>CM074502.1:2249366-2697737 GCA_037389245.1 Oryzias sinensis
ACAATTCCTACGTTGTTAAAATAACATTGAGGCCTGTATTACTAAGGCACATGCAGCAAAAACGCGGAAGGTGAATAATTCAGAGCTTAAATTCGATCCAGAGTATTCATTTAATCCCTTTTTTTCCTGATATTAATTTACTAAAAACAGCAACAACAACAGAAAACCGTTGCGATTCATCCAAATCTAATGAATCCACTAAGTTAAAAAGAAAAAGTTCCAAAGGTTTAATCAGCTGAAAGTCATATTAACAAAGGCATTGACGCTGGTCTGGATCCACCTGAGGTTGTTTTCATGCAGGGTTCTGGATCTGGTTCTGGGTTTGGTTGCAGGCAAAACTGGGTGTGACACCAGGACCTGCGAGTCCTGCAGCTGATGATGATGATGGTGGGCTGGAAACGAAAAGATTTAGAGGAGGCATCTTTGTGATGCCTTCGGGGAAAACCCGCACACATTGAGCCTGGTGGTGTAGTGGTTTGCCCTCTCGCTTGGTGGAAAGAAGGTTCTGGATCGAATGCGCTCTTCAGTCTAAAAAGATGTTTCATAGGTTAACTGATGACTAAATGGTCCCCGGGTGTGAACGTGGTTGTGTAGCTCTGAAGAACGTGTCCAAGGGGTTCAGCCTTCACACATCAGGAGGTGGGATAGGCTCCAGCAACCATGTAGCCCCAAAAGCAGCAGGATGGCCCACTTATACCAGTGTTGTGAGATTATCATGCATATTTCTCTTACCGTCATTTAAATTTAACTTTATTGAGCGTGACACACTGTACATTCTAATGAATATTTCAAATATCTTTAAGCTCTGTGGTCTCTATATTACAAACTCCTTAAATCAATAAACAAACATGGAAACTCCAGACGTTTAGGGAAACTCAAAGAAATACATTAATAGAACATAAATTCATGACAACAGTTATGTGTTTGGGTTTAAAAAAGACTTCTCAAAATTAAAAATAAAGCTGTTAGGTCTGTTTTTTTCTGACCTCTACATGAAGTAAATTCTTTCAGCTTCACCTCATGATTCATAATGTGGATTTTCTTTTTTTTTTAGTAAACGATTCCTCTCAACAGAACCGATGTAAAGATAAACCTAATGTGTTTCTTATGGGATCTATACCTGCATGTGTTTGCAGGTTTCAGATGTGTTTTTCTGGTTTGGACTTTGGTCTAAAGTTGTGATTTCAGGTTTTTAATGGGCTGGAAAATCATTTTTTGACATTTTCAGTGTCTGAGTGACTCATGACAGGCTGTGTTTCATATAAAGTTCAGTTTATTCTTTTTTTTTTTTTGTAAAAAATATTCAGTCCTTATAAATAAATTCCACCTGGTTCTTTGTGTTTTGACAGGAAACTGTTTGCAGTAAAGCCGGCATTTTAAAAGTTCTAGAGTTTTCTCGGTTAAACTCTGGTTCTTGTGAAAACAGTTCAGTCTCACCCTCTTAAAGTCCCACTCTGATCATCTTTTGATCTATTTTCAAAGTGTTCCCAGTTGTCTTTTATTTGTGATCATGTCGTTCTTTTGCCAAAATAAAAAAGAAAACCTGTTGTGTTTTCTAGGACATAGTTTCTGCAGAGCAGCAGAGGTTTGTAAGAAATTCACCTCTGAGTCATTTATGTCATTTATGACTGTTCTTCATATAAGTTAGAGCCCTGCGCGGGACTATTTTCTTCATCCCGCTCCCGCCCGCGCCCGCTGAATTTTTGACCAATCCCGCCCGCTCCCGCAACGTATGCGTTACACTCCCGCCCGCTCCCGCAATATGTATGTCCACTCCCGCCCGCACCCGCAAAACTCATAGAATTTCGTCCCGCACAGTAATAGAGATGCATTGATTTTGTATCGTCTCCCGTCCCGCAGGAAAAAAACACGTATTTTTATTGATATCATTAAAGAGATTCATGTCCCTCCTCCAGCCTCATCTGTTCATGCATTCCTCTTTTGTGTAATCTGCAACTTAATTATTAAATATATTTTCGCAAATCCTGTTCGGTTAAAAGTGTGCGTGTGTGCGCGCGCAGACAGACGGCCTGAAGCGCGCTCTTAGTAAGAGGCGGGGCGGGGCGCACCCCCAACATCAGGTTACATGACAGAGGCCATTGGGCGTCTCTACTTGGTGCCTTCACGGAGCTTCAGTACATAAGAAACCAACAGCTGCACAGCCTAACGTAGTCCGCTAATATATATTCATGAGATATTCATGCCAGCACTGATCCCGCGGGGTTTTTTTCTGCCGCCCGCTCCCGCCCGCAGCACAGTCCAAACCGCCCAATCCCGCGAGATTTGGGTTGGGTCCCGCGGGACCCGGCGGGACCCGATCCCAATGCAGCCCTCTAATATAAGTCCTTTATCGTCAGAAAAATGCCACAAGAACATGTTAAAAAAGACCGTTTTCATCAGGGTGGGTCTTCAAACGTGGCACAATGGGGATGGAATCACACATGTAGAGGAACAAACAGCAGTTTGTGTCATTTTCTTTGTACATAGGGTCTTAGACTAGATTTTAAGCGTCCTTAAATGTAAAATCAGTTGACACCCCGTAACATTGATCAGAATGATTGAATTGTGATTTGTGGGGTTGTAGGTATCGACAGATTCTGGAGAAAGCCCTTCAGCTCATAGATGCGGATCAGCTGGAGTCCTTGAAGGCCTTCGTGGAAGCAAGTATGCATCTTTTGTTTTTTTACCGCCCCCTGTTGGTTCTGCATGAAGCTGCGGTCCTCCTGACTCCATGACGGTCTTCTGCTCTTTCAGTGGTCAACGAGAACGTCAGCCTCGTCATCTCCAGACAGCTGCTCACCGACTTCTGCACGCATCTGCCCAACTTGCCCGATGGCACCGCCAAAGCCGTCTATCACTTCACCCTGGAGAAGATTCAGCCCAGGGTCATCTCCTTCGAGGAGCAGGTAAAGGTGTCGAACCCCTCAACCTCAGTGGAAACGTCCTCCTGGTCCAGGGCGCTGAGGCTCTCGTTCTTCTCAGGTGGCCTCCATCAGACAACATTTAGCGACCATTTATGAGAAGGAGGGAGACTGGAGGAACGCGGCGCAGGTTTTAGTCGGGATTCCTCTGGAAACGGGACAGAAGTGAGAACGCGTTTCTGCTCATCTGAACATGATACCTCCCTCGTTTTACCAATCCCTTCTCCTTTTAGACAGTATAATGTTGACTATAAGTTGGATACGTACCTGAAGATCGCCCGGCTCTACCTGGAAGACGACGACCCGGTTCAGGCCGAGGCTTACATCAACAGAGCTTCGCTCCTGCAGAACGAGTCCTCCAACGAGCAGCTGCAGATCCACTACAAGGTACGCAACTCTTTCCCCTCCTGCTGCAGACGTTTGTGCAGACCCGCCGCAGCTCCGCTGTCCTCTGTCGCAGGTGTGCTACGCCAGGGTTCTGGATTTCAGGAGGAAGTTCATCGAAGCGGCTCAGCGGTACAACGAGTTGTCCTACAAGTCCATCGTCCACGAAACAGAGCGTCTGGAGGCTCTGAAGCACGCCCTGAACTGCACCATCCTGGCCTCCGCAGGTAGCAGCTGGCTCCCGGGGAAACGGGCCTCTCCACGTCCGGTTCCTTTAAACGATGTGCGTCGTTTCAGGACAGCAGCGCTCCCGGATGCTGGCCACTCTGTTCAAGGACGAGCGCTGTCAGCAGCTGGCCGCCTACGGCATTCTAGAGAAGATGTACCTGGACCGCATCATCAGGGGTAACCAGCTGCAGGAGTTTGCCGCCATGTTGATGCCTCACCAGAAAGCCACCACCGCTGACGGTAAGAGCAGAGAACAGGAAGGCTCAGGGTGGAAGGGCAGTTTGCAGATGGAAACTGCTGCAACTCCATCGTGGGAACGTCAGGAGAACGCAGTGAACTTGCAGCCGATCATCCAAAATGTTGGTTGTTGAGCTTCTCCCATCTTCCTCTCCAGGCTCCAGCATCCTCGACAGAGCTGTGATCGAACACAACCTGCTGTCTGCCAGTAAACTCTATAACAACATTACGTTCGAGGAACTCGGTGCTCTGCTGGAAATTCCACCTGCAAAGGTGAGATGCTTTGGAATGGAGACTACGAGCAGGTCGGAGCAGGGACGGGTACCGGTAGACAACACCACTGGGGTTGCACAAAAATGCAAGATGTTTTGTTTTGGATTCTTGTATTCAATTCAGTTTTGCTGCACAATTCTAGCCAATTATTTTACATTTCCAGTGAGTGTGGGTGGGGTCCAATAACAATGGGCGGGGGTGGGCGGAGCTTCCATGAAAATGTCGAACCAAAAGTTTGTCATTCCTTCCAGCAAAAAAAAATTCTAAATCATGATGGATCAGAGTGATGTGTACGATGCTCTAAAGAAAGACGGTTGCCCTGGCGATGAGCGGCGAAATGCGCGGTTACGTCAGCGTGTGTGAAAACGGAGATGCAGACTGTCAGGAAGAAGGAATTAAAGCATTTTGAGGACATGCGGATTCATCACACTTACGTTTTTTTTTTTGTTAAAACGGGTGTTTTTTGTTGTTTCTTTTCATTTTTGGATCTCTGGTTCAAGCAGTGTTTAGGCTCCAGAAGGTTTTCAAAAGTACCGGTCCAGCACTGGATAAAGTCCAAATATTGGAGCGGGTGAGGGAGTGTGTGAGGTTCAAAAGAGGGCGTCAGCGAGAACGAAACCACGAGTCCAAACGTCAGCTCGTCCATCGTCTCGCAGCTTCAGCGGCGTTGCAGCTGAAGTCGGTTCTCCGCTGATGTAAAACGCCGCTTTTCTCCCGCCAGGCGGAGAAGATCGCCTCCCAGATGATCACCGAGGGGCGCATGAACGGCTTCATAGACCAGATCGACGGCATCGTTCACTTTGAAAGTGGGTCAAACTTCTTCTCCTCGGTTCTGTTGCTTCTGTTTGACACGTTTGTTCCGATTACAAACGAAACATTCACTTTAAAAACTTTGTAGAATATTAATGGAACTTTTTCTAAGATCACTTCTGATATATTTCCTGTAATGTCAAAGAGAAAATCAAAGATCTAGTGTTCTAATTTTTGGAAAATCCATTTTTCGATGTATTAAAAAAAAGGAAAATTCACCGGAACATCTTTTGAAAAGCATGTTCAGAACTATTTCATGTCAGTTCTTTGGTGGAGTCATAGCAGGAATGTTCCTGCAGAGGGCAGCACCTCCTCTGCAATTCAGTGTAGGTAAAAATTCTCCTCCTCTTGCAGCCCGTGAGCCCCTCCCCACGTGGGACAAACAGATCCAATCCTTATGTTTTCAAGTCAACAACCTCCTGGAGAAGATCCGGCAGGCCGCTCCGGAATGGGCCGCGCAGGCTTTGGAAGCCCAGATGACCCAATAAACCCCTCCACGCCCGTGTCACCCGGCCCCGCCCCCTTTTAAGTTGCGTCTTCCTGCCTCAGAAATGATGTGGAGAACTCAGCCACGCTGCCATCGTTTGTTCCAAGCGGTTCATCATTGGTCGAATCTACTTTTCCGATGGACCAGACCTTCAGATGACTGTTTTTGTTTTCATGGTGGAGAATTGGAGGATTTTGCATAAAGCTGATATGTGGAAAGATGCTGAGTTGTTTCTGTTTGTTTGTGTTTCAGAAGGTTCTTCAACCTAAACACTCAACCTATCCCAACCCGTAACCCCAAACACGAAAATGTAAGATTAAATAGATAAGAGACCAAGTAAAACAGTCCAATCCTCAGTCAATTATTCAAGATTTAAAGGTCATTTTTTTCTTGAAAATCTTGGTTCCTCTCAGAGGTTTAAGGGACGTTTCACATCGAGGCGGCACAACATTTTTTTTTCACGTAGTTTTGGCCTGAAATATAAAACAACCTTTTTCTTCAAGTTTCAGCTTTTCCTTCTGACAAAGTAAAGCGATTTATTCAGCAAAAATCACATCGACACAAAAAACAAAGTTGAAAAGTAATTATTCTGATATTAAGGTGATTTTTTTCTTGTTTTTTTTACTTTGAAGCTTAAAAAAGGAAGTTGTGTCAAAATTAAATCTGTATTTAATTCATTTTTAGGAGGAAATAAAGCTGTGTTGACTGTATGTGAGACCTGGAGCGAGTCGGTGTGATGTCATAAAGTGAATGTCAGTCCCGTTCTTGTATACAGTCAATGGAATGAGTTCAGGCTGAACAGTAGAACATGATTCAGGACAAACGCCGCCTCGTTTCTAAAAGGTGCCCTGCTCCTTCCGATGCTTGATGTCCCTCTTCAGCTGACAGGTGGAGCAGACGGGGCAGAACAGCGACATCAGGCAGTCGTTGCACATGGAACCCTGAGAACACAGAACCTTGGATGAAGAAGCTGCTCCTCATCATCACAACTCTGAACTACTTTATAGTGGAAATGTCACCGTGACACAGAACTGATTCTCTACACGTTTTGCTTTCTCTTCTCGGACATCTAAAGAAAATGTGGAAAATTGCTGAAAATTAAAGTGAAACTGAACACAAAACACAAAAACAGATAAAATCTGACAATTACAATAAGCTTAAAGCAGATAAATGAGAACAAAACAAACAAAAAACGGCGTAATAACATTGAAGGAAAGTCAAATAAAATGATTTGTACTAAATAGGATTGAAAATGTTCATTAAGGCAGAAGAAAAGTTAAACAAGTAAAGTTATTGTAAATGAAAAAAAAACTAGCTACATGCTAACATAATCAAAATACTCTAACATAACGACCATTGTTTATAGGGGTCAGTGTCTAGTGGTGTTCCCCAAGGTTCTGATCTGGGACCCATTTAACTCATTCTCTATATGATCCCCCTTGGGAGACTCATCGGGATTTCTTATCATCTATACGCTGATGACATTCAGCTTTATTGCTCCTTTGATGAAACTAATTACAAAAATACTTGGCCGGGATCAAAGTGTAGTAAAATGACGACCATTTCCTTTACTAGCTCCTCTTTCTTTAGATTCTCACTCAAAGCTCCTTGTCAAAACTTGTTTTTATCAGCTAAACTGAAGACAATATTTCTTCCAAGTCTGATCTTGAGCTGATTAACCACACTTTTCTCTCTTCTCCTTTAGACCACTGCAATTCTCTTTTAACCTGTTTTAACTAAAAGTCTCTTAAACGTCTCCAATTGGTCCAAAACTCTGCAGCGAGGCTTTTAACTGGAACCAATAAGCACACTCATGCCACGCCTCTGCTTTTATCGCTACACTGGCCTCCTATTCAATTTAGAATAGATTTTAAGATTTTGATTTTAGTTTTTAGAGCCTTGCACGGACAAAACCCAAACTATATTTCTGACCTTTTGACTCCTTACACTCCTGCACGTTCCTTGAGGTCCACTGATAGGAATCTTTTATGTGTTCCAAAAACTCGTTTTAAAACTCGAGTTAAGAAGTTTCTGTTTAGGGAAACTTTTAGCTGACTTTTACTTGTGTTCACTTTTATTTGTTTGTTTGTTTACTTCCATGCCTGGGTGTGTTTTATTTGGGTTTTACCTGCTTTAGACTCCCTGTGCCATTTCTGTGTTCTGTCTCTGATTTTATGTTGTTCTAACATTGTCAAGCACTTTGTGAGCTGTTTTCTGCGAAAAGTGCTAAATAAATAAATATTTACTTTACTTACTAGTTAGAAGAGGGGTACTACAAATATGTCTGATGGTTAAAAATGCACATTTGAGTAAAGAGGAAAGCTAATTTAGCCGAAAAAGACAAAAAATATCAATTATGCGACTGAAATAATGTTTTTTTCTGCTGATTGTGTCTAAATCTCTTTTTTAAAGTCGTTTTTTTAGCTAAAAAAGTATAAGAGAAATAAAAAAGACTAAATAGAATTAAAACAAAAATGGAGTACTAAACCAAATGTTGATTCTGCTGATACAAATATTTGTTCAAATGTAATTTTAAGGTCTGAAAAGATGAAACAAACAAAAAAACAAGTCAAATTAAGGGAAAAACATTTGTAAAGGTTTTTCTGTTTCATTAACACATAGAGTGAGCATTCTTCTATTTCTTTTTTTCGTTTTACAAAAAGTTAATCATTTGCTTAATTTGTTTAGCATCATAAAGTTCTTTTATTACAGAAAGTTAATTTCTTACAGAGAAAAAGTGAATCTTTTTTCTGTTTTGAATGCTTGAAGCAAAAAATCAGTTTGGATTAAAGTTTTTTTTTAAAGAAACAGACCATTTTGACCTTTTTCTGTTTTTTTTGGGCTTTTTCTCTGTGACTTTTTCATCATTTCAGCGTTTTGGTGCCTCCGTTTTAAAAAGCGTGGCTCACATGAGGTCATAAAGACTTTTTCCAGGTTTTACTGGGAAACCTGTAAATCTGCGAGGCGCTGACGCCGCGCCTCTGCTTGCCTCGTGCGCTCTGACTGACCTTGATGTTGTATCTGGTCCGGTAGACGCTGCGGATGGCATACCCGGTGCCAAACATGCAGCACTCGCCCATGTCGCTGGCGATGGTGCAGCCCAGACAGAGGTAGCAGAAGCAGCCGCACAGGCCTGAGCAGGAGGAAGAGGATGAAAGATGGAGGGGAAAAAAAAACACAACCTTTTGGTGGACCATCAGAGACTCTGATGAAATCTACAGGTTTGCATTCTGAGATTCAAATTCATGCATCAACTTCAAACGTTTAGCTCCAAAGCGGACCGCTGAACGTCAAAAGGGTTCAGGACTCACAGATCCCAACGTCGTCGCAGCAGTCGCACACGTCGGTCTGGAAGTCAGACGGCTGGAATTTACCCGGCTGGTTGATTACGGCCATGACTGAAAGAGTTTGTCTGTCAGGACAGGAACTGGTCACCAAATTGATCCATGAACAATAAATCCAAAAAGAGTTTTTCAAACCAAAGTGCAGAAATAATCCAAAAAGTCAAACAACAACAGCAAGAAAACATGAAATGTAGAAAAAAAAACACAAAGTATCGTAAAGCCCTAAACCAGAAAACTCACCAGATGATGAAAGGATGTCAGAGGCTACAGGAGTGTATGGCAGTAGTCGGGTTGCTGTTTTATAGCTGGAGCAAAGGGATTAAAGGTCAACTAATGCACCCGTCAAAGCATCCCTGCTGGTGGAGAACGGGGTGGAGGCAACACCAGCTGCAACGAGAAGAGGCAACCATCCATGAAGGCGAAAAACATGGTTGTGATTGGCTGAGAAGAAGGAAGGTGGTTCAGAATAGATGTCACGGTGAATGAAAGCTCACCTGCAGCTCAAGGTTGTCCTTGTAAATTTCTAGAGCTTTCTCCTTGAAAATGAACTTGATGAGTTAGTGGGGCGGGATGAGTTCATCCAGGTGGAGTCACCTCCATCCCTGTGCCGGCTGGCCGGCTCTTCCTCATCCTTGGCTGGGATGACCTCCTTCGGGGTTCCTGGTTCAGCTGTGTGTCTCAGTTCCTCACAGTGAAATCAGTAAAATCCCAACTGGGACAGGGCACGCCGCTCCCTGAGCTGGTTCCTGTTTGCAGGCAGGTTTTGTTTTAAGTTCCTTTTTTTTTTTTTAAGGACTCATCACGAGGGAAAATAGTGTTTTGGGTGTTTTCACATGTTCTTGTAGTATTTTTCTCACAATGGAGGACAAATATAGGCAAGGCAAGGCAAGCTCTGATATCCCTCGCCATTTTTGCTGGACTGTTAATGTTGGGTTGGGGTAGGAGGGGCTGTAAGCTAGTGGGAGTGTGCCGCTCTGCAGAAACTATGTTCTAGAAAACAACACCCTTTTGTTTATTTGGGCTAAAAACGACACAATCATATAAAAAAACCCCACTGGGAATGCTTTTTAGAATAAATAAAAGGATGATCAAAGCAGGACTTTAAAGGCATACAATAAATAGCTTCTAAAATTAGGAACCGCGTTTTTGCCTGCGGGTGAATCTCCGTCTCTAGTCTGTGCCGATACCAACTGGCTGGCGGGATTTTGTTCTTGGGTGGAGGCGTGCTTCATTCTTTTTTTTTTTTCATTTGGATGTATTGGTTCTAATTGTGAACAGTGAATAATCTTTTATTTCTGTCTTAAAGCAGCAGCGGCTTCTCTTTGCTGAAGGAGCTTGGTGGTTATGTAACGGGGTGAGGTCCCAGTGCAGCTTCTGCCCCTCCTGTTGCAGACCCCCCCCCCCCCATCCTGACATGGAAATGTTCCCACAGCAGAAAGGCTGGAAGACATTTCCAGGACAGGAAACACCCCGTGTTCAGGGAAAGACCTGGGATGGGGCTGGAGGGGGTCCAGGTGAGGGACGGAGGCTGCTAATAAAGAGTTACAGTAATCCAGTCTGGATGTGACAAACGCATGGATGAGCTTTTCAGCATCACTGTTACATCACATATTTCTGATCTTAGCTAGTTTAACGTGCCTGAGATATGCACTGTTAAAAAACTAAAAGGTTATCAAAACAATAAGACTGCAATGTGTCACTTTGAGAGTCGTGGTTAGCGGCTGGCTTCCCTTTTGATCGTTTCAGTTGGATTCAGTCTTCCATGTCAGCGGGACGTTCTGTTGCTCCATTAGTTCCTGTTTTTCCGAGTGACCTGGTTCCCGGTCGGAGGAGGACTTTGGACACCATAATGGTATTTAATGTTTTTCCCCCCCCAAGTTCCTTTTTTTTATAAATGATTTATAAGTTCCTATTTATATAAAGGAGCTTATAATTATGATAATTCATTTTAAAATTGGGAAGCCTGTTTCTGCCTGGTGCGAGTCTTCATGTGTGTCAACACTTGGTGAACCCTGTATGTTTCACCGGACTTTATGTCGTCTTTTATCCCATTTTTTACAGCAGCCACTGAAGGTTTTACCTCTCATGAGCTTCCGTTTTGGAAACGCCTTGGATAAGACTGAGTAATGAGCCTTCAAATCAGGCAGCTCCTAATCTGTCAGACCGTCATAAAAGATAACACAGAAGTAAAAATCTCCTCTGATTTATCTATTCATACATTTCCGCCAACAGGCTGAAGCCCATTAATGAGCAAATTCACACTACAATCACACGTTTTTCACATAAATACACCAAATACAAAACAGAAAAGTTCATAATATCAAAATTTTCCAAATCTTTGATGTATAGATGTAAACGTGCAGGAGTATAAAAAAGCCCAGGTGAGGACAGGAAGATGTTTACTGAAACACAAATTCAACAAAATATGTCAAATTTAACTGATGCTTAATCACTTTAATGGATTATTGCTCGTTTAGATTTGATCTGATTAGATGCAGAAGCTGCAGCTGCTGTCACACACACACCTACGTACATTTTCCACGGATGAAAACGGATCAAGTTGTGGTTTGACGTGAATTTTTCCCACATGTGTCACGAATGCACTATGTTAAAACCACGGAAGAAGTACGAATAAACCAGGCAAAGAACGCGTAAACCAACGTAAAACATGACCCGTCCAAGATTATTGCGCTGTTTATAGGCAATTCATTGGTGATTCTTGCGTTAATTGGGTCATTTTAACGTGACATGGGCGCCATATGCGCGAAATAAAAGTTATATATCAGTGGTTTGTGCGTAAAGTCAGTTAAACAGACATGGAACGGTCATGGAAAGACACAAATTTGCATCTCACAAAAATCACACACAGTTACGTAAGATTTTTGTAATAATTGTGTATAAACTACATAAAATACGCATAAACTGAGTGATTCTTAAAGACGACGATGATGAAGATGTTTAGTCAGAATTTAAGGAACAGAAAAAAACTATTTTTTTTGTTATAATCATATTCTGCTTGTAAACTTTTCTCCAAATGAAGCCAAAGTTTGTCCACGTGTGAAGATCAATGAAGTTCTTAAAGACCCACTCGAATGAAAATGGCCTTTTTTAAGTTTTTAACATGTTCTTGTGGCATTTTTCCTATGAAGGATATAAATAAAGAAAATTAAGCTTCAAATTGCATTTCTGAGAGTTTCGTTATTGAAATTTTTGTGATTTAGGAGTAGATTTGGAAAAAAAAGAGTATTTTGTGGCATTGGTAATGCTAGGTTGGGGGTCTAGGTTGAGGCCATCACAACCTCACACCTCAACCTCGGAACGCAATGACTAGCAAGAGAATGTATAAACAGAGAGCTCTCAGCAGCAAGCAGGGTAAGGGGGCGGGGTTTCTCGCCCCCCTTTGTACCTTAGACAGTTTATGGTTCAGTGCTCATAGGTATTTATGACCTCCCACTTCAGAATCACCAGGTCGAGTTCTTTGGATGATTTAAATCTTTTTTCCTACATTTCTAAAAACAAATATTTAATTTTTTAAATTTAACACACATTTCCTAAATTCTCAGTCAAATTTTCTCTAAAAGACGACATTTTGACTTTATCCTTATAGATTTGAATATTTTGTGAACCAGGTTTTGCAGATTTCTCCTTTGTTTTGTTTGAAAAAAAGGAGCATTTATTCTGAAATCGGCTTAGAAACATTTTTTTTAGACTAAAATACAGGTTCTTTACAAATAGTTATGAAAATGTTAAAATCTCCTGGAAAAAGTCAGCTAAAGTCTTTAAATATAAATACATTTCCATGTTCTCACCAATTTTCTGTCTGCATGTTTTTTCTCCTCTGTCCGGCTACTCCTCTAAAGAGTCAGATAAAAGTACCGGCCTGATTTATCAACAATAATTTCTTTTCTAGGACATCTTAAGGCTGTTTCTTTATGGCTTATAGCACTCTGTGCCGATTCCTGGTCAAAAAAAATTACATTTAGTTTGAATTGTCTGAAGATTATTGTCATGTTAGCAGCATAACTGTTTACATTGGAGCTCTTAATGAAATAATCACACTACTAATGTAGGACGACTAAAACCAACTGAATTAATGTGATAATCACGATTCATAATAAAATAATGATTTGTTTTAAAGATGGGGCTGGAAAGATGCTGAACAGAGAGTTAATACTTCCAAAATGAAACACAAAAGCATGAAATAAGTAAAAAAAAAAAAAGGAAAACAAATAAAAAATGAGACTGAAATGTTGTATTTTCATCTGCTGGTTGTGTTTGAATCAAAAAACAAAACTAAAACTAAATAGAAACAATGAATAAAAAAATAATACCGAAGCTGCTCAGTGGTGCAGTGGCTAGCACTCTTGCCTCACAGCAAGACAAAGGTTCAAGTCCCGGCTGGGGGACCTGAACCAGAACATCAACGGGGGGCCTTTCTGTGTGGAGTTTGCATGTTCTCCCAGTGGGTTTTCTCCATCCAAAAACCTGCTGCATAGGTTCATTGGTTACTGTAAATTATCCATAGGTGTGATGCGAGTGTGCATGGGTGTGTGATATGTGGCCCTGTGACAAACTGGCGACCTGTCCAGGGTGTCCACTGCCTTCACCCGCGGGTGACCGGGATAGGCTCCAGCAGCCCCGTGACCCTCAAAGGGTAAAAATGGGTTTAGAAGATTGGGTGGATGAAAAAATAAAAATGAAAATGAAATGCCTTAAAATGCTAATGTGAATGAACCCAAAATGTTGGATATGCTACCAAATGTTGATTCTGCACATACAGCGAGGCAAATAAGTATTTAGTCTGCCACCTATTGTGCTAGATTCCCTCCTTAAAAATATGAGAGAGGCCTGTCATTTTCATCATAAGTAAACCTCAACCCTGAGAGACAAAAGGATCCTCTGTCCTCCACTGGTTATATGTATTAATGTCTCCTGTTTGAACTTGTTTTCTCTATAAAAGACACATGTCCACAACCTCAAACAGTCACACTCCAAACTCCGCTATGGCCAAGACCAGAGAGCTGTCGAAGGACACCAGAAACCAAATTCCTGACCTGGAAGACTGAATCTGCAACATGTGAGCAGCTTGGTGTGAAGAAATCACCTGTGGGAGCAAATATGAGGCAATGGAGGACATACAAGACCACTGATGATCTCTCTCCATCTGGGGCTCCCTGCAAGATCTCACCCCATGGGGTCAAAGTGATCACGGGAACGGTGAGCAAACATCCCAGAACCACACGGGGGACCTAGTGAATGACCTGCAGAGAGCTGGGACCAAAGTAACCAAGGCTACCATCAGTAACACAATACAGTGATCCCTCGCTATAACGTGGTTTACTTTTCACGGTTTTGCTACTTCACGGATTTGCATCGTGCATTGTGTTCTGCATTCTGATTGGCTAAAAAGTCATTCCGCTTCTTCTCTACCTGCGTGTCAATAATGTTGCAGTTTAATATGAACGTACGTAAATCAGCTTTCCAAATTTACAACACGTACGTGCAAATTCTCTTGCAATTTCGAGTTTCTCTAAAACCCATAAAAAAAAGAGCGACAACAACTGCCTATCACTATGTTCTTCTCCCGATCAAACACAGCTGCACCGCGGGCTTCAGAAGAAGAAAACACTGCAGAGCGGAGTCAGGATGCAGCGGCTCAGTCTGAAGAGCAGAAAAATACACCTGAGTCACTATTTGTCCCACTGTACTTTGTATTTTATTCATAATAATTTTAAATTTCCTCCCGTTTAATCTAATTACTCTCGGGTCGCAGTGGGCGGGGCTAATCTCTGCGATTTGAAGCTTTCTGTTCACATTGATGATTGAAATTATTATTTGACAGTACAGTACAGAAGTTATTTGTTGAAAAAACTTTTCTAAAGTACTTTTATTTGTGAAACAATTGCTTGAGCCTGTAAAATGGTTTGTTCTTTCTTTATAATGTATAATAGAGTTTTTAATTGTATAATACTTGTTAAAAAAATAGAGGTTTCTACTTCACGGATTTTGCCTATCACGGGTTCTTTTTGGAACGTAACCCCCGCGAAAAACAAGGGTTTACTGTACACCTCCAGGGACTCAAACCCTGCAGTGCCAGACGTGTCCCCCTGCCAAAGCCAGCACATGTGCAGCCCGTCTAAAGCCTGCTAGAGAGCATTTGGATGATCCAGAAGAGGACTGGGAGAACTTCCTATGGTCAGGTGAAACCAAAATAGAACTTTTTGGTAAGAACTCTTCTTGTGTTAGGAAGAGAAAGAATGCTGAGTTGCATCTGAGGAACACCAAACCTACTGCAAAGCATGGGGGTGGAAGCATCATGCTTTGGGGCTGTTTTTCATCAAAGGGACCAGGACGACTGATCTGAGTAAAGGAAAGAATGAATGGTCAGATTTTTCAGGTGCTTTAGTTTTATTTTATGTATCGTTTTTTAAATGTTTTATTTTCACTTAATTTTCCTGAGTGCTGCAAATGTTAATTCTTCACTTTCAAGTAAACATATCTATGAAATTTGCTGTTCCTCCTCTAAACAATATATCATATAAAGTAAATTTTCTATAATAATGAATTTTAGAACAGCAAAGAGCAGCAACTCCCTCTAAAATCTCTTTTATGGCCTCCATCTGTACAGGGCTGTCATACCCGAGGTGACCACACGGTGGTGCTCCTTCCCAGGAAAAAGCCTGTCCCCATTTAAGCAGCAGCTCTCGTAAGGAGGATCCGGCAGTAATGATACAGGCTGGCACATAATGAGTGACTGTGACTCTGGAGGAGGCAGGATTTTCAATTTCCGAGCGTCTAAAGATAGAAGGGTCCCGGACTGGGGTGTTATTAGGCTGCAACACCCAGAAAAATAGAGCAACTTTTCATCAAGCCAGGAAGGAAGGCACTTTAGCAAACGAGCTTCAGTTTTCTCTGACAAAACTCACAAAAATGTAGGTTTTTACCTTTAAAATACATGAGATAAAATTTTATTTAAATATATAACAAGTCTAAAAACGTCTCTTCACTAATGAATCTGTATTTTAATGGGCTCTAAAGAAAACCAGTTTCAACAAACAGCAAATGTTTGGTATTTATTTCATTTTTTAAATATAACAGACTGTTTTTTTAAATAAATATTTATAGATTACTCTCTGACTTGAAGTATAATTTCACCATAAAAAGTGTTTTTTCGTGAAAGAAACATTTTTTGTTACTTTTTGTTAAAATCCTCCATCTTCACAGCAGCGTTGGAACCGGATAAGCTGACAGGTTTCAAATGACCTGTTAACCTGTTAAAGTATCAGCTACCTTCCATCCGAATTGGCTGCCAGACCTGTGGTCATTCTTCTTCAGTGCAAACCTGTAACTGAAGAACGTGAAACGTAACTGATGTGTGTCGTTTTTGTGTGAAACCGTGTTCTGCTGGGTAAATATGATGCAGATTTTCAGTAAACAGTCCGAGAAACCCGAACCGAGCTCCTAGAAAATGATTGAGGATTAAGGTAAAAAATCTGAAGACAAGAATCTGCTTCATGACAAAAAAATGAATTGTTTTAAAGAAGGAAACAGTTTACTGTTTATTTTTAAAAAGTATTTTATGTTTTTAATTTTTAACCTTAAATAAAAGTGTATTTTAATGATATTAACGCCAAAAAGCATTCAAAGTAATTTAATTACATTAACTTGTGTTTTCTGTATGAACTCTAATTGTCCTCAAATCAATAAATAAACCAGGAAGCAGTGATGCTGAGAACATTTGCTGTAAGCATCTAAATGTATAGTTTAAATATTAAAGTAACACTTGTTTTATTGTTTGTTTTTTTTTAAAGAAAATGTTGCATCAAATCACATCTTCAGTTTTTGTCACATTCCTTCTCTGGTGCTTAAACACCAGACTTGGTTTTATCAGACGTGGTGTGAAAGCTCACCTGTGAATCAATGAAATAAACTCCCATCCGTCGGAAACTTGGGTTTTGGTTTACTTGCAAGTGAATCTTGAGTGCCGCTCATTTCTGAACATTTGTCCTCGAGGCCTGGAGTTGTCCATCCCCGGTTTAGTTTTTACTCCTCTGTTAGTTTGCCTGGACACATTTGTGGCTTCAACGGCAGTTTTTCCAGAGCAAGAAACAAGAAGAAAGAGGAGAACCTGCTAACCGTACATGATTTGCTTTTCATCAGAGTCCTGCTCAAGGCTGGTCTTTCTTTTTTTTCCCTCTCAAAAGCTATAATTTCACATCCCTTTAGACGATTTCCTTCCACTTTTAAGTCCGTTTGCATTCACACCACAGCTGAAACACACCAGGGTTCACTTGCAAGTTTAATCTGCACCAAAGTTGAGGTGAACTTTCATACTTGCCAAATCAAACAAACTTATTCATGAAAACTGAGAGGGGAGTGTGAAGGCAACCAAAGTCAAGCCATGAAGGTTTCAAAATAAATGTACAGTTTTCACCTTTAACTTTGTTTCAGAGTAAAAATTCACTTCAAGCCAAAACTGAGATGCCGATTGAGAAAGGTCCTCCATCAATAAAAGCTGGGGGTTTATCAGCCCACGGGGTCTTCAAAGAGCTGAGGTGTTGATTAAGGACAGTGCTGACACACATGCGCACAGCTGATGGAAGAGAAGCACATCTGCACTGACGTCACCCCTGGAAAAAAAAGAGGAAAGAAAACGCTGCCAATTTGGAGCTGTCCTGCAGGCAGCCTGCCTCTCTGCGCTGCAGTGGAGAGGAGCAGCTCCAACTTCTGCTGTTGTCTGATGCACTTTTTTTTTTCCTGAGCCACAAAACCCAAAGTCCAGCTTTGTAAAAGGAGGACAGATAGGCTGAAAGCGGAGCCTTCTGCTGGAGGAAATCCAATCCTGTGAAAAGCTGAATAAGTGCTTTCTCTCTGTGAGGCTGAGATAGGGCTGCCGGGCTGAAGGGGGGAGAACTCCGAGCGCACATCCAGAGGATGGCAGAGTTCAAAAGGAGATGAGAAGCGCAGAGTGGAGAAGGTCTATGCGCCAAACCTGAGAGCAGCACAAGTCTTTTGTCTCTTTGCGCACTTGGAGCGGAGCTGACAGTGAGGATGATGATGGTAAAAGCCTCCTAACTCCCCCCCGGTGCGCGCGCGCGGCTCACACACAGGTCGTCTCTTCCTTAACGGTCTCAGGTAGGAAAACTTGATTGTGTTTTTGCACTTGGAGCCGCTCTGGGGAGGTTGCGAACACAAACGCGCGCTTTGAGACACATTTACGCACGCTGGTCCACGTCTGCAGAGCGAACTTAGATGATCTTTCACGGCACATGCAGCCCAAACCGCGGTTTGTTTGGATTTGCCGAGGCTCCTTGAGGGTTGCGTTTGCGGTGCCGGTGTAATGCATGCGGGCCGGCTGCCAGCTGTCTGGGTCAGAGTGGTAGCGCTGTCTGTCTGTCTGGAGCCGCGCGGCGGAGGGAATGCACGCGCAGGTCCTCGTCGTCCTCTCGCAGAGGCTTCCCTCCTGATCATCACTCTTATCCCACCTGACGTTTGTTTACAAAAGTCTCGTTTGTGCGTAAAACCACAATGCGCAGAAATGCCATCATGCAGGCTGAGACCTGTGCGCGCCTTTCAGCGCGTTACCGCGCAGACTATTTAATCGCTCTGACTACACAAACTGTCATCAGGGTTTGAGTGTAAAACAAGAGTTTCACACAAAAGAGAAAACAATAAAAACTGTGTTTAACCTGTTGGATCAGCAGAGTTACAAACGCAAAGCTGCAAACCAGCTGTCTCCAGAATTTACTTTTCCTTAATTTCTTCAGTTTCAGAGTCAAACTCTTCTGCAGTTTCCTCTTTTTTTGGCAATAAAATAGTTTATGAATACAATGAAATATGTCAAAAATGTACCAGCTGTAAAAAGTTCCAATAGGCAGAAGTTTTTGGTTTGAGGGCGAATGTCAGTCTGCTGGTTATGGAGAATCTTGAAACCATAAAGATCATTTGAAGCATCCCTCATGCACCAAAATTAGTCAAAATCCTAAGACCAGCTGTTCAATTCAACAGTCCTGCCCAACATCAAATGTGTTGCCATGGCAACGTCATAAAAAACTATATTGCTGGGAACCCTTTTACCCCCTTCCAAACCTGCTGAACCCCTTTCAGGGTCACAGGGCTGCTGGAGCCTATCCCAGCTACCGTTTTGCAAGACTTAGGAGGCAATGTAGACAACACCAATTAACCCATGAAGCATGTTTTTGGACTGTGGGAGGAAACCGAGAAAACCCACACACGCACGAGAAGAAACGTAAGTTACCCAGGTGGGATTTGAACCAGGACTATCTCGCTGTAAAGCGAGAGCGTTAACCACTGCACCACCGTCCAGTCCTTACTTTCACTTCACGTGTGTTAAAAATTCCTCAGAAAACAATTAGGACCACTGCCTCCACAGTCTTCATCCGTGGTCATCTTCATCTGCAGATGAAACCAATAAAAGTAAAAAAATTAATAAAAAAACCATCAAATTTCTTAATTTGTTTTTCTGTTGTGGCTACATCAAGAGTGCTAAAAAAAAGTTTCTATAATTTAAACTGACTTCATGTGATCAAAACAAGTCCTCATAGGCTAAAGCTTGACATAGATCCAATTTGTCTTTTGACGTTCCCATGGCAACAGTGGGAGTTCCCATTACAAATTGTGGTTATTGAGAAAAGTTGGGAAATGTAGTTTAAAGAGCCACTTGGATGAAAATGGTGTTTTAACACGTTTTTGTGGCATTTGTTTGAAATACCTAAAGAAAATTAAGACAAAAACGGATTTTCTGAATATTTCTTTATTCAGATGACTGTGAAACAGGAGCAAAGGTGGATTTGTTGTGAACTTCTGCCCCTCTGCAGAAACTATGTCCTAAAGAACAACACAAGTTTTTGATTTTGGCTAAAAACAGCTTCATCATAATTAAAAGAACGCTTTGAAAAGAGACAAAACGTTGATTGGAGTGAGACTTTAACACGGATGCATCAAATTAGTAAAGATATTGGTTTAAAATGTAAAAGTATTAAATATGGGAGAGCCATTTAGAGCTTATATGACCTGAAAAAATACAGTTTCATTGAATGATGTCATGTGAAACGGTGGTGCTGGGGTTGGTTGCTGGCTCGGCTTTGCCAAAAGCCCCGGAAACCTTCTGAAGCCCCCCCTGGCTGTTGATTGTCGGCGTCTTCCCTCCACAGGAATGCAGATGGATCGGTCAGGACAGGTTTCCTTCATAGGGCTTCCAGTTTGGAGTTCCACCTGAGCCTGACGTGTCCGGTGGGCTGCAGCGACATGAATTCAGAGCCCGCTAAGATGTGGAACGGCTCGCCTTCGGGAGAAATCTGAGATCTGGATGAGGCTCCAATCGAACCATGAACCTGTTATGGTGTGGCTTGGGACCAGTGTTGTCCTGTTGACCCATTTGTAGTGCCCTCTACCTCCACCCCATGTTTCTTTTTTCCTGAATTATGGAAGTTTTGTGGAAGACTCTGACTTGGACACTGAGCCTGGTGCTGATGGCTGCTTCCGAGTTTCAAAGCAGGCTTTCCTACAACTCTCAAGGTATGACGAAGAGACCTGAAGGCTCAGATCTCACTGCCTACAGTGTTCCCATGCCTCTGTTCTGTGTCCTGTCTTTGCTTTGACAGAGGAGTTCCTGTCCTACCTGCAGCACTACCAGCTGACTGTCCCAGTGCGAGTGGACCAGAAAGGAGACTTCCTGAGCTACACTGTGAAGCACCAGCGACCGGGACGGCGGAGGCGAGGACTGGCGGACTCCACGATGGGCTCAGACCCTCCAGAAACCCAGATGTTTTACAGGCTGTCGGCCTACGGAAAGCACTTTCACCTCAACCTGACACTCAACCCTCATCTGGTGTCGAAGCATTTCACGGTGGAGTACTGGGGCAGGGACGGGCCCGAGTGGCGCCACGGCGCGGTAGATAACTGTCACTATGTGGGATTCCTGCAAGATCAAGACTCTACGACAAGAGTTGCTCTAAGTAACTGCAAGGGCCTGGTGAGTTACCTGAAACGTCCGTCATTGACCCTGTCAGGCGGCACTGGCCTCTTTAGGTCCAGCTTCTTCAAAAAAAACAAAACAAATCGTCTTTGAGTCTTGATTGCCTCACCTCACTCTCCTTAAGCAGATTTTAAATGGTGAGTGTACAACCACAGCTTCATCAGACATTTTCTGTTTTCCAACAGAACCGAGCCGCACATTAAAGCGTCTAATTAGGCTGTCTCGGCTCGTAATCCTCTGCCTTTCATCCACAGCCTGCCTGAATGTCCAGCATCTGCTTGTTGATCAAGAAATTGGACAAAGTTTTAATAGCTGCCGTTCATACGTGCCTCAGAGAAACTCTAAAGAAGGAAGAAAGAACCACGCTTCTTATTGGCAAATTGAATCATGCTCAGCAAACATGTGGCCAAATGTGCTGGCAAGACCCGAGCAGCCTGTAATAAATCGAATTAGTGTTTGCTCTTTTTTTTCTTCCAGCACCAAAAATGGGAGAAAACTGTGTCTGTGCTTTAATGTAATCAGCTGTCTGGACGGTATGAGATTTTGACATCACACACGGCCGAAGCACTAAATCCAAAGTGTTTGCGCACGCTAGTGTGATATGTGGTTAATTGCTTTTATTGTGGGTTTTCTGCAGCCAAGTAAGTGTTTCCTATAAACCCAGAGTGAGACAGTTCTTAGAGTTAAGGCTGTAGACTGGCTTTTGAGGAGGGAAAGAATGTTTTAATGCTGACTGTTTTGGGAGGTGAGCAAAACGCGTCCCTCATTTGGACAATGAGGTTTGTGAAGAAGAGGGAACTGTTAGTCTCAGCGAGACCAATGGTCAAAACTGAATCAGCAACAATCCAACATTTTACCTGCTGGAGATGGCTTGCTGCAAATGTTAAAGACCCACTCCAATGAAAATGGTGTTTTTAATGTGTTCTTGTGGCCTTTTTCCAAGAAAATTGAGTTCAGCAGTTTTTGGCATTTCTGAGTAATCAAGAACAGAATCGTGAATCAAGAACAAACATAAAAAACGCCTTTTGAAAAAGGTCGTATTTGTGACGTAGAAAATAATGGGCAGCCCACAAGCTCCCTGGAGGGGAAGGGGCGGCAGGGTTGCATGGCGCCAGTGTTTAAGCTCACAACTCAGGCAAATTATAATGAAGTAATAATGAAGTCCTGCCGTTCTGCAGAAACTATGTGCTAGAAAACACCACAGATTTCTCGATTTTGGCTCAAAAACTGGATAATTACAGTTAAAAGACCCTTTGAGAATTGATCAAAAGATGATTGGAGTGGGACTTAAAAAAAGAATCAATTCATCCAAAACCTCAGCACTGACTGGTTTAATTCGTTTTTTCAAGTAAAGCCAAATCTTTGTGACATTTTCATGGCATCAAACAAGAAACAAGTCTCTATTGTTGATCCCACATTTCACCTGAAGTCAAACTGTCACAAAATTCAACTGCCGGCGAGCTTTTATAGCCTTAATAATACACATTACATCTGTGAGTTCTTTGTTTTCTGCTTACAGAAATAGTCAGTCTGGTCAAATATCACCATTTGTCTCCAGTTTTATCTCCATAAAATAATAATCTACAATAATCCAGACTTATTACAGCATTAAAGGTGCTTAGGAGTCTTAAAGACAGCTAGGAACGACTCCTTTCTATTCATTTGACTTCATTTTTAAAATGTAAATGAAGTTCAACGTCATTTTCTCCCTTTGAAACTATTGAAGTTCAGTAACTTTAAATGTCCAAAGTTCTGCTTAGAAGTTGGTTGCTTGAGTCTGTTTTACCTTTCAGTTTGGAAATTTGACTCTAGGTGTTAATGGCAAATAAAAAAGTAACCGATTTGCTGTTTTATTATTCCAAATTTTACGATTTTCAGAGCAAACGTGCCACGGATCGCCCTTAAATAAAACTTTATCAACACAGTTTTAAAAATAAATGCTGCATTTTCCACCTCTGTATTTCAAATATTACTGGCCTTTTCTGACCTTCATTTTTCTTCTTCTCCAACAAGCACGGTGTGATAACAACAGAGGAGGAGCAGTATTTGATAGAGCCTTTAAAGAACGCATCTGCTGCCCCCTTCAGCGAAAGGAGCCCGAACGAAGAAGCACACCAGCATGTTATTTATAAAATGTCTGCCATTTCCTCACCACAAGAGCAAAGCCAGGAGTTCAGCTGTGGCATTTCAGGTTGGTGAACCTCCATCTGGGTTGGACTCCGTGTGGGTGGGACTGACGTAAAGGAACAGCTATACATAGCAGGTTAGCGGATGTGCTGGTTTGGTTCCCGGCCGAGGTAGGGTAGAAGTGAGCGGACCTCTTATGTGCTGCAGTCGCTCCTGGCTGCATGTCTTTCAACCTGCAAGTGACCGTCTCGCTCCAGGATGAATAAAAGGCCCTTCTGTGCATGAAGAGGATCAAGCCGGGACCTTTCTAGAAATAGAAGCTATTTACACAACCAGCAATCACGCAGACTGAAAGAATCAAACTCTGTTGGTTGAGTTGTGACAAATTGGTAAAAGAAGCAGATGGAACCAGCTGTCATTGGCAGGAAGGCTCGCCTGTCTTAACATGTACAGCTTTTCAGGGAGCATCTGGGTCATAAAACAAAAGGCTTTAGCTACGAGGTTCAAAGGGCCACATTCCCCATCGACATCTATCAAACCAGGCTTCTCTCAACAGACAGGGTCTCTTCATTCTGATAACTCATCGATCTGCTTGTCGTGTTCACAGATCTCATAAAATGCGATGCACCTTGCCAGCTCAGCAAATCCTCTGCTCTTCACTTGTCCCCTCACAACCACGAGCTGTCAAACAACACCCGCCGACAGAGGCGCTCCGTCAGCTCGGAGCGCTTCGTGGAGACGCTCGTGGTCGCTGATAAAATGATGGTCGGTTACCACGGTCGCAAAGACATCGAGCACTACATCTTATCTGTGATGAACATTGTAAGTTTGATTTGCTGTGAAAGTCATTCCTGTTTGGGTGGACTTGCAGACACTTATGGTACAGATGTCTGACTTTGTGTCATTTCTTCTTTTCTGGAGGTCAGGTTGCCAAACTTTATCGTGATTCCAGTCTGGGAAATGTTGTGAACATTATAGTGACCCGGCTGATTGTTCTCACTGAGGATCAGGTAGGAAAAACGTGCTTCTCCAACCCTCAGACCTCTGTTTTAGGATCTCTCCCTCCACCGTTAAGAATGATGCACATGAACCGCGTGAGCCCAAGTATTTCATGGGATTTCCACGGCTGAAAGGGCAGAGTAGACAGATTATTCACCATATGGCCACCAGTTCAGATGAAAGACATCCTCATGCATCTCCCCTCAGGGAGCCTCGATTGAGGATTGTACATGCACTCTACATGTGTATCTGTGATGGGAAAAACAGCGTCTTTCCACCATCTGCTCTTTTTCTTACATCCACTTTTTTTACGGAAATATGAAGCTCAATAATTGGGGAAATCTTTGCTCATTAACGTTTTAAACCTGAAATGTAACAGAAAGTAACGACTTATTCCGTGTTAAGGTATCATTTTTAATAAGTCAGATTAAACAAGGCCTAATTCCTCTTTGTCTTCGTGGCTGTAGGTTAATTACTTTTATCTACCCCTCCTTTAAACCAATTAGCACCTACTGCCATAAACAGATTAGACCTTTAACACAGTCAGCTGTTGTCTTCTCTACAGTCTTGTCCCAGCATGCAGAAGATGGATGATACAGGACCCTGTACTAGGCAGTGGAGTTTTATAGTGCCAAAAGTTATTAAATGATATGGTACTGTACAATGTGAAAATATATGGCGAAACACCAGATGAAATGATATATAGCCTAGTTTCCAGTTAGCGGTACGGTCTGGTTCATTACTGCCCATTCAACCTCTTACAGTGGTCATGTGACATTAGCAGCCTCTTTGGTATTATCTTCACATGACAATGTACAATCATCATGTGACGAAACACAGTATAAGACAACCACATTGCACCTGCTGGTTATACGTTGGCACCAGCGTTCGGCAGTGGAGCCACAACCAGTGTGTGTGTATGCATGAATGGGACTGTGACTGTAAAGCGCTTTGGGTTATCTAGGAACGTAGTAAAGCACTATATAAGTATACACCATTGACCATTGGAAGGTTAGCAACATTTACCCTGAGCAGAGGTCCAGAAGGTCCTGATGTCTAGTCCCTGATGCCTAGTGATACAAATATGCATCAAAATGCTTTGGCTCCAAAATTACCTTAATTTAGCATCTACATGGAAACAAAAACATATCGGTAAGGGATTTTTTAAATTTTTTTTTAACTCAGTGAGAGAACTGAGCTGTAGCTTGTCCTGGCAGGATTATGTTGGAGTCACATGTGGAGGTGTTTATCGATAAGTCTGGACCAATATTTGGTTTTAATAATGTAAGGTAGTTACCTCAACACCCACTGGTAATAGATAAATACAACTGCGTATCATCTGCATAACAGTGAAAATAAATGCTGTTTCCCGAGGTTGTAAAATGAATGAATGGATGGTTGCACTGCAGCACATGGCAATGCGATGTACCATAATGTGACGCAACACTAGATGATACATAACAATGCAACCCACAACAGCACAACCCAACACTACACAAAAGTCCATACTTTTTGTTGTAAATGATACAACTCAACATGACACGCTGGCTGTGTCCGAATTCCCACCCTAATCCCTAACTACAAAAAACTAGATAGTGAGGACTTCTGGGAAATTGTACGGCACTCGATTTTGGAATCGTAAATTCGAACAGCACTATAAAATGGTGAACGCACTATATAGTGCACTATGTAGTGAGTAAGAAAGGAATTCAGGCATAGCCAATATAATGGAACATGACATGAGGAAGTACAAACATGAAGTAAAATGTTAAAATATAACTAAAAGTAATGGATTTTTCACTATAGAATGATGCACAACTTCACACTGTATACTATGATACAACAAGGTACAATAAAATGATATAGGCGTACTATACTGTGTAAATTGTTTAGGCCCTGATATTGTTTGATCAAACTGTATATTGTTACCCTGCGTCACTTTCTGTGTTTTGCAGCCCAACCTGGAGATCAATCATCACGCTGACAAGTCTCTGGATA
Organism: Oryzias sinensis; assembly: GCA_037389245.1. Taxonomy (NCBI): domain Eukaryota; kingdom Metazoa; phylum Chordata; class Actinopteri; order Beloniformes; family Adrianichthyidae; genus Oryzias; species Oryzias sinensis. The sequence goes on from CM074502.1 coordinate 2,275,173, forward strand.
GTTTCTGTAAGTGGCAGAAATCCATTAGGTCCCATCACAGTGGTGGAAACAGTATTCCAGAGAATGGGATGGCTCATCACGACAATGCCGTCCTCATCACCCGGTAAGAGCTCGCTCACAAGCAAAGAGGTTGGGGAGTGTCTTTAATCCCAATTAATCATTCCTCCTTATTTTCTTTTACTTTAAAGTCCCACTCCGATCCTTGTTTGATCCATTTTTAAACAATTCCCAGTGGTAGTTTAATTACGATTTTGCCGTTTTTAGCCAAAATGTCAAAACTTGTGTTGCTTTCTGCGACATAGTTTCTGCAGAGGCGTTCATTAGAAATGATCACAAACCACAATTACTAATTTGTCCGTCATGATCAACTTTTAAACATTTGGCATTTCTGTGAATTAAAAAGGATAGCATCTATACAATCATTGCCCCGATTAGTTAAAGTTCGACCCAGTTTAACTTAAATGCGTGTTCACTGGCATTTTGTGTGTACAGCCTGAAAACGGTCGTAGAAACGTGCGTAGCTACGCGTGAACCCGGAATTTTCATTTAAATTGCCGAGGGCGGTGTGTACATAGCTTCAGAAATTCGTCTGAATTGTGGGCGGGGCCGTTGCTGTGGAGTAAACCCGCTCACCCCTCCTTCCCATCGACCATAACTAAAAGCTCTCTGTTTACGTGCTCTCTCACTAGCTTACAGCCCCTCACACCCCCAAGCTAACATTAGCGTTGCAACAAAAATGAGGAGCAATAATGGTGATGTCCAGCCGTACAATTTAGAGCCAGATTCCAGCCCAGACGAGGAAAACAAAGACAGACATGGATCTATTTGTCTGACAGTGGATGCATCAGAATGGAGCGGAGAAATCAGCTCATGGCGCTGCCTAGTGTATTTTCTACGTCACAAATATGATTTTTTTTCAGATGGCGTTTTGTTTCTGCTCCTGATTCACAATGATTTAAATGAGGAAATACTAAAAAATGCATGTTAAAGCTTATTTTTCTTAATATATCTCCTTCAACATCCCCAAAATACCACAAGAACGTGTTTAAAACACCCAAAACTGATTTCACCAGAGTGGGTCTTTAAACTTGTTTTATTTGTGCCGCGTCCTCGTCAGCTGCCAGCAGTTAGATTTTTTTAATGCCCCTGGAATAAATATTTTAAGGGAATGAAGACGTCAGTTCCGAAAATAACTCAGGTTGGTACGAATCTGCTGTACCTGTCACCCAGGAATATGGGTCAAGGGTGTTTGCAGCCGCCTCAGCTGCAACAGAAAAACCTGCTTTGAACTAATTCATCCAGAAAGAAGATGGTGTTATTTTTTTTTACCCATCATGATTTGAAGCCTCTTTCTGGGTTCTGGACAAAAAGATTTTTTCTATCATTAACAAGCTCTTCCTTGTTTTTCTGTCAGCTGATGATCTCCAGCTGTTTTGGCTTTGCTGTTCATTTTTAGCCTCAGCTCTGCAGGAAAGTATTCAGATGCTTGTTTGTAGAGAGTGTTCTGATGATGGGGAGAGGGGAGAGTTATCCTTTGGAACAAAACTTTATTCGACGCCCTTTTGTAACCTAACATTGAAACATCCCAACATTCCTTGCATAGTAAGAAGGACATTGCAACCTGCAGAAACAAAACAAACGTCACTTTTAAAGTTTGCTTCTATTTGAGCAGAAACATCCTGTGATTGGTCACACAAGAAGCTGCTGGAGACATCAGACATTCAGTAAAAAGCTCACAGACCCACAATAGAACATAAACAAACAAAAAAAAAAGTCTGTTTCTGGATGTGCAAAAACATATTGTTGATTTAAAAATATTAACAGTAATTATTTGACCAATTTAAAACCTCCTGCTCACCAGAACCTCAATCTAATATTTTTCACCCAAAAAAAGTTAATAACAGTATTAGTAGAAGTGCAAAAACACTAAAACAAAACAAAAAACAACACAAAAACCTAGAAAACACAACAAATCTCTTAATTATAAGGCCCGGTAACAAGGCCGCAGTCAGACGAGGCGCCACACAAAAAAACCACAAGAACTCAATAAGCTTTGAGTAATATTTTAGGTAAATGTGGCCATAAAACAGATTACATTTTTAAAATTACATAAAACAAAAAGATAAATTCTGTATTTCTAAACGATTTTTATAATGATTTTTTTTCTGTATGCTTCAGTGAATGTTGTCTTTGTGCTATTTTTCTGTACTGTTTTTGTAGTGACTTGTTAAATATTAGGGTTTTACACATTGGTTAAAAAAAAAGTGCAATTTTTTGTGAAAATTTGTCAGTTTGTATTGTGCTAACATGAATATAAAAGTATGTGACACTTTTAAACTTCTAAAATGTCTTAATTTCATTTTTTGAAAGGTATTTTTATGGGTTATGTTCAGTTGTTTCTCACTTAATGTGTATTCCCTATCCCAAAAGAAACATCTTGATCTTTTTTTTTGGTTTTTAAGTAAGTATAGAGTTAAAGTCTCTGCCCTACACACAAAAATCCAGGTCATTACAAAAACATTTCTTTGAATTCATCCATTTTATTCAAATTTAGGCCAGATTTTTCCAAACTGCTTATCATAGAAATGACCGTAGTGGATCCCATCCGGGGGATCCACTACACCGAGCGAATAGAGAGGATCAGACGACAGTAATGACTTATTCTTACTGCAGTAGAGCAAACATTGGAGTGGTTAGTTTTAGAAGAGATGAAGGAACAAGCACAAAATATTGGACTATTGTGCAGTTTTCCTCCTTGCTGAATAAAGCTCAGTTTGACCCGGTACGGTTTGTTGTGCCTCTCAGCATTTGGATCTCACGTAAACAATAGTTTCTGAGCTGTTCATCGGCTCGTCCCTCCTGAAAGTGACCTCCAAAGCCCTCAGTCTCCTTCAGGACACCGTTTCTCCATTGCTGGGAATGTGATTCGTCTCGCACATAGAAAGACACACACAAGGAAATGGGGTAGATGAATCCAAACAAGTAGGTCATAATCCTGAAGGAAGACACTGAAGACACTGAGAATTTATGCGGAGATGGAAGAAGAGGTGACAGGAAATCCGATTAGAACTGGCCTGACTTTTAATAGATTAAAAGCTCTGGTAACGATTACATCATTGGTTTGAAATGCATGTGGTGTTCTTGTACTTCTAAGTGTTCCTCTGTATTGGATTACCTGTATTTGGGGTTAGCAACCTTCACATTCATTCTCCTTCATGTTTGAGTGGCTTCTGGGCCCCATTTTTCTGGGAACTCCAGTGATTTCTGCAGGTGTGATCCAGGTGTTTCTCCAGGGTAAAGCTGTGGTGCCGTCACTGCTCCTTCTATCATGTGGGAATAAAATAAGGAATGGCTCACAAAAGATCCTTTAAAAAAAGTGTAAAATGTTCAATGCAAACGCTAATAATGTCCCCCCCCCATTTTTCTTTTTACCTGATCTCAGGTATGACATCTGCACCTACAAGAACAAACCCTGCGGGACTTTGGGTGAGTGATGTTAGCTTCTTCTTTAGCCTTCAGCTCCACCTCGGATGGATCTTGTTCTCCTTTCACAGTCTTGTTTGGAGACAGTTCCAGTAAGACTCAGCGGTCAGGAGGCTTTCGTCTGGGGTTTTTTAGCTCCAGAATGCCCCCCCTTCCAACTGAACATGGATGAGCTGTGATCACCTTTAAGTCCCACTCTGATCATCTTCTGAGCTGTTTTCAAAGTGTTCCCTGTGGTTCTTTTACTTATGAGGATGTCGTTTTTAGTCAAAATCCAAAAACTTGTGTCGTTTTCTAGGACATAGTTTCTGCAGAGTGGCAGGAGTTCATTAGAAACTTGCCTCTCTGTTACTGAGAGCTCACTTGTTAGCTTATAAATACACTCTCCCGCTAGCTTACAGCCCATCACACCCCCAACCTAACATTAGCGGTGCAACAGCAATGACGAGCGGTACCGGAGCCATCCATCCGTGCCTCGTCCCTGGACGAAAAAACAAATCGCCTACAAGTAGCTCGGTTGGTAAGGTGAAGGACTGACATGCAGGAAACCGGGGGGGGGGGGGGGGAGATGAACAAGCAAGCAATCAAATTGGTGTGCACTTAACACCACCCAGTGAGGGCCCTTGGGCAAGACCCTTAACGCTACAGCCTATCAGCATGAATGTGCATGAATGATCCCGGTGATGGTCAGAGGGACCGTAGGCGCGAACTGGCAGCCACGCCTCTACAATCACCAAGTATGAATGAAGAGTGAATGAAAAATGGACACCATGGAAGCGCTTTGAGCGTCTGGAAGCGCGCAGATAAATCCACTCCATTGTTATTATTACAAGTGGATGTATCAAAAAGGAGCGGAGCAGTGAGCTCGTGGCCCGCCCAGTGAGTTTTCTACGTCACCAATACGATCTTTTTCCAACGTTTTTTGTTTTTCATCTGCCCTTGATTTACAACAAATTGAATAAAAGAAAGTACTAAGAAATGCGATTTTGAGCTTAATTGTCTTCATAGACGTCATCCATCATCAGAGAAAAGTCTCAAGAACGTGTTTAAAACACCATTTTCATCAGAGTGGGTCTTTATGGTGTTTGCACTTCCATTAGGGGTTGAAACAGAAAAGAAAGGTAGTAAGATGGGGGGGGGGGTGGAGTAGGGTAATGGAGTAGGAAATGGAGAGGAGGAAGCACAACATGACGAGGAGATGAAAGTGGAAGAGGGAAAAGGAGAAATCCAGGTAGTGTCAGAGGTGAAAGAGGGAGACACTAGTGATCTCCAGGAAGGGAGGGGGCAGTAAGACAGAGGCAGAACGCCAGTCTACCTCCTCCTCTCCTCATCTTATCTCTGCAGAAGCTCCTGCAGGCACCACGGTGCATCTTGGAGGTAATATTCTGACCTCAGGGGCGGTTTGACAGATTGACCGCATTCGTCACATTCCCCCGTCGCTTTAATTGCCCTGGCATCTGCTTGGCTTCCTCGCCGTCCATCCCCTCCACCTCCTCCTCCTCCTCCTCTGCTCCCGGGGATCATGCTCTCGGGTCAGATCACTGGCCTTTAAGGTCGTGGAGTAATCACGGGGCTGCAGATAATGCACAGTCCACCCCGGTGTTAAGAAAACAGCTTTCAGGCCCGAGTGGTGTTTGCATTTAACCCCCTCCCCACCAGCGCTGCCCCAACACACACATTCTTAAACTAATCGCAGAGTCTCCTTCCTTTCCCTCCCTCCCTCTTTCTTCACCTTCAGGCTCCCTCTTTCCAGCAGCGTTGGCTTCAGCGACCTCCTGATCTGCGAGTCTATTCTTGTTTAGCCTCTTAGCCAAAAGGCTACCGTTAACAAAAGCCTGCAGATAAATCTGGACTGACCACCAAACCCGACTTCACGCGGACGTGCAGAGGCAGGTTTGGGAGGAAAGCGGTGCAGCGTGAAACCAACTTTTTACTCCGTGTAGCTTTTAGCTGCCTTTCCTAAATTCAACATAGAAGCTAAATTCTTATGCTTTTATGCTATCCTGCATGAAATTTGGTCCATGAAATTTTAGTATTTAGAAAGAAACAAAACTCTGACTTGGAAGAATAAAAAAACAAACAAACAACCCCATTTTATGTATGTATTATGAATTCAGGAAATAAAAAACATCATACTGTAGAAATTTCCAATTAAAATTAAAAGCCTTCAGTGACTCCCCAAATAACATGTCACATCACAATGTTTTCCACAACTGCATCTTTGTGTCTGCTCCTGATTCACAATGATTTGAATAAAGCTATACTCATAAATGTAATTTTAAGCTTGATTTTCTTGATATACAGTACAAACCAAAAGTTTGGACACAGCTTCACATTCGAAGAGTTTTCTTTATTTTCATGACTATGAAAATTGTAGATTAACACTGAAGGCATCAGAAATGTGAATTAACACATTTGGAATTATATACATAACAAATAAGTGTGAAACAACTGCAAATATGTCGGTATTGTATATGTGTTGTAGGTTCTTCATAGTAGCCATCTTTTGCTTTGATTACTGCTTTAGAACTCTTGGCATTCTCTTTTTGAGCTTCAAGAGGTAGTCACCTGAAATGTTTTTCCCTTCACAGGTGTGCCCCGTCAGGTTTAATAAGTGTGATTTCTTGCCTTATAAATGGGGTTGAACCATCAGTTGTGTTGGGCCGAAGTCAGGTGGATACACAGCTGATAGTCTAACTGAATAGACTGTTAGAATTTGGATTATGGCAAGAAAAAAGCAGCTAAGTACAGAAAAACGAGTGGCCATCATTACTTTAAAAAATAAAGGTCAGTCAGTCAAAAAATTGGGAAAACTTTGAAAGTGTCCCCAAGTGCAGTCACAAAAACCATCAAGTGCTACAAAGAAACTGGCTCACATGCGGACCCCCCCAGGACAGGAAGACCAAGAGTCACCTCTGCTGCTGCGGATAAGTTCATCCAAGTCAGCAGCCTCAGAAATGGCAGGTTAACAGCAGCTCAGACTAGAGAGTAGGTCAATGGCACACAGAGTTCTAGCAGCAGACACATCTCTACAACAGCTGTTCAAAGGAGACTGTGTGAATCAGGCCTTCATGCTAGAATATCTGCTAGGAAACCACTGCTAAAGAAAGGCAACAAGCAGAAGAGACTTGTTTGGACAAAAGAACACAAGGAATGGACATTAGACCTGTGGAAATCTGGGCTTTGGTCTGATGAGTCCAAATTGGAGATTTTTGGGTCCAACCTCCGTGTCTTTGTGCGACGCAGAAAAGGTGAACGGATGGACTCTACATGCCTGGTTCCCACCGTGAAGCATGGAGGAGGAGGTGTGATGGTGTGGGGGGTGCTTTGCTGGTGACACTGTTGGGGATTTATTCCAAATTGAAGGCATACTGAACCAGCATGGCTACCACAGCATCTTGCAGGCTATTCCATCCGGTTTGTGTTTAGTTGGACCATCATTTCTTTTTCAACAGGACAATGACCCCAAACACACTTCCAGGCTGTGTGAGGGCTATTTAACCAAGAAGGAGAGTGATGGGGGGCTGCCCCAGATGACCTGGCCTCCACAGTCACCAGACCTGAACCCAATCCAGATGGTTTGGGGTGAGCTGGACTGCAGAGTGAAGGCAAAAGGGCCAACAAGTGCTAAGCATTCTGGGAACTCCTTCAAGACTGTTGGAAGACCGTTTTAGGCGACTACCTCTAGAAGCTCATCAAGAGAATGCTAAGAGTGTCTAAAGCAGTAATCAAAGCAAAAGATGGCTACTATGAAGAACCTACAATATGACATATTTTCAGTTGTTTCACACTTATTTGTTATGTATATAATTCCACATGTGTTATTTTAACAGTTTCGATGCCTTCAGTGTGAATCTACAATTCTCAAAGTCATGAAAATAAAGAAAACTCTTTGAATGAAAAGGTGTGTCCAAACTTTTGGTTTGTACTGTATGTCCTCAGAAAAAATGTCACAAGAACATGTTTAAAAACACAATTTCAAAAGATTGAGACTTTAATGAAAAACCCATTTTGATTTAAAGTGAGTTGTCATGGATGTGCATAACTGAACGCTATCCTGGTTCTCGGGTTATTTGCGTTCACAGAGGAGAATTTGAAATAACTTACTTTAAATAATGCCAAATTACTGATTTTTCACAAGAAAGAAAAAAAAGATCCCTAGGAAAACAAATGGATGAAAGCAGCTACCAACATTATTTTTTATTTTATTCTTCTGAACATCATAAAATAACCTAATGACTGCAAAACGAAACCAAAACTGGAAACACAACCCAGTTTAAGGGGGTCTTCACACACTAATGCAGACACATTTGCAAACACACACTACTTATTTTAATCCCCTTTCAGCTCACCTGTCGATTTAATCTGTGATGGGCTGTCTACATTCTCCTTATCTGACCTGTCAAGGTTTAGAGGGAAAAAAAAGGACCTGCAACACCTGGATTGTGTAGTGGTTCTACCTTTAAACACCCCCTCCTCTCCCTCTTCTGCAGCTCGGGTTCTAAAATGAGAAAAGCATTGATACTTTCTGACAGGTCTCAGCTGCGGCACGGCGTTGGTGAGGGGTTCTTATTTTCCCTTTCTTGGCTCGTACTCCAAAAGTTACGCGACTTATAAATCTTACTTCCTGTCAGGACATTTTCCAGCAGCTGCTGTAGTTTGGAAGAAAACTTTAAAGAAGTCCAGCCGGTGATGTTAAACTCCACTTTCCCTGCTGTCTCTCAGCAGCGCTGTAAACAGGAGATCATGTGTGTGGAATCCCGGCTTTTATGACCGTGACGCCGAAGAATGCTGCGCCTTGACCCTGTGTTTGTGTTTGTCTGCGCGCAGGCTTGGCCTCGGTGGCTGGAATGTGTGAGCCGGAAAGAAGCTGCAGCATCAATGAAGACATTGGCCTCGGATCTGCTTTCACCATCGCGCACGAGATAGGCCACAAGTGAGTTTTAAGACTTTTGAAGATCCTAATATAAAATATTATGTTTGACATTAATCCCTGATGCAAAATACATATATACAAAATATATATACAAAATACATATTTTTTTATTAAATATAGGAAGAAGAATAAACGTTTTATTTTGAAAGGCAAATCATAATAACAACGATAACAACACTAAACTGAATATCCACACACTTCACTACTGCAACCGCATTTAACTTTATGAAACATAAAAAGAATTGAAAAAGTGTCTAGTATATTAGTGGAACACATGAACAATTTTAACAATAGCCATAGCAACATGCTAACAAGTCAACTAAACGTTTTAGATGACTTTAAATCACTAAATCTGGGGAATTCTTCGTCCTCTGTGTCGCTTTGGAACCATTCCACCAAGCCCCGTGTTAAACTGAGCGGAGCTTCTTTTTCTGTGTTGCTGTTGGTTGCAAATAAGGATGTACATCTACAGTACTCTGCAGCGATGTTTGTCTTTTTCTTTTTTAAATCACATTTAAATCACATTTAAATCACACCTGAGTGTATGCTCATTGGGAATGAGCAATGGTACTGGGGGCAATTACCATATCAATGGCGAGCAGTTATCATCACCCAGTGAGGGTCCTTAGGCAAGACCCTTAACGCTACTGCCTCCCGAGCGTGGTTTCGGCTGCAGCTCACCGCTCCCCAAGGGGATGGGTCAAATGCGGGGAAAGAATTTCCCTTCGTGTGATAAAATACAGTGTATATATAAAAAAAAAAGCTACACCCCGTCCAAACTGTGCAAAAAATTATGACATTTACTTTGAAAATACTTAAAAAAATATGCTAGTTTTATTTGGTTTTTTATTTTACTTTATTTTACATAAATAGAGTAGTTTTGTGTTTTTCAACCTGATTTGAGCCGAGGTACAATTTTTTCCTAGTAAAAATCCCAAAGCCGAAAATGTATAAACACTTAAATCCAGCAGTTGGTGTTAACAATGTACAGTCATTCTTATCAAATTGTCATTAATAAGTATCAATGAAACACAAACAAAAAAAGCCTTTATGATCTTTCATATTCCTTATGTCTCAGTGTGAAACCTGGGCTTGTTTGGATGAACACAGAGCTGAAGTCCTGGAAATAGTAAATGCTTTTGGGACCATTTAGGTGAAATTGAATAATTTCCCACAGCACACTAGAGGCTGACATTTTTTGGGAATCACACGAATCAAGGAAATCCCGCAGGAATCCTGTGGGATTCCTATGGGATGGTCACATTAATCACGGGAACAGAACCGGATAGGATCAAATTATTACTGGAGCGGGATCCAACCAACAACAACGACAAAAAAGTAGCTGCTCTGAAACACGATAGGAGCAGATACAACTACATTTAATGTTTAACATAATGAATAATAAATACAGACAAAAATATAAGGGAGCGGGATTATTCTGAACTGGAGTGGGACAAGACAGGATCATTTTCTAAACTTTAGTCTGGGAGTAGGATGGGACAGGATTACTCTGTGTGGGATTGGAATGGAACAGGAGTGAGAATCCACTCCCACCCTAACCACTCACAGCCCAATAGTGAATCATGGCACACTGAAAAATACTGACATAAGGCTCATTAAGACATGGTCTTTCATTTCAAAAAGGGGGACCTGAGGGTGTGTTCCAATTACAGGGGAAGCCTCCCTTGGAAGGTGTATGCCAGGGTGCTGAGGAGAGTCCGTCCGATAGTTGAACCTCAGATTCAGGAACTAAAGTGCGGTTTCTGTCCTGGTCCTGGAACAGTTGACCTACACTCTATTTAGAGTGCTGGAGGGTTCCTGGGAGTTCGCTCATCCAGCCCATATGTGTTTTGTGGATTTGGAGAAGCTGTTTCACTGCGTCCCCCATGGTGCTCTGTGAAGGGTGCTCTGGGAGTATGGAGTCCGGGGAGCCTTACTAAGGGCTGTCTGGTCTCTGTATAACCGAAACAGGAGCTGGTTTACATAGGCGGCAGTTAGTCGGACCTATTCCCGGTCCACGTTGGACTCCGGCATGGCTGCCCTTTATCATCGGTTCTGATCGTAGTCTTTATGGGCTGAATTTCTAGGTGAGGCCAGGGACTGAAGGGAGACCAATTTGGGGGCCACATGATTTCTTCTCTGCTCTTTGAAGATGATGTTGATCTGTTGGCTTAATCTGTAGCGGGCATTGGGGCGGTTTGCGGCCAAGTACGAAGTGGCGGGACGAGGGTCAGCACAGCTAAGTCTGAGGCCGTGGTTCTTGATCGGAAAAAGGTAGTTTGCCCTCTCTGGGTGGGTGGAGGGCTCCTGCCACAGGTGGGAGAGTTTAAATATTTTGGGATTATTTACGAGTGAGGGAAGATCGGAGCATGAGATTGATAGGCAGATTGGCGCACCGTCCACCGTTATGCGGTTGCTGTACCTGTCCGTTGTGGTGAAGAGAGAACCAGAAAGCATAGTTCTCAATTTACCGGTTTATATCACCTATGGTCATGAGCTCTGGGTCATGCATGACCGAAAGAACGAGGTCCCGGGTAGGTTGGGTGGACGCTCGGTCAATCGCATAGAGCACAGAGTAAAGCCGCTGCTCCTCCAAATCGAGGAGCCGGATGAGGTGGATCAGGCATCTGGTCCGGATGCCTCCTGGACACCTCCCTGGGAAAGTGTTCCAGGGATGTCCCACTGGGTGGAGGCACCATTGAAGACCCAGGATACGCTGGAGAGACTTAGCTGGCCTGGGAAAGGGGTTCCCCGGAGCTGGAGGAAGTGGCTGGGGAGAGGGAAGTCTGTGCATCTTTGCTTAGACTGCTGCCCCTACAACCCAATTCTGGACGGAAGAAGACGGATGGATGGATGGATTACTGGCAGCTGTACTTAATGTTCCTGTACAGAATTCCTAGAATTTAATGTCAACCATCTCTAATCTGGAGATCTAAATTGACTCTCAAGTCACTTACGGGGACAAGCTAACAAAAAGCCAATTTTCTTGAGGCTTGAAAACTTTAATCCATGCTTTTGTGATTACAGGGCAGGATTCCTGAAAAGCCAAGAGTGGGGGTTGGTAAACCTTCTGCTGCTCATCTTCAATTAATCCTAAATTCTGCAGCATGTACTTTAAACTGCACCATTAAATGTGTGTTTCTCATCACAGATTCCAGTAGCTATGGGGTCTTTTTGCAAGATAAAATCTGTGTCTACATATTTACTTCTTGTTTTCCATGAAGTCTCCTTTAAACATCACTGCAGATGAGATGATAGTATTAACTTTATGCTTCAATCATGACCAAACTAAACAGGGGAAAGTATTAGGTTTAAGGGCTGTCATCTGGACTTGTTTTCTAAAGTTGAAGACATTTCATCTCTTACCCAAAAGGCTTTGTCAATTCTGAAATAGCTGGTAAAAAGCTGGTCTATATGTGCTCGTGGGGGCACATTTCTTTGTGCTGCCCAGCAGTGGGATTGTAAACCCCTTTGCCTCACAGTGCTCACAGGTTCTTGTTGAGCTTTCCCTGTGTGGAGTTTGCATGTTCTCCTCGTCCATGTAGGGGTTTTCTGGTACTCGGGTTTCCTCCCACAGTTCAAAACCATACGTCATAAGTATGGTCATAGCTGATTGCTAATCTGAACTATACAGACTAAGCAGACCCAGGCATCCCGGCCCTTTTATCGTTCTTCTCAATCAAGAACATGAATCTTCAATCTCCAATCTCCTTAACCAAAATGACAAAACAATAGCATTTTTTTGTCATAGAAATTCTTTTAGTTTAGCCTGAGTTTAATCTGGAGTTGAAAAGAAGAACAGAACTGCTGTCTGATTGTCTCTGTGAGGATCTGACGCTAAAAGTAACATTCTGTGCTCCTGAAAGTAAATTCATGCACTAACAGACTTTTTAAAAGTTGCTTTTAAACACCCTAAAATTGGTATATCTTGTTTGATACTTAAGTATTTTACTAATGAGCTTTCATACGCCATCAGGTACATTGTTTTCAAACCCAAACGTAAAATCTTTGAGCATTGGGATTCTTAATTTCTGGTGTGTGTGGTCCATTGAGTCTCCTTTAAACGTAAATATATTAATCTGTGGTAATCCCAGTTTATTCTCTATACACCACATTAATTCCTCATAATTTGGTGATTACTAAGAAGACATGCTGATGTTTGTGGATTCTTTCTGTTTGTGCAGCTGCTGTTGACAACTTTATGCTTTCCAGGTGATGATGCTTTTTAATGGGATATTTCTGCTCAACTTAAATGTCTCCGCTTCCTGCACCACATATCTTTCTCCACTTCAATGCAGAATGACTTCAGTTTATTATTACAGCAGTGCTGTGCGAGATGACTGAATGCAGACTACAGATTAGTAAACAACAAGTTTTTAAACATCTTCCCTCATCTAAGAAGAAGCTCCGATGCCACTGTGTGCAAGAGCTGATGCAGCAAAGATATGTAAAACAGGTGAATGCTCTTTCAGATCAGGTTTTTGTATTGCTTTTTTAAATCAGTTTAACATCCTGGAACTTGAATTGAAATGGTAGTAAATTGTTACCCACAATAAGGAAGGAAAAGTGACTTTGAAGTCATTTTAAACTAGCAGGACAAGCTTTAGTCCATTTGATGAAGTGAATATTTGTGAACATTGGGAAATGTTTTGGTAGCTTATTTAATGAGGAATAGAGGAGAAATTTGCGCTTATAATGGTATGGTAGCTGTGCCTAACAACAGTGAATGTATGAGTGCATTGGTGGGAATGGGACTGTAAGTGAAAAGCGCTTTCGGCCTTATAGCAGGGTAGAAAAGTACTGTATAAAAATACAACATGGTTTGTTGTAACATTGCTCTTTTGTAAAAACAATGATTTCTTTTGCATAGGGTAGCTCAGTTGGCTGGGTGTAGGACTGTCTAGCAGGAAACTTGGGTTCCCAGCTAAATCCAGTGTGGGTCCTTAGGCAAGACCCTTCGTGTAACTGCCTACCTGGGTCTCCATGTGCCTTGAAAATACAGGGTTGTGTCAGGAAGGGCATCCGGCGTAAAAACTCTACCAAAAACCACCTGTGCCAATCAGCGAAAGCTAATTTGCTTTTCCGAAAGGTAAACAAAAACATAACATTTAATATCAATTCTAGATTTTAAGAACTCGGAACAGCATCTACACATTAGCTGAGTTTACATGGACACGAGTAATTAGATTAAAGGCCTAATCATAATAATAATGCTTCATGTAAACACGCCATTCGGAATACTCTGACTCTGATCAGACTCATTCAAATCACAATTTCCTTCTGATGGAGATGGATGGATTATGCTGATTGCTAATCCGATTGTGGTGCATGTAAACACTTGGGGCCAGTTGTTCAAAAAGTTTAATCTGGATCAAAATGATCCGGATTTGGAAATCACATTTTTTCCTATGCAGGATCAGGTAATCCGTCTTACTTTGATGCCGGTTTTTCAAAGCAACATTTGGACTGGATCACCCTGATCCAGATACACAGTTTTCAAGATTACCAAATCCAGATTACCTGTGCTCTAAATGGGACAACATATCACAACACGGGCTACCAGCTATGTAAAGAACAGGTAGAAGAGCCAACATGGGGTCACTGTAAGAGTTTGTTATTTTGAGACAAAACACAAAAATAATAAACATCCACTTCCATTCATAATTTCTTTTATGACCCCTCATCTGAGTCACAAAAAAATAAAAAAACAAATATACATTAACAAATACATTGTGGATATTTTGAAAACGTCTTAAATAAAATGGCTAAATGTCCAATAGTTAACAAAATAAAGAATGTTCAGGGAGTTTTTCAATCTGAGGAGGAGAGACCAGCATTTCCAAGCTCTGCTTTTAGGAGGCGGATCTGCAGTTCTGCTTTGGTTGTTTTTTCTTTACTGAATAGTTTAACTGGTAGCCTATGTCTACTGGATCTACTTCACTGTTACAACGGTTACACAAGTCAAGTGCAAAATATAAATAAAAGTATAAACACTAAATGAAACAAATGTATTATTTGACCAATTTTACAGTTTTTCTCCATTTCCCTCCTGGAATCCACCTTTAAATCCTACCCCCTGTTGGGATCAGGATAATCCAGTTTTTTTGGATCAAAGTTATCCAAATCCTACTGACAAGTTTTGAACAACACAAACTGAAGGTTTGATCCAGATTAGAACTAGGATTGGATTCTGTGATCTAATCTGATTTCAGATTCCTTCTTTCTCTTTTGAACAACCCATTTTCAAGATTTGATCCAATCCGATCACCAAAATCTGATCAGCTTACCTTTGAACAACTGGCCCTTGAAGATCATCTCGCTCTATGCTGCAGCTAGTTTGTTTATAACGAAACTCAATATTTCTTCTTATATGGTCGTTTCCGGTATTTTATTTATTTATTCTTTTTAACTTGTGCTGTCCAACAGCTGCGCAGACAGATGAGATCTGAAAGCCTCTTGTGTTGGACATATTTTACTGTTACATTAGGGGTTATGAAATGTTTGACACACTAGGTGTATATTTAAATAAACCCCTTTTGTAAATAATCGGATAAAGTTTTTCTGGGCCCATGTACACAGTTCAATTCTAATCCAATCTTTGATCCGATCAAAGATATTTTGCACATGTAACTGCAGCCACTCGTGAATTTGTGAAAGTGGATGGCTAGACTGCTTCCACTCTTGATGGGTGAACTCCAAAAGGACAATTCTCTCCCACCAGCCTTTTTCCTTTAGAGTCATCCTCTTCAACATATGCCCAAATTCACACTGTTCAGTTAATGCATGTGGCCAAGATGCACACTGCTGTTATTCATTGGGCAGGACATTGCCTCGACTATTTAGCGAGTGTTTCTGCTCCAACACTAAAATGTACATTTGTTTCTTTTTCTACTTAATGTTTGCTGTATAGGTTCATCATGACTCTTTGCACATGTAATTTGTCTCTGTACCCATGGGCCAAGGTCTTTTGTTTTGTTAATGTGTTAAAAAACAACAACAACAACAATAAATATACTGTATATAAATGGTAGAAGAAAAAAAACTCGACACTAAAGTTAATTTGAAGCAAAGGGTAAAGTAAACAGTTGAATGATTTGTTTGCAGGGATGGATAGACATACATGTAAATCTGGGTTACTTTTACATTTTGACCCACTTTTTGAATGACGAATTACCAGTTTAATTGCCGTTTTCCCCTCATAAATTCATAATCAATTTTGCTATCAAATTACCCTTACATTCATCAATTTACTTGAGAAATAATTGTTGCATTTTTCATTCAATTCTATTTTTACAGATACTTTATCCATGTCAAGCCGTTTTATTGCCTACAGTTTTTAATGTCTGTCAGGTTTAACACAGATACAACCTATTTAGGTTGAAACTGAACACTGAACTAACCCTGACTTGTATTTTAATGTAAAATAGAAACAAAAGGGAGGCACATTTCAACTCTCAAAGTCTTTTTAGTACATCAAACCCTTAAAAGACAAGCATATTTAAGCAAACAAGTAACGATGTGGGTTTAGCGACTTCTGTAATAACACTTAAACATGAAGTATAAAGAACAAACACTGCTCCACCCTCAATAACTCTTATGACCAGACACTGAGGAACATCTGTTATTTTCAAGGTAACAGAAAGTACCATGTGGCTGGTAATGGTGGTTTTTATGTTTCTACAATATTTTGATAGATGACCATGAACTATGGTGCAGACATTCACTTCTGCACTGAACCCCCCCGATTACTCATTACTTTACCTGCAGATTCCAGCCTTTTCTTTTAGAGCTTTAGTTACAATGAAACACCTGCAAGTTAATGGCCGATCAATAGCTATAGTTAGCTAAAACTGGCATGAGAGTATATTAAGCTTATAATGGGATAATGTTTGAATTTTCTTAGCTGAGATTTTCTTCCTTATTAGGATCAAGGTCAAGTGAAATCCGTTTTTTGTTCCTGAGACTTGTAGGTAGCCGTTTGTCCTCCCCTCCAGACGCCCTGAACTCTTTCTCCACATTTTTCCTCATGCAAATGTCAGTGTTCACATACCTCTGGCTCTTTCCTCCCTGAATATAAAGCAAAATAATGATGATGTATTAGTCTACGTATCCCTCTCAAGAGAGTTCACCTAGATGGCGATTTCCTTTATTATGTCTCGTGTCTACTTCTGTTGTGGGGCAGTTGTAATAATAGTCTCTGCTGTAGAGGATGTATTAAAAAAACAGTGCAGTGGGGTTTCAGTGGGTCTGATTTATTTCCAGGGTAGTGTAAAATGTCATAAACGGCAGCCGTAGAGAAGCAGGTTCAGACTGTGCACTGTGGTTGGGTTTGTTATATACATTAGACCTGATTTGCGCTCCTGGACTTAAAGAGATGGCAAACATTGATGTCCAGCCGTAGACTTTTTTTTAAGGGGAAACCGATATTTTAAAGAAAGAGTGTATGCAGAGAGAACACGGGGCGAAAGGGATTCTTTTAACATTGGAACACGGTGGTGTGAGGTGTTGGGTTTCAGATTCAGAGGATTCCTGTGTCATCTCTGCAGTCGACCCTCACGACCTGCTCAGACCTGCAGGCTGTGATTGACAGGCAGGCATCTGAGCAGTGATTAGGACTTTTTCGTTACTGCCAAACGCCAGACAGGGTTTGACCCCTGACCCCTCTACACAGCTGTTTCGGAGTCACATACCTATGTCTTTACAGCCAAATCCGTGGAGCTACATGTCCCCCAGTCGGTAACCTGGACTCTCTGCTCTCAACTGTGTGGCTTAAAGCAGGAGACGGTGGACACTGTGAATCATCATTCCCAGCTACTAGACTTCACCGTCTTCTGTGTGTGTTTCAGCTTTGGGATGAACCACGACGGGATCGGGAATTCCTGTGGCACAAAAGGCCACGAGACAGCCAAACTGATGGCTGCTCATATAACAGCCAACACCAACCCTTTCTCCTGGTCCGCCTGCAGCAAAGACTACATCACCAGCTTTCTGGAGTAAGTGGATGATGGTTGCTCCCTGTGGAGGCGTCCGAGTGTGTGTTTGTGTTCGCAAAAGAAAAAAGAAAAAAGGCACATGCCGGCCTGCTTACAGCTGTCTCTCTTTACGACCCTGCTGCCTCTGGCTGCCCTTTGTTGTTGCAAGTAAGACCACTTCTTCACATCATCTCATCACTGAGACCCCTGCCAGACCTCCTTGTGGCTGTGCAGGATGACTGTATGTGTTCCGCCTGTACATCCTAACGCCACGAGGCGGCTGGTGATGGCCTTGGTCATCATACTTGAAGGAAAATGAACGTGGCTTTTGGCAGGACAAGAGTCTGAGTGAAACACGTGCCGGGGTGGAAGTGAAGACATCTGTCACCACATTCAGAACATGAAAAATTAATCTGTTTTCAGCTGTTCTTAGCTTCCCATAGATGTAAGAGTGTCACTATGGATTACTTACTTTCTGAAAGTTTAAAACACAGTAGGGAGGGCAAACCCCTGTCCTTTAGAACTATAAGACTTGAATTTCCCCATGCTACCACCTGTTTATGACCTGAATCAGCTGGGTTCCACCAATGTAAGCTTTTTTTCAAAGCAGGATAGTTAGACGTTGATTTGAATGAAAAGAAAACGTCCCATCTTCTTATGACTTGGCCCGCTTTAACACTACACTGGACCAAACTGTTTAGAAACACCACCTAGTCGTACCAGATGGTCTTTTGGGGGTGGATACAGTGGTCCCAAGATGCGGTTCACCTTGCAGACTGCATTCGTCTATGGAGGATTATCTTTTGTACGTAACTCCCACGACAAACGAGGGAACACTGTGCACCAAAATGATCAGTTAGTCTCATTGGATTTGCTCCGTGTACAAGCGTCCCTCTTTGTTTTTGTTTTTCTGTGAACACTGCAACAGGAATCTTTGCAAAATTTGCTAAAAAATCTAATATGTAACAACCAATGCAACCCATAAAGATGATTTATAAGATTTTTTACAATGAGTTCCAATACTCAAAATTGTCCTAGGTGTGAATGTGTGTGTGCATGGGTGTGTTATTTGTGGCCCTGTGGCAGACTGGCGACCTGTCCAGGATGCCCCCTGCCTTCGCCCATGAGTGGCCGGCATAGGCTCTGGCAGCCCCGTGACCCCGAAAGGAACAAAGCGAGTTTAGAAGATGGATGAATGAATGAATGAATTCCAATATTGTAAATAATTTAGCTTGTGCTAATTAGCATACACTGATCACATAGGTATTTACTCATTCAACGTAAAAGAACACACTGGTCTGCAGAGGATGCTCTGGACAGCTATCACGCAGGTGTAGCGCTTCCTGAATGTTTGATGCTGTTTTGAGATGCACATTATCCCGGGAGATTAGTGGCTAGCAAAAAGTAGGTCAAGCTGCGCTGTGAGGTGCTTTCACTGGGATGGACAAATCCCTTAACTTGCACAAGCAGAGTGTGTCCAGTGGCTCATCTACCGAAACCCCTTTCATCTCCTAAACAAAGAAATTACTTCTTTTCCTTTACTAATACTGTTTAGTTGTCAGAAAAGGGTCTTATATTTTGGATATGATCTGGGTTTTTCGAAATGTAAATGCACAGCCTTAACTTACATTGGTTCAATTGTGTTCTCTGGGCTGCTTTTCAGTCCATGAGACTTCACACCGTTTCTGAATTTCACCAGAGTTCACTTGCAAGTGAAGCAGAGGCCCTCATTATCAGGTGCACCACCGTTTGTGTGTTCAGTCTGCAGCAGACTCCAGGTAAGCTGTCACACCTGCTAAAGGAAGCGGACTACCCGAGGAACCAAATTCCTTCTATATTTGAACTTCCACGACGGCTCAAGTGCTGACAGATTTTTCAACACAACTGTGTGTTCCTGCAGCAGTGTCTGTGTGTGCTTTCATTTGTGTATTCATGTGTATTTAGTAAAGCACTCCAAGGAAAAGGATAATAGCAGCTGTGGTTGTCAGAGGATGTTTCCGACTGAAAGCTGTTAGAGGAGGGCTGCTGAACAGGACTTGACAGAGATGGCAGCGGTAAATGCCAACTTCTAACTTCGAAACAAAGAGCTGCTTCTCTGCTGCCTCAGCCAGTTTGTCCCCTCCTGGCTCCAGTCTGGGAAAATGACTACAACTTTTCTCGGGCAAAAAACAAGAAAACTTTTTTGCACTTTGTCTTTAGGATTTTTTTTTATTGCCTTTAGCTTTAAAGTTTCTTACAAAAAAGTTTCTGTGTGTAAACTCCAATTATCCTCCCTTTCTTTTCCCCCGGTTGGTGTTTTGGACATCATGCGTCCTTTACCAGCCAAGTAAACAATTTTGGCTGTGGGATTGGCATCGATTCATCGTCTTTCTTGGGCATTATACTGTGCTTTGTTTGGGTCTTTTAGGGATGGTTATAAATCCCCTCACAGTTCAGTCCTAGTTTATTCCCCCTGTCTGAGTGCCAGTTTTTTTTTAAATGTTAGATGGCAGGCAGTTTGAGTTTAGAAGGCTGTAAAATTTGATATTAGACTGTTGTGTCTTTTCTCATTTAGCTAGTCGGTTGGTCTCACTGCTGCATTAATTACTCAGCATCAGAGCTAAGAGATGGCCTCTGATCCGTCTTATTAGAAGATATTTCCTCTCAGCATAATACATTTGGCTGAATCTAACAGACAGGAAGCTTTTGCGACTTAGACAATAATAGCATCAATCTTTGAGTGTTTTGTCTCTCTCCAAACCAATAAATAGTGAGGCTTACCCAGAGAGACTGCAGCTTGAAAGCTGATTTGTCTGACTCTCTTTATGATAAGAGGGTCCTCTGAGGGACAAAAGTTCAGAAACGGGATTAGTCTTTTCAGTAACCCTGGTCAGAGGATTAAAAAGAAACGAAGGATAAAATGAAAAGAGGAAATTAGCAGGATGGGACTCATTTTTAGGGTTAGCTCGAATACTAGAATGTTTTACTTTCTAAGCAGTAATCAAAATAAACAAAATTAGCATGTTAAATTACTTATTATTGGGAAAAATATACAGGGTTTTAATAAGATAGAGCTCAGACAAAAAAGACAAAAAACGCAGTATTTCTGTGGAAGAAAGCTTTTTTTTGTATACCTAGATATGTAAATCATATCTAACTTTTATGAAAGAAGAGATGGCATCTAAAACAAAAAGTAATCCCCGCCAGCCAAAAATAAATTTCAATAAAGATAGGAAGAATCTCGAGGAAGAATTTAAACTAAAGTTAAAACATGTCAGGGTAAAGTTAGTTTAAAAATCAGTTAAAGGGCTTTAAAAACAGAATAAGAATGTTTGTGCCACACATTAAATAGATTTGTAGTAGATAGTGTGGCAACCACTGACCAAGCCAGCAAGCCCTGGTACAAAACATTCCTACGAGAAAAAAAAAATGAAATTGAGAATAAGATTAAATGCATGAAAAATACAATTAAATACATAAAATAACATATATTAAAACTAATAGAATAAAGATAAGATCAACAACAACAAAAATGAAAAAGGTGGGTCTTGAGCCTCTTTTTAAAAACCTCTATGGTTCCTGCGGTTTTCCGGCAGGCTGTTCCACAGGTGAGGACCGTCATGGCAGAATGAAGCCTCACTACAAGTTTTGGTCCTCACCTTAGGGACAGCTCTCCAAGGGTTGTCCCAGAGGACCTCAGGGTCCACGAGGGCTTAAACTTTAAAAGTAGATTGCTTAAATAAGAAACCCCAAGACCATTAAAACATTTATAAACCACAGAAAGGATCCTAAAATTAATCCTGAAACACACAGGGAGCCAAAATGGCTGCTTTCAGCGGTACTTTCGTCTCTCTATGAGCCAGTTTTCTGGCTTCCTGTTCTGCATTAGTCCTAGGGGAAAAACAATTAAAATAAGAATAACATAAGTGGACCTTTTGATTATTGTCTTAATGCAAATAAATAAAAAACAAAGTTCAGAAGGAGAATGATCAGATTCTCCTCCATGTTGGTTTTGGACTTCACTCACTGATTACATCTTCACTCCATCCCTGGCCAAAGCTGAGATCCCGATTCTTTGACACGACGCAAAAATCTTTGCCAAAGTTCGGATATTTAAACTCGCGCCCATCCGAATTTTTCCTGCTTTGCTGCCGCCATACCCCCTCTCCCAAATCGCGTCACAGAACCTCGGATCGCGTCTGTACATTGACTTCACACTGAAACTGGTTCTCCAATGAGACTGGTTGGAGCCTCCACCTTGATTGAAACTAACACTGAAGCATGAAAGTGTCATCGAAGCAGGACAGCTTACTGCTGAGCCGGAGAAGATGATTATGCTCCACAGCTTCATCTTAAACATCTCCATTTCCAAAGACGGTGACGAACCATTCAGTGTCTGCTCAGATCCAAGCTTTGATATTTCCGTTTATTCTCAAAATAAGAAACAACAATAAGGCCACGCGAGAAAAACAGCAGAGAGACTGTGCCACCGTTCTAAAAGCAAAGATCTCCACCCCTAATAAAACAAGGTCCAGCTCTGCCCCCAGTTATACTTGACTTTGAGGTTGGAAAGAAAATGCATTAACATCTGGCTCATGTCATGAAAAGGAAAGGGTATGTTTTTCAGGTTGAGTGGCTATTGAGTTGTCATGGGTTAAAAATAATTATCTTTCCCATGATGGGACTGTTAAAGCCATCGGGCTGAACTGAAGAATCCAGTCTAATAATGTAACTGAGGAAATTGCTCAATTCTGATTGGCTAGTCAGTTAAATTGGTCTTGAAGTCCCCTGATGAGATATACAGACTTTGAAACATTTTGAAGTTAAAGAAAAACGGCATCAGTTTTTATCCGTTTTTTGCAGCACTGTGCTTCAAAAAGGTGAATAATAAGACACTATGAAGGTTCACAAAACACTTGCAGGTGACATTTTTCTGTGTTTATAGAGCAAGACAGAAAAATAGATCTGGAACGATGCCATTTTTCTGCTGCTTTTCTAAATCTGTGGGTGTGATATTGGGTGTATTGTGTCAGAAAAAGGACAAAGTACTCAAACTAGCCTGGTTCCAGGGCAAACATCACCCTTAATTCCTCATTCCCTCCTTATTATTTTCAAACTTTGTCATGTTAAAAGTAGGGAAAGGGTCAAAATGTGGTAAAATGTCTTCAGAAGTACTTTGACTCAGATTTTGTGGGAAAATTTGTAGGACAACTAGAAGAGAGCTTTAAATCCTTACAGAGCAGTAATTTACATCCTAAGAAATCCACAACGGTCTTCAATAAACTAAAAAAAAGTCATAACAGAAATGCATCATTTAAGTATGGAGATAAAAAACTTTGACTTATATTTCTCTCAGCTTTCATGCTCAATCTTCCCCCCTGTGCTGGTGTCCCACAATGCAGTCTGCTTAATCATAGTCTGGCGCTGCGTTATTGTTGTCACCAGGCCCACTTTTTCTTTCGAGGGATAAAACATTTCACCGCATATTACAGCCGCCACAGCTGGAAAGAGCAGACTAGAGCAACACAGGAGAACTTTGTTTGGTGAAATTCAACTGACTCAGGCAGCGGTGCGGAGGAGGGGATCCAATTTTATCCTATTTTTGGAAATGTCTATCACGCCGTTATTTAAGGGAGCATGCATGTTTTTAATGTACCTGACAACAAAAAAAGACGTCAATTCTCAGCACAGAAGTTTTCACAGATTCGACAAGCTTTTTTTGTGTATTTGAAATAATTACCTTAAGTGCTTTATGGTCATAGTGCCTTTCATCCATGCACACATACATTCACCCACTGCTTGGGCCAACTTCCAACCACCACACGCAATGTGAGGCTTAGTGTCTTCCCCAAGGACACTTGGACACACGGGCAAGCAGGGCAGGAACTGAACCTGTAACCTCCCAATCAGAGAGTCGACCACTCTACCTCTGCACCACGATCACCCCCGGGGTTAAAAAAAAACAGTTCTAATGAAGGTTTGTTTTTTGACAGCTCAGGTCGAGGGACCTGTCTGGACAATGAGCCCCTGAAACGAGACTTCCTGTACCCAACGATGGCGCCGGGGCAGGTGTACGAAGCGGACGAGCAGTGTCGCTTCCAGTATGGTGCTTCATCACGTCAGTGCAAGTACGGGGTAAGAAACCAGCGTCTGTTGTGTTGCTCTCATTTTATCATCACATTTACCCAGTTGGACAACTGCACCATTTGAAAATATTCTGAGGACTACAGTTTTATCATGATTAAGGTTGTAGCAAACTGCAGGTATTGGCGTTTTAGCAACAATGAATGTCACATGGATTTCAGACACATTTTGGCTAAAATGCCATTGCCATGTCTACAAAAGTTGGGTGAACCATTTGTCGGAATAAAGGAGTTTCAAAAGTGTCTCTAACATTCATGCGGGTTTTAAATTTCCTAGCCTGAATGTTTTACACCAAGCTGCACATTCAGAGTTCTCCGTTTAAAGCCAAACAGGAAGTAAAACTGTTGCAGTTCCTCAAACGACCACCGGAGGCCGTATTCAAAAGGGAACAATTTTCAATTGATTTCAATGTTTTAAAAAAAAAAAAACGGTGCCACACATAAGATAAATTTATAGTACATGGTGTTAAAGTTTTTAACTTTTTTTTTATAACAATTATGAAGAAAAACTAAAACTGTAATGATCCTGTATTGTAGGCTACCTAGAAGTTTTGTCTTATTTTGCCTAATTTGTGTCAAAGTGAAACTCGGATGGCCAAAACATCATTTTGGGTTGTAGAGGTGGTTCACATGAACTTTGAAATAACAACAGCTGTGGGGGAATAACAGAATCGTCATGCAAGGATTTTCACAATTTTCCTGTCAAATGACAGTTTCTATTTGAGTGTGTGGAGAAGCTGAAATACGTCACTGCATTTGTCTCCTTTTTTTCATTTTCCCGAAAGAGTCAAAGGACTTAAGTCAACGCTCCCCTCATCTGTTTTATTTCTGAGTTATAATGAAGATATTTTACCCCTCCCTGCCAGAAAATGAGAAAACCTTTGTACATGAGGTGATCCAGACAGCAAAAGACAGGGTACAACAACTGCACTATACAATGAGGTGCTGAAAGATTTCCCAAAGATTTGATGAGCAGGGAAATGGTACTGCTTTGCGTTACACAAATATTACAGCACATGATGGAAAAAAAGAGAGTGATTTGTTGAGATCATTGAGTTATTTCACATCACTGAAAGAAATATCTGACAGCAGATTACAACAGGCTTCAAATCAAGACCCGTTTTTTGGCTAAGGAGCTCATAATTGTGGTTTTAGATCAGCTCGAAAGACGTGTATTTATGAGTTAATGTGACTCCAGCTCTGATTCAATGCAGGTAGGTTGGTCATTTCTCATCTGGTTCATGCAGCCATGTGTGAAAGAGCAGTAATTCATGACAGGACAGATGGAATGATAGGGCTAATTAAACTTGTGAAAGCCTATGGATGTGCCTATTGGATAGTGCTTTGGTGAATGGATTTTAGTATTGTTAGGTTTGGAGTAGCTGGACCCAAAAATGCAGAGAGGGACTTATTTTGATTTTGTGAAATTTATTGTAGGATGAAAAGTAGTTGGGCTCTGGATCTTTGGCGTTGGTCTTTGGGTTCTTTGATGTTGGCTTTGGTTTTTGGTGTTGGTCTTGGTTCTTTGGGTTTTGTTCTCTGGGGTTGGTTGTGAGTTTTTTGGCTATGGTTCTAGTGACTTTGGTTCTAGTGACTTTGGTTCTTGTGGCTCTAGTTCTGGTGGCTTTGGTTCTGGTGGCTTTGGCGTTGGCGTAGGCTTTGGCTTTGATCGGTGAGACCTTCATGAAAGCAGACGAACCGACAAAGGCTGGAGGGCGAGACGGACTAAAATAGGTTCGCTGATTGGATGCTGAACAGGTGTGAGAGACCGGATCCTGACAAGTGTAACACATGATGAATACTCAAAATTCAAAAGATGTTAAAAGATGCTATGGTGTCATTTTGGCATCCTATTATTGAAAATGGCGCATCAGTTGGTGCATCCTGCAGAAACTCCTCATTTAGTCCACTAAGTAGTGATGAACGTAAACACGTCAGAGCAGAAATGTGTTGTCTTTTTATGTCACTCTCGAAATTGTTTTAATTTTAGATTTTTCCCCGTTAAGTGTCAATAATTCTGCAGTGGGAAACCTTGCGGTACTTGATGTAAGGCTTTACAGCAAAGCAAAGCGGTAGACTGGGTGAATCTTTTTACGAAAATGTTTTCATTGTAAAAAAAAAAGGGAGAAAAAGTTCACATTTGCGCACTCGCATGTCCAACTTGTTTTCTTCACTTGTGAGTGACGTACAGAAAAACAGTTGATTGTCACGGAGGCGGAGTCACCTGCAGACTGATAACAAAAGAACCAAGAAATCAGTTAGTAACAAGTAACATGATGAACTTTAAAGCAATCATTAGAATCTGTTGGAATTCAGGGCTCCAGACTGCGACTAAATGGTCGCATTTTGCGACCAAAATTTGAGAGTGTGCGACTGAATTTTACATCCAGTCGCACATGTGCGACCAGTAAATTTGCCTCCCCCACCCTCCATATTTTTAAACATGGAAGGGGCACGTCAACGATCAATGAAATAATCAATGAGACGCGAGCGCACAAACACACACACACACCCTCGCATACACACTCATGAAACGCGAGCACACTCGCGTGATGCGCGTCTGTGAGGCGGCCACTGCGTGTGAGAAGAATAGGGAAAGTCACTATAAGTGGCTAAATGCGTGGAGGGGGAGGGGCCTAGAGATAATCGAGCGCGCGTAAACTTCTGTGGGCAGGAAACGGAGACATATCATCACAACCTGACATGTGCGCGCGTCTGAGGTATGAGTAAGCGAACTATTGATTCATTCTTCCGACCTGCAGCTAGTGTACCAGTGCCAAAGTGTACAGCAGGGGTCTCAAACCACGGCTCTCATGCACGGCTGTAACGGCAGCACACCGCTCCCGCGGGAGTCGGGTCAGCTGAGGAGAATAAATGTCCCACACTTACATGCGTGACAGCTAACGGGGCTCTAACATTAAACACGTGCGAGCAACAACACGATTTCATCTTACACACATTTAAAACACGGTGGGAAAATGCAACGATAAGATGAACCAGCGCCGCGCCTGGGACCGAGGGGAGGGGGGGGTGTGTGAAGGCGAACCTGCAGCGAGACTGAAGCAGAACAGGAAGTTGTTGTCCTTAACATTCAATTTACTTTTAATATGCCTCTTCCCCTTAGTATGATCTGTGATTTCTGATATTATATCTTTTATAATCATTTTAATGCTTTGTAAGGTATGTAGCCTTTTTAAATCAGTTGGCATATTAAATTATTTTAATTGATCACTGAACTACAAAAACCATCAGGACACATGTCCCATAATGCATCGTTTTGTAGTCTGTAGGGCAGCTTTCAGTCAGTGCAGTGCTAAATTTCCAGCTGCGTTCGCTCTGGTTGGGGTCTTGCTCCCAGCCCTTTCTCGTGATATTTTTGTTTTGATTGACAGGTCATGTTGGAGCAAAAAAAATATATATATACATCTCACACCAGGTGATCTGCGCAATGTTGCGTCCATCTGGGTGATCTCAAACACGCTTATTGTGCATCTTGGCTGCACCTATTTGGTGTCACCAACATGAATTTCCATCCCCTAATGTTTACTTACATTTAAGTATTGTTTGTAACTGTGAAATGATCGAAAGGTTACTACGGTAATCACTTTGTTACTAAAAACCTTTTTTTATTCTAAATGTATGGTATTTTGTTTACTATTTGTACTGTCATGACAGCGATGGTGCTGTCAGTTTACCTTCTTCTTGCATCTTCAAAATTACAGAATAAAATGTGACACTGAATTTGAAAAAGCACATTGTAGTTCTGCATCTATTATTAAAGTATTTATTCGTAATACAGTGGATAGATTTGGTTAGCATGTTGATTTACGGTATGCGCCCCTAAATTTTCTGGTTGTGCCCCTAAAATTTTCAGTTGGGGGCCACTGTGCTCCTAGTGAAAAAAGTTAGTCTGGAGCCCTGGAATTACAATTTTTGTTAAACCAATCAGAGCACTTCTTTGCATTGCTGCAGCGATTTTGCAAAAATTGAAACCATTTACACGAAAACCAACACTTTTTCCCCTATTTTGGTAATTGTCGAATAGTGTATAGAAGAAGATGCAGACCAACACAACAGTGATAATATAGCGTCTAAGTCTAGCAAAACCTTTAGGGGGTCCAATAGATTTGATGACTGAGCCCTGGGGGTGTCGTAGACTTTGAATCACAGCATGGGACTGCGTCAGAGGTGGGAAAAGTTATACAGATGTCAGGAGAGGAAGTTGTAATTTAGCAACAATGATACATCCCAGCGACTTGAAAGCTGTCATTACGGACCGGCACCAAAGTGTTTCCCCAAACACGAACGCTGGAGGTACAAGAAACAAGCAACCCGTGACGGCTGCACTAACAAACCCTCCTGAACAGCTTTACGCATTAGTATCAGGATGTTTTCAGGTAACATAAATCCGCCGGCTTTCTCTCATCCGTGTCAGTTAAGATCCTGACCGATGAGCGAGCATGGCGGCAGTGGTGAATGGAGCTGCAGGGCAGCTTGTTGAAACCAGCTGGCAGTGGAGAGTCTGTGCAGCCTCAGAAGGGCAGTTTGCTGCCTTATTTATTCTGGATGTGCAGTGGACGTTTCAGGGCAGTGGTACATTTACTGACCCTGGGGTCCATGCATAGGGGTGGGACCATAACTCTGTTTCATGGGCCTGCTCTTTCTGCTGTAAACAATTGTCAGCAGAAGCCTTTGAAGTTTGGTTTAATGGGCAATCTAATCCAAGGTCATACAGTGCCGTCCTTGTAACATGTTCTCTTCAGGCTCTCATTTATTTGCGGGGCAACCTCACGCCGTCTTCCTTTTCTTAAGCTATTTAACTGAATGATAGATTGAAGATATTGTCCACATGTTGTCTTTATCTAAGACTTGGGAGGCCTTCAGCTCATTCCTCGACTTTCCTTAAAAGCTGGAGGCAGAATCTGAACAGTCCCATGTGGTGAATGTGAGCAATTGTTAGTCATGCTTTGGATTCAGCTGACTGTTCATTAAAGGATGCATCATGATCCAAAGCATGTGGGGGTTTCTAAGGCAATTTTTGATGTGGCCCCATCAGCTCCTCTCGTCCTCTGAATCGATCTGGAATCATGCAGATTTATAGATAAACTTGTTTTCTTTTTCATGTAACAGCTATCATATTGCACCAAACCTCAAATACCGTTTTTTTTTTTTTAATAACCCCAAACTGCATCTGCTACTTTGACTTATACTGACCAACTTCCTTTTGCCTTTTTTCCTAGGAAGTGTGTAGAGAGCTCTGGTGCCTCAGCAAAAGCAACCGCTGCGTAACCAACAGTATCCCAGCTGCAGAGGGGACTCTGTGCCAGACGGGCAGCATTGAGAAAGGGGTAAGTCAGTAAACCCCCAATGCAAATACAGCCTTATTAGCTTTTTTTAGCCCCAACATAATCATCCAAATCTTCCCACTAGTTTTTTTTTCCTCTATGCAGTACTTAAATTGTTGTTTTCAATTAGCTTAAAGAGGAAAATCTTTTGGAAGAGGTTCAGGGGTTAAAATAATTTGGATTAGGAAGTTTTTAAAATATTTAATTTACTACCTTTTTAGTTCTTTTTTTTGTGTTTTTTTTCTTCTTTCTATTAATAAGTAGCGTGTCTAAAAGCTCTATAAGTTGTCAGCTGGGACAGAGAAAAATATCTGCTAAAGGGGTTTGAGGATCTTCCCAATTTCCCTTAAACCCTTGTTATTGTTTTGAATATGCTTTAAAGAGCAAAATAATTACCAAAAGCTTTGAATTGTATTGATTTTTTTTGTTATAAACATATTCACTCTCAAAGTGTTTTTTTTATTAAATGGTTTTGCTTTATCTTTTTCTGTAGAACCACGTAATAATGCAGGGGCTCAATTTGGTGTAATAAAAGAAATGATATGCTGGTCAGATGTCCGTTTCAAATTATCTCTTAATCATAAGAATATATGTTATAAGGAAAAAAAGACATTGCCTTAGTCTAATGAAAAAAAAACTTGTGAAATGTATTCTAAAATATTAAAAACAGTTATTAAATGGGTTTTAAAAATTAAAACTGTTCAAACTAGTACTTGCAGATATGACTAAGATGTGACTGTTTAATTTCCTCAAAGTGATAACGCCTTGCATACTTAACAGAACAGTTCTCTGTCAAACTCTAATAAAAAGTTATGTTTGAAGGAATCTAGCCATGCAGGTAAAAATTCTACTGCCTTCTGTCACTTTAAGGCTGCTGGCCATGCAATGCATGATTCCCTCACTTTATTGCGGTTCACCTGTCGCGGTCTTGCTGTTTTCCTTTCAGTGCAATTTTGCATAATTTGTTATTCTTTAGAGCACATTGTATTCTCCATTCTGATTGACTTTTCTATGGTCCGAGCTTTGAGAGTTTAAACAACAGCGAAAAGTGTGAAAATGTTCATGTATGTCTGGATAGCTCCGATATTGCTTGCCATTTTTGTTGCATCACTACTGTTGGCTTGGGGTTGTGAGGGGCTGTAAGCTAGCGGGGGGGCGCGTAGACCAGTGATCTCCAACCCTGTTTTGCAGCTCACCATTAACGACTCGTCACCTGCATCAGGTGCGTTCAGTCAATCAGAAACTGGGCTCATTTAATCCAGTGATATGTTATGTGCCAAAGCCCAAATTGGGATTGGGAATGTTACGTCTGCCAGCAAGGATTCTATTCTAAGATGGTTTAGTATAGTTTGATATGGAGAGAGACTGCTATTTTAAAGTCATTATAAATACAATAATCCCAAATATTTTATGTAAGGAAAAAATACAATTTGTAAAGTACATCGTAATGTCAAATGTCATTGCTATTCCAAGAATATTGTGGTTCAGGGCAGCCTTCAGTTCATCCATTGAAAGAGTTACCGCCCTCCACACAGACACACTGAGGTTCAGGTCTTCAGCCTTTCTGTTGATGCCAGCCAGGTTAGAAGAGACAGTTTAAACACGGATTATAGCTGCCTTTGTAACTGGATGGTGCAAGGTCCAGAAAGGAAGAATGGGAATGTCATGATCTGTCATCCACGATTACTATTAGTTCAGTGGAGCCTTTGAGGACCGGGGTCCATACACAGGCCCCTGCACAACACTGTAGGGGGGCAGGTTGAGCCAGGGGGGGCTTTTAGGGCAGCTTTAGGGGAGCCAATGATAGAAAAGCTTCAAAGGAATATGAATGTCAGCGATTTCTCACCCAGTCTGTAATGGAGAGAAGCATTTCCAATAAGAGCAGGAAGAGACATAGACTAAAGGGGGTCAACTGGGGGACAAAAGGCGCCTTTTTTTACATTAAAGGAACTCTTGTTTAGTACAATGTTCTTCAAGATCCCCTTCAGTTTTGCTCCCTTTTCTCTCCCCACTGCTAATCTTTATTCAGAACACCCTTGAGAGAGCTTTACGAAGACGACAAGTCTGCCGGCGTTCTCACCTCCTCTGTCTTCCTGGGTTATTAACCTACTGACACAGTTGGAGAGGGAAAGTGTCTGATCCCACCCCCTTTTCTCTACATAGAGCTGAAGGGCTTAGGCCAGGGCTGAAAACACACAGTCACCTCCTAACCCTCACTGTTTAAACTACCTCATACTCTAGCGAAACAGCTACATAAATAGGTACAAAAACAAAGCCGCTTTCAAGTTATCTGGAAACACTAACATTTGCACCTTTTTCTAGATATAATTGCACCCAAAACTTTTAAAGCTTAGTGTTAAATTGATGCTTACATTTAGCTTTTCAGTCAAAAATAAAACTACACCTCTGAGACAGAACATTAACTCCAAGGTAAACTGAAACTGCCTGATTCTGCTCTCATGGTAATCTGTCAAACATTGTTCACATTTTAGTTTTGTATTTGTTTGATACTTTAAAGGCTCTACAACAATTAAAAATAGAAATCTCTAAACACAAAAGTGAAAAAAACTTGCTCAAGTCAAACCAAAATTAGTCAACATAGTTGACACGCTGTAATGGATTTGCTGGATTATCAGCAGAATATGTGGAGAACATGGAAGCATCTGGTGTAAATGCAATATTAGCTTAAAAAGACTTAAAACTACATAACCTAAAGCCTTAATCTCAACTGCTTTATGGGTTGACACAGGCTGTCTGCAGGTGGAAACTGGGCAAACCTGTATGGACTGCTTAATGAGCCCATAGCAGGAGTGTCAAACTCATTTTCACCGAGGGCCACATCAGCATAGTAGCTGTCCTCAAAGGGCCAGATATGACTTATACATGTAACTAAATGTAATGAAAAATAAATGTAACTACTCCTTATTGTTAAATACCTCGTTATTTATTTATTATAACTTTTTGAAGGGACAATTACAGTGCCATAGAAAACACATGTTTACTTGTTACTTTAGCATAAATCCTGTTAAATTTTGTCCGCTGATTAAAACCCACATAACTCCATTAATGAAGGATCAAACTGTCCGAGTTAATAAAGAAAAATACCATAAAACTGCGCTAGAAAGAACATGTATTATAGTGTCACATTTTACAAACATCCAACTGATGGTTTGATGACAACAATTCGTTTGCATACACACATATGAGCTGCAAACATTGAATAATTACAACAGCTACACATAAATAATATGTAATAGACTAAAATAAAAATATTTTAAGAAATTAAAAACCTTTTTGTTCTTGCGGGCCACATAAAATGACATGGCGGGCCACATTTGGCCCCCGGGCCTTGAGTTTTGACACATGTGGCCTATAGAGGGAAAATATTCATGCATTATTTTCTATGGTTAGGCTATGAGTGACAGGTCATACCAAACCCTAATACAACATGCAAGGGTGAGCAAATGTGAAGTGGGTGAGACGCAAGCATGTTGTAGGTGTTTCAATGAACCCTGGAACCCTGTGCAGTGTGCAAGGAGCCTGTTAAGCTTAAGCTGTTAACCTTTGGGCGTCCTACTGGCACTTAGGTATCACACGTACACCCCGTTCATGCAGCATTCATGTGCTGTCAGTTAGGGGTCAGTACTCCCATCTTACCAATGACTAGAGTGTGGCTTAAGGACACCGTGCGCCAGCATTACCAAAACGTCACGAGTGTGTGCAACTTACAACACACACGACAATCGTACATTCCATTTTCACGGCCCATGAGCCTCAAAGGGGCTGAAAGACACAGCTGGTCTTCCCTTAAGATGCGGCCACTCCTCTACGACCCTCCACGGGCCTGGACAACCCAAAAAACCATCAGCACCCATACGGGTCAAACCCCATACAGGTTGATATGACTAAGGATATGTAAATCTCTTATTTATTAAAACATTTAGGAAACCTGGGCTACAAATGCCAATTAAAAAGCCGTTTTGAAGAAGGCATTACAAAAATACATATAATCAGCTCTTTATATTTTAAAGGGAAGCAGAAACGGACAGTAGTGTAAAATGTTGTTCTTTTGGATTCTGTGTAAGGTTGATTACCCAAAAGGCAGGTGCATGTAAGTGTGACACCACAACAGTTTAGTAGTCTGGTCTTTCTTTTTTTTTTTACAGAAAAAAAGTGTAATAAGGGGTTATTTATTCGTATATTTTCATTAGATCAAAGAATTCAGCTCAATAACAACAGATTTCCCCCTCTATATGTGTTTCTGCCCCTCTCTGGACAGTGGTGCTACCAGGGGGAGTGTGTTGCGTTCGGCACCTGGCCTCAGAGTGAGGATGGAGGCTGGGGGCCGTGGTCGATGTGGGGGGAGTGCAGCAGGACCTGTGGGGGCGGTGTATCCTCCTCCACCAGGCACTGTGACAGCCCAGCGTAAGTAGGCAAAGTAAGCCACAGCAAGCTGAACACACACATCAAGGTCCTGCATACAAGAGCGTGTTGTGTGTGTTTGTCCACACAAGTGTACATAAATAAATACAAAAACGGAAAAGCCCTGAGAGCTCATGATTTTCTTTTAAATTTCTTTTTCCTTTTCTATTTAAATCACTAATATGAGACACTCCTGTACAGGAAGTTCTAAGATCTGACCAGAAAAGATGTGGAAGGTACCAATATTACATTAAAATAAACATTCCGCTTCAAACTATGGTTTTAGTCAATTAGGAGTTTATGTATTTTGCCTTTTCCATTCTGGTTGTCTTGTCTGATGGCCAAAAGGCTCGATTTTGGTTTCATCAGACCAAAGAATCTTCTTCCACGTGATCATAGAGTCTTCCACATGCCCTTTGGCGAACTCTAGGCGAGCTCTAATGTGTATTTTCTTCAACGGTGCCTTTCTCATCGCCACTCTCCCTTAAACCTTTACCGGTGAAGAACCCGGGCAGCAGTTGCTACATGCAGTCTCTCCCATCTCATATATATAAATACTCAGCTTTTATTGTGAAGTGCTTATCAGAGTCAAGATGACTTGGACTTGTTACAAGACTCTTGAGACTTGACTTAGACTTAAAAAGTAGTCCTGGTAACTACTGAAATGACTATGGTTAGCAAGTAAATACTTTTTAAACCTAAACTCTTTAGAACAGCCACGGTTGGCACGCGGAGGGAAAGACGGCGACCCGCAGGGGTGTGACAACAATGAGCACGCGATCCGTCGTCTGTATTTTTGGGATTTGGAAAAAGGAAAAAAAAAAAAAAAAGTCAGGCTTCAGTGACAATCTCTTCTCACAAAGAGCTTTTTTCCGCCAATGGGGTCAATGGAAAGGGTCAATTCAAGCAGCTGTGAGTGTCTCCTATTTAAATACTGCCACTTTTCCATGTCAGCCTTTATGAACAGGCGATTTAAATGAATACATGACGGGAAAACAAAAAAAACTATGCTTGCCACGTTGAAATGAAATTCTGGTAGAAACTGTTGCCGGTGAGATGACCGGCGTGTGTCTGCGAATGGAACATGAGCGCATGCTTGTTGCACACGGTTATGACTGCACAGCTGGGTTTTTTTTTTCTTCGGTGATGTTTTCCCGCGTCACAGCAGCTGACATTTATGAAGTTATTGGCTCAGTTTGTTGAATAATATCCAAGCGAGGTCAGATTAACCCCAGACTTTCTTTCTGTTCTGCCAAAATGTCAATATGAAATGTGAACAGGTTTTAGAATGAACACGACAGCTGATCACCACTTCATTTACTCGGGGGGGAATAATGAATATTTAACACTGTCC
This sequence comes from Oryzias sinensis, assembly GCA_037389245.1. Classification (NCBI taxonomy): domain Eukaryota; kingdom Metazoa; phylum Chordata; class Actinopteri; order Beloniformes; family Adrianichthyidae; genus Oryzias; species Oryzias sinensis. Next base: position 2,309,807 of record CM074502.1, read on the forward strand.
AGTGTTCTTCTGTTTGTTCAGAAGAAGGCCTCAAGATATTTGGAAATCCGCTGCAGTTAGGAGTTGTTTTTTTTATAAGTGATGTTAAAACTGTTATATATATATATATATATTTTGTCAATGGTTGTGAAGTTTTTAGAAATAATGATGGTATTTTGTTCCAACCCTATTGCTGTAGGTATGACAAACCAGAAACGCAGTAGTTTTGTTTCAAACAAACATAACTATTTCAACTTTGGCCTATTTTCCTTGTGCAATATTGTTATGATAGCACTTTTTGAGTTAATGCCAAAATCTTTTTTTTTTTAAATATTTGACCTGCTGTCTGTGAACTAAATAACATTTCAGATATATTGAAAATGTTTTTTTCTTTGTATTGAAGTTCACATTATAGTTGGTGATAGCACAGTTGTTAAAGGGAAAATTTGAATTGGCACTTCATGTCATAAACGTTGCTAACTCCTAATTTAGACTAAAGTGAAAAATGTTTGTTTTCTCTTTAAGACTCACATTTGCCCTTAAATGCTCATCAGTCATGTTTAGCACAGACGTAAACACGTTAAATTAATAACGGGAATACTTTCTTTTTATTTTTTAGTAAAGAAAATTCTAATTGGGCTAAGCTGTAGGCTTCAAGAAAATCAAAATAAATAGGCAGACTGAAAGTAAGATGTAAATCTAAAAAAGCATCTTTTTAAAATACCACTAAAGGCAAAACACCTTAAAACACAGTTCAGTTAAGTATCACTGCAACAGTATTAATGAAAAGAGAATCCCCAGAAAAATTATTCCATAGAGAAAACGTTTGAGATATACATCTGTCCTTATTCAGCTCGAGCTAAACTCAGATATGCGGCATGTGCAACAGGTTAGCACACAGCTATCTCCTCATCTAAAGCAAACGCTGGAGGTTTTAAAGCCTCCCATGTGTCTGCCGCTGACAAATCATTGACCAGAGCATCATTGACAGGGAAGCAGACATCTGGGTCTTTATCCTTCTTCCATTCCTTTTTTTTAAGTAACGTATCAGACAAAACACAACGTGGAAAGACAAAAGAAAGAAGCAGAATGCGTAAAAGAGGAGTTGAAGAAGGCCCTGGCATAATGTGGACCACCTGTGTAAGGTGATCGCAAAGACGAGGGAGGAAATAAAAACACAGACAGATCATTCTGCAGCACATTCATCACTAAACCTGTTAAAAATGAAATGGAAATAATCTTTGAGGAAAGAAAGGCTAACAGAGGTGAAAAGAAGAAAAGGGGTGATAAGAAGAAAGAAAAAGAACCTTGTATTAGATGTAGCGTGAAGACAAGATGGGTGGAAAAAGTGAGAACTGTTCTGAGGTTGTGGCTTCCAGATCTGAATGTCATGTCGACTTAAGAGCGCTTACAGCAGCTTCCTGGTTGAATCAAAGAGAAATACTACAGCTATGTGGACACACAAACACATTACGTGCTCTGGCAGGGACTTTTAGGCTTGTTTAATTTTCCATGGTTACTACACCTGTGTTCCTCATGGACAGAAGTGTTGGTTTTGTCCATGTGAAATGGGCAAAAATAACAAATAAATACAACAAAACCCCGGAAGATTGGCTAACAAAAGTCATTTTAACAATGAACTAAAGAAACAGGTGTGGAAAAAAAAATGTTTTACCCTTTTATTTTTTGTGTAATCCTTTGAGTTAAGCACTGTACTTAATTTTATGTGACAGTTTCAGACACCTTTGCACCGGTCAGGAGGTATTGTGGTTGCTCCATGTGAGTAAAGAGCTCCAACCAGCTCAGATTTCAAGGTCTACAGCCAACATGTTGCAGCTCTTTCCACAGATGTTCTCCAGGAATAAAGTCAGGGCTCATAAGGCACTTCAGAATATTCAAATGTTTGGTTCTCAGCCATTCTTGGTGTTTTCAGGCTGAGACTGTCAGAAGTCAGAACTCTGTCTAGCCCTCTGGTCACCGGCGGGAACCGTCTCCAGGGTTCTGAATGCACGTCAACTCCCAGCAACCCGAGCGCACAGTTTCTGGATGCCACACACCTGACGTTCATTTGCAATGACTCACACACTACTTAAGCACTGTACTGAGCCTCACTCAGTGCGAAGTATTGCTGGTGCCACTTTGCCTGCATTACCAAGCATTATATCCTGACCAGATCTTCTGATTTCCTGACCCTGTTTTGTCTCTGACTCAGTTTGCCTGCCGCCTGCCCCAAATCTCACCTGGATCCTGACTACTCTAGTTTCTTTTCTGATGCTGCCATGCTCGTTATTGACCCCTGCATGCCTGACCCGGATTTGGCTTTGTGAACTTTTAGCTGTGCCAATAAAACCTGCTGCAATTGGATCCAGCTGTCTCCCCGTTCTTGTGACAGAGATGTTGTTTTCAGTACTTTTTATTTATTAAAAGTTGAGCCACTTGAAAGTTTTTTTTAGCAACAAGTGTGGGCTTTTCTTTTTTATCCGCCTATCAACACTTGTTTTAGTAAAGAGCCACTGTTCTTTAAATGGATTTGGATTGACTGTTGGTATCTTCACTCATTCAAACGTCTTGTTCCTTGTAGACCATCTGGAGGAGGAAAATACTGTCTTGGTGAGAGGAAACGTTACAGATCCTGCAACATTGATGTGAGTCCCTCTGTTTCTTTGCACACCTGTTTTATCCTCTGCTTTTAAAGCGGTGGTTAGACTTAATGTTTGTGTTTAACTTGTAGGCTAAATTGCACTAGATTGCTTTTTTATTTTGCTCCGTTAGAAAACTCAAAATAATGACACAAAACACAATTAATTATGAACAAAACCGAATCTTGTAGATTTAATAAATATGTATTTCAATACTCAAAACTAACAAAATGTATTGGCTGAAACAAGAGCACCCTCAAGAGTATCTACGCAGATACTAGCTTTAAAGCAGTCCACCACTAGGACACTACATAAGCTCTTCTGTCATTCACCCATTGAAAAGTACACAAGATACTATGCCATCAACAAAACGCTAAATTTAAAAGTTTTGTTTAAAGGAATTAGATTCTTAACAGGCTCTTGAAACAACATTTTGACACATCAGTTGACCTCAAACAACTACATCAGCCTGGTATTCTTTGGAGGGTTCTTGTCATAAGTGGCTGCAATGTTGTTTAACCCTTGTGTAATCTTAGATGCCCCCCCCCTTACATTAGCGTGTTTTTCCTACCATGACAAAGGTGGATAAAGGTGGAAAGATTTCATGTAATCCATGGACACCAGTGAAGATCACAAATCATTGAAGAAAAAAGGTTCAGAGCACTGTCTAGTGGGTCTAGATGACCCAACTCCCAATGTTAACGTGCCTAGGATAGACCAAGGGTTAACATCCTAACAAACATTTATGCTCCACACTCTAAAATAACACAACTGATGTAGGTGTGAGGGTCAAAGCAAGTCTTTGGGGTCTTCAGGTGGACACTCTTTCAACAATTTTTTGTTTTTTGAGCCCACAACAAAGAGAGAGCTCCAAAAAGATGTTTGAGCGTCCAAAGAGACAGAGGAGGAAAGCCTTAGTCTCAACTGCTCTAATGGGTGGATACGGGCTGTCAAACCTGTACGTGGACCAAACAAAATACCAAGGTCGTAGACTGCTCAGGGAACCCGTAGAGCAAAATGTTGGTGCTTTTTTTTCCCTACAGGCATGCAGCAGGCGGCAGGTTGTGGCAAACCTGTTGAGACTTGGCGTCCACGTACCAGGACATTACGTTGTGGGTTTTATTACCACTCTAGTTAATTCTGATTACCTGGGGGCCTGTGACTACGAAATAAAAAAGGCATTTCAAATGAGGGCTCAGGTCTCAAGAGGTTAAGATGTAGCTGCTCCTCTGTACGACCCTCCACAACCCAAAACCTGCAGCACCCATACGAGTCAACCCCTGTACGACTGCATGTGACTGAGGCATAAAAGGTAGACAAAACCAAAAGCATCTGTTTCTGGACGTAAATTGTTCCAATAGTTGATTCTTTAGATATAATTGAAAAGTTGGACCCCAAAAAGTATGATAGAGTATTGTGACACAACTGCTTCTTTGCAAGAGGAAAATCTAATGAATGTTTGATTCATTCATCCTCTGGGCATCATGAACAATGCATGAATCAAAACAGCTGAAATGTTTAAACTAAATGAACTGTCATACGATTTGCTGAGCTCCTCTTTTTCTTTGAAACTCACATGGATTTAATTCTGTGTGGTTTCTTGTTCTTTTAAATACTGCTAAAATCTGAATTAAAAAATCTACGATTTATCGTTACTAAGTTAACGTTCTACCATTTGACCTCCCTTGAGCACATTTTGTACGCACAAATGTAATTTGGGCTCGTGGTGGCTTTTTCAGAACAAAACATTTCTTTCTGACTTAATTTTGCAACTTTAAAGCTGCAAAAATGACAGAAATCGGCATGGGTAATAAAACTAGCCTGGCCTCCACATGATCTGCTCCAACATGGAACACTTTCAACATGTGAAATACAGCTCTGACCTCTGAGATTTTATTTTTCCAGAGGGGCAGTGTTTGGGGGTTTCTAGGTACATTTTCACACCAATGAAGTGTTTCTTTCCACTTTTTACCTCCTCTTGCTGCAGCTATATCCACACAGAGGAGTGCCATCTCCGTCAAGTCCATCCACAACCCGAGCGAGAACCAGTTCTGCTGTCTCTCCCCACTCCGACTGTGTTTATGTTTCTAATTACCCAGCCAAAGAAATGTTTCATTATCCAGCATTAGTCGGCTCACAAGCTCTCTCTCCAAACCCAAAACACAGAACTCAGTCAGGAATCCAAGAAACCCGCCTGGTTTAATGTCTGAAAATAAAAAGTGACATCTTAGATAGACTGAGAGCAGTTATTAATAGTGCTTTTGTCTGCGCAAACAAATATTTTCAGGACATAAATTACTTACCTAAATTACTCTCTCTTAAAACTTAGAGAGAAGATGACTGTGACTTTTGTTTCCATTTTTATTTCTATTTTAGTTTTATTTAATCATTGACTTCATTTGAGGATTCCACCATCTGTCTTAATTTCACTGCTGGCTCAGATTACAAGAAGATGAAGAAGGTAACTAAATAATCATGAAATCGCTTTATTTTTTTAAATGAAGAAGAAATGCAAAGAATATACACAATGAAAAGCCATAGTAAACAGATAAACCCAATGACAAGGAGCTGTTTTTTAACTAATAATTACACATAATTATTTCGTAAAATGCACCACCGGTGGTTGTTATCTTGAAGTTCGCCAATGTTTAGTTCTACTGTCTTGAGTTGATGGACAAACGTCTCTCAAAGTTACAGTTGATGCTTTTAAACTAAAATAAAAATTGTCAGTTGATATTCTTTAACTTGTGAAGAACTTGTTAGCAAACAAATTTGGAAATTCTGATATTTAAACATCTTCTTTTTGTATTTTGCAGGCATGCCCTGCCGGGTCTCGAGATTTCCGAGAGAAGCAGTGTGCCGATTTTGACAATATGCCTTTTCGTGGGAAGTACTACAACTGGAAGCCTTACACTAGCGGTGAGTTCATTGCTGCGGCGCAATCTTCATCCAACTCTAACTAAGTCTTCTTCTGTTTTGTTTAAAGTTGCAAAAGGACTTCCCAAGCAATTTTTAGGTGCTGAGCTGTGAAACCACCCTCTCAACTTCTCTGTGTCACTACTAACGGCCTGCAGGCCTGCCTGGCTTTTGTTCGCTGCTAACACCAGCGGAGGGAAGGTCTGTTTGATGGTGCAGAATTCCTTAGATTCCTCTAAATCCTGCTGCTCTCGCAGATCCTGCCATCCAAACTGGGAATCTGGATGTTTTAGAGTGATGCATTGACACCCACTTAGCAGGTCAATCTAAAGAGGCACTTTCTCTTTCCTTTTTCTGAACAAAGCTGTCTGGCTGACGCAATGGATTGATTGGATTTTAACGTTGGATATCAATGGGGTTTTTTGTGCAGACCTTGTGTCCTTGACATCTGCTGACCAAAGAAAACACCCACTACAAAACATTTTAAGCATGTAAACATGGCTTTTATTTTGCTTTAGAAATGAAAGGACTTCAGTTTGATCTCGTTTATCAAAGAGGGTCTGTTTTTCTCAAATCCATCTCCCAACTCCATCACTCCATATCCAGGGATCCCGCATGCAAAAACTGCAGACAACCTGCATGTGAAGGGTAATTGTTGTTGGCCAGTTTTTCTGCCTGTGTTGGCTCCAGACATGTCAGGTTCAGAGTTCTACATCTTTTTTCCCAACGGTTGTTTTTATTGTCAACAAGTTAAGAGGACATCTTATATCTTTAACCATTTGCTGGTTGCTAGGGTCTGTGTGAGTTTAGGTCATGCCGTCTCCCCTTTGTGTTCAGGTTTAAATGGGGTCAATGATGAGCTTTCTTTGTATTGCAGGTGGTGTGAAGCCCTGTGCATTGAACTGCTTAGCAGAGGGGTATAACTTCTACACGGAGCGCTCCCCTGCAGTCATTGATGGAACTCGATGTCAGGCTGACTCTCTGGATATCTGCATCAACGGAGAGTGTAAGGTAAGTATTACTATGTGATTGCTACTAAAGCTTTCTTTAAGACAAAAACAAATGAACACGTTTTTTCAGTTATCTTTTTTTTTTCCAGCCATAAAAGTTCAAATTTATTTTTGCAAAGACCTTCCAGCTATGAGACCGATGTCACATCCTTGCCACATGCCTAAGTATAAAACCTTTCCAAATACATCCCAAAATAAATACACAGTAAAAAAGTAAAAAGACTACAGACATAGCTCTGATTCAAAACGTGTTTTTGGCATTTCAAGTTCCACAAATTTCAGATTATTTTTGCCCACTTCAATATTTATTCTTTTATGTTTGAGAAAGATTTTAGTGTTTTCACCCCCTTTGTTGCTGGTGTTACACATCACTCCCTGGAGACAAAGAGTACAGCTCCAACCAGTGTTCTTTGCTTTAATCAATTATTTAAATGGTCATAGAAAAAGTTAATTACGGTAAATAGAGTTGTAAAGACATGTACTCTGACCAAATCAAATTTCTAATAAGATTAATGAAAAAGAAAATAACCACATATTTGAATGGTTATTTACATTTCTAATCCATCCAACAGTGGCCATGTTTGGCCCCAGCTGCCCCATAACCCCCTAAGGGATTAAACAGATTTAGATAATGAAGAGAGGAAGTTTCTATGTAAAAAAAACTCAGGCTCTAAAATGTAAGCAATTCTTCCGGTTGTTTGTTTTTGAGGATCTTCTTGCTAAAAAAAACAAACAAGCAAACATAGACTTAGCAAAAATGTTTGTGTTACTTTATCAATAAAAATAATTTATTATCTTAATCGAGTTACAACCAACTGCTTTTGCATCTCCAATGTAATCAGACAAATTTAGATATGTGTTTTTAAATCTAGCCCCATTAAATGTTTGATTTAGACAACAAACTAAAAATAAAATAAAAAAAAAACAGATCTAATTATATAAATTTAGAATATTAATCAACAGATGGACTAAAGAGCCTCACAGATTCATTACCAGACAAAGAGTAAAGCAGTGACTGCTGGCCTTAAAAGAGTCGATTTTGTAAGTGGAAACAGTTGTGGTGGACCTCAGGTCAGCAGGCAACTTGTTCCAGGAGAACAGAGACAAAAACAGCCTCTACAGAACCAGATCCAATTCTTGTGAGTAGAGGTCCAAGATCCGGGAGCTTGTACAAAATACTTCTGATGAAAACCATTAAGTATTTTTTCAGGTTACAGAGGAAAAAGTGAGAACAAAAGAGGTCAGAGCCTAATAATTAAGCTACTTTTTAATGATATCTTTCTATAACTGGGCCATTGGATGGAATTGGGTTATTTTTAGAGAGCGATTTTGGTCATATGACTATATGACCCTATCTCTGACGTGTCTTATTGGGTTCAAAAGGGCCAAAATGAAGCTTGATGTCCGACAGGCATATTGACCATCTGTGAAACAGCAATCAACCTCTGGTTGTTTCAACTCCCACTTTGTGCAAATGGGTCAAAGTATTATTGGACAAGACATTGAATCCAGAGTTGCTCCTGGTGATTAGGTTAGCGCCTTGCAGCTCTGACACCATTAGTGTCTGAACGTGTGTGTGCATTGGTGAATAGGACTTGTGATTGTAAAGCACTTTGGGCCTAAATGAAGGTAGAAAAAGAGCCGTTTACTACACTCACCTCAAGAGCATTCTAAAAATGGCCAGAAAACGAGAAGTGTGTTGTTTAAATCCTCCCATGGGTACGATTTACCCATCGATCAAAATAAAATGAAGAAAAAGGAAGAAGAAAAAAAATCCAGCTTCAAAACAAAAATTGGAGCTCTAATAACAATAAGGCACCGGTTCACAAATAATGTTCATGTTGAGTTGCAAAGCTGACTGGACGGTGCTTTTTGAGTTTTAAACAGATTTGGTGAAGCGGAAAGCATTTTTTTATTTTATTTAACAGCTTATGTTTGATCGGCTGAAAAAGGAAAGTATTGGTTTAGTTCAACTTGTAGGTGTAAATTCAATATAAAGGTGTATTTAAGCACACAGTTTTCAAATAAATGTAACGTTTTGGATAGTTCTACATCTTCAATTTCCTGTTCAAGCCCAGCCCAATAATCTGTCAGACTTTTGCCTATGGGGAATTTATCCTTCCGTTCTCCCAGTTTTCCTTGACCTCTACAACAGCCGTGCCAACTTTCCTTGACAGGCTCTGTTTGCTAGACAGTGGCTGCATGAACTCCCAAAGCACAAACCACAGATTCTCGGGTCAAAAATAATCAGGCCTTGTAGCGGCTGATTGTAATCGAATGACGCGCATACGTTTATTTTCTTCTCTTATCAGGGATTTGCAGCCTCAGCCAGAATTGTTTTATAGTGGATTACTTTGTGTGATTTTATTGCCATTGTTAGTTCTTTTTGCCGTTTTTTTTTCTGTTATTGTTGTGTCTATGCTGTGTACAATACAATTCTAGTTATTTTAAATAACTTTGAGGTTTTATAATGATTTTCTTTCTATTTGAAAAAGCTGATGTAATAACAGAGTAAAACATTTTGCTAAGAGGAGTTGGCAGTCTGTACCGCCTTTGTTTTCTACTACATAAATCATTATGTGCTGCTTGTGAGTGTTCAGTCTTTGGTTTGCAGTATTTGAGATGCAGCTGAAATAACTTCTGAGTTCCTCACTTCGAGTATTTGCTTTTACTTCCACCTAACCATATGATTGGATTCCTGTTAGGCACAAAAAGGCAGTGTCTGTTACCACAACTTTACCCAAGACTTTAGTAGAAAAATACAACAAAACATGAGCCTTTAGGCGGGTTGGAATATTCCTTTGCAGAACTTTAATGCCAGTTTTTATTTCCAGTCAGACTCCAGTACACCGTTTTTGTCCAGTAACTGGCTATCTCACAGCACACTGTGATAAATCTCTTAAACTCTGTCTGCTTGGAAAACTCTTAGAAACAGAGCTGCTGTGAGGTGAACACATGCAGAGGAGATGCAGGCAGAGAAGGGTTGCAAATAGCAGAGACAGTAATAGAAAAATTTATGATCCAATGGAAGAGTGCAAATACCTTCAACGACAGAAGTTTTTCATTTTTATCATCCTGGAACACAAACTGGCTGTTCGAATAATAATCAGCATCAGCTCTAATAAATTTATTCTGATTAAATAACACTTAAATGTGTCTGTTTTAATGATTTTGCACTTAAGCCACATTTCCATAGTTCTAGAATTCAAAATGTTTCTGAGAACTGAACTGCATTGGATGTCGGTGTGTCAAATTAGTATATTGTAGTCACTTTCTATATAGACTAACAGAAATCCCCTGCACTGTGCCAGTCATTCCTGTTTCAGATTTTATACAGAACAGTAGCTTTACAAAGTTTCACTTTTACACCAACAGTTTTGTTTAAATATTATTTTGGGAGAAACTAAACAGCAGAAACAATAGCTAAAGTACTAGTGGAACCATAAGGCACTAATTGAACTGTACAAACGTTTTGTCTTGATTTATTCCAAGACCAAAAGAACTAAAACAGTGTTAAGAACTTACTTTTCTATTTTTTAATTTTTCCTTGCTTCTTTAATCTGTACTTTCCCCAGCCTTTAACACCTTAAGCTCTAAGTTAAAAGGCCAAAAAGGACACCCTCAAAGTAAATTAGTAATTGCACTGCAGTGACTAAATCAAATATGCATGTTGCTTATGTTTAAAAGCATCTTGAGAGTCCAGTCAATGTCTTTTTACATTATACATTGATAATAGACTTTGTGTTTATTTCTTTAGGGTAGTGGGACTTAAAGGATTTCATTAATTGAAATCAAACTAATATTGTTGTTCTGTCAACTTTATTAACATAAGCAATAGGTTCAAAAGCCCAAATACACTCCCTGGCCACTTTATTAGTTATACTTTTCTAGAACTGCCTTGATCCTTCATGGCGTAGATTGAACAAGGTACTGGAAACATTCCTCAGAGTGTGGTCCATATTGACATGATAACATCACGCAGTTGCTGCAGGTTTGTCGGCTGCACATCCATGATGCCGATCTCCTGTTCCACCAGATCCCAAAGGTTCTCTATTGGGTTGTGATCTGGTGGCTGTGGAGGCCGTTTGAGTCCTGTCAACTCAATGTCATGTTGAAGAAACCAGTCTTGGAGGATTTCCATGACATGGTCAAAGTAGCCAATAGAAAATGGGTACACTGTGGTTATAAAGGGTTGGACACGGTCAGCAATAATAATCGGGTAGGCTGAGGGGTTGAAACAATGCTTAATTTGTACTAAGGGGAAAAAAGATTGCCAAGAAAATATCCCACAATATCACACCACCACCACAAGCCTAAACCGTTGAAACAAGACAGGATGGATCCATGCTTTTATGTTGTTGACACTAAATTCTGATCCTACCATGCAAATGTGGCAGCAGAAGTGGAGATTCACCAGACCTGACAACATTTTTCCAATCTTGTCCAATTTTGGTGACTCTTTGTGAATTGTAGCCTCAGTTTTCTGTTCTTAGCTGAAAGGAGTGGTACCCACTGTGGTCTTCTGCTGCTGTAGCCCATCTGCCTCAAGGTTGGATGTGTTGTGCGTTCAGAGATGCTCTTCTGCAGATCTCAAAACAAGAACTAACGACTGGTTTATTTGAGTTACTGCTGCCTTTCTATCAGTTGGAACTAGTCTGACCATTCTACTACTACTACTCACTGGATTTTTTTTTATCTTTTTCGGACCATTCTCTGTAAACCCTGGAGACGTTTGTGCGTGGAAATCCCAGTAGATCAGCAGTTTCTGAAATACTCAGACCAGCCCGTCTGGCAAGAACAACCATGCCACGTTCAAAGTCACTTCAATCACATTTATTCCTCATTCTGATGCTAGGTTTGAACTGCAGCAGATAGTATTGACCATGTCTACATGGCTTAATGCACCGAGTTGCTGCCATGTGATTGGCTGATTAGAATCTTGCATTAACAAGCAGTTTGACAGGCGTGCCTAATAAAGTGCCCAGTGAGTGTAGATTTGTTACAGTGACAGTAAACTGCTGACAGATAACGAGTATCCTGAAATAGTTATGGGCTTAAACACTGTTGACTCTGGCCCTGTGACCTTCTTGACTTTACAGCATGTGGGCTGTGACAACATCTTGGCCTCTGATGCAAGAGAAGATCGATGTCGTGTGTGCAGAGGAGATGGCAGCACCTGTGAGGCCACAGAAGGACTATTTAATGACTCCCTACCCAGAGGAGGTAAAAGCACATCTGACCCTCCACTAATGTGTAGCAGAGCAGAGATGGTGCATTTTGTTAGATCCTGAAGGTTTCCTCAAAAGCTGGTAAAAGCTCAATGAAGATACTTTCAGTTCATACAGAAAGATGTCAGAATTTCATAATGGATTAAGGACAATGAAGGTTGTTGAAGGAGGAGAGAAAACATATTTCTCCTTCTATGGTATGATTAGGAAACCATCACATTGGACTCTGTGTGCATGTGAGTGTAAAACGACGGAGAACTGTTTTGTGCTCCTGCAGGATCATTTTGTACTTTTTGAGTGACTTGGAATTTAATCTATATGTGTTCCTGTAACTTTGTTTTGTCTATGTTGTAAAGTGTATCACGCAGAAATGAGGGCTGGAAGGGAGGTTCTGAGTAAAGACATGTCACCTTAATAACAAATGTTTCTGCCTCCCAGGCTACATGGAGGTGGTTCAGATCCCAAAAGGATCAGTTCATATTGAGATTAGAGAAGTAATCGTGTCAAAGAATTATATTGGTAAGTAACTGTATAATACTCCCCCATTTTAAGATTATTTGTTTGAGAAAAGGTAGAATGGTTTGACTTAACAGAATACCAATTGCCAGTCTTTATCAAATGATTATTTTTGATTTGGATGAACCTTCCTTTATGCGAAAATGACCAAGTTAAAATGAACTTTTAACTGGACAGAATGGAAAAATTCAAAGACTTTAGCAATGATTTGCAAACTTACTGTTGTGTCCTCCTAACCAGCAGCATTTGACAATGATTTCTAGAATATCACAACTTCATACTAAATGCAATAAATGAGAAAAATTGCTCAGATGAATACAAATATTGGTGCTTAATAAAAATTTCGCTCATGTCTTTTGGCTAATCTTGCAGTAGTGATTAATGGAAAGACTTACTAAGAACCAATAACAAGCATTCTTTCATGACAACACTTGCTATCAGATTTATCTCCTAGATAGATTTTAGCCTTTAAGTCATTTGTTGTAAAACTAAGAAACAATCCCCAAACTAGCCTTAACAAAGCAAGAAAGAAAACTTTGTACTAACTAACAGCAAAGCAAGCTAATAGTGAGCTTGGAATGAAGAGCTAACTATATGTTTTTATGTGTAATGGACACACTTGGGTGGATTTAATACTTCCTATACCTAACCTAAACTCCCCATACATAACTGAAAAGTCCCACAACCGTGACAGAAAACTCTACGCCATGTTTCACTACCAGTCGATCACTCTGTGAATTATATCATTCAAATCATAGAGGATTTTTCAATTTGCTGTATCAGGCTGTTTCGAAATATTTATTCTGCGTCAGACACACTTTCTTGAGTCTTTGACAAAGACAAACTAAAAGATGACCTCATTCAGTCTTCTCTTGTCTAATGCGAAGCAATAAAAAAGTGTGTCTTTTAATGAAAGACTGAGCCTTCCCTAAATCTTTGCGATGGCTGCATTGGCCTTCGACTTTGTTCCATACTAAACAAGAAGCTTTTTCAACACTGGCAATGTCAGAAACAAAATCATCAGACAACCGGATTCAATTAAGTTGGCTCCTTATAGGAGAAAGACATGTGACGGCGTGTACAATTTATAGAGAACCGTGTTGATGGAGGACTTAAGTTTCAGTTCGAACCAGAAAGCTATACCTGGATTTATAGTGCTGTGGTGACAGCTGCCTGGTCCACTAGGATTATAGTGGATATTATATCCATATATCAACATTTAAAGAGTGCAATTTTGGCCAAAGTGTTGGACTTGATTTTCATTTGCAAGCAATCTATAACTTTTCTATGAAACGCATCTGTGACCTGAGTGATAATAAGATTGTTTATTTGAACCTCAACTCCTAAGGTCATAAACATTTGCATTTTTTATGCATGATGTCCATGTGAGAAGGTATTAGCTGGTATTAAATATTTGTGAACACTTGTATAAACTATATGTTTTAATAATAACGATGCCCACAATCGGTGCCAGATGTTCTGAAAATTGAATTATAGGGAGTTATGCTTAAGAGCAATAAACCATTGTTCTTCTAATATGATTAAAAGCTGCTGAGGGGGAATCTGCAGAAGGGGCGCCAGACAGTCAAAGTAGCAAGCGGTTGGATTGTTTCTCCACAATTTGGCCTCTTTTCAATGCAGAGAAAAAGGATATTTTCAGATCTGTTGTGCTTGGAGACCAACTTTTGCTTTGACAACCAGACAGTGTGTTGTTCATGACATTTGTCTAGGCTTTTCACCTGAACGCTGCTTTTTTAAAATCAACTATTAGATTTTTGGACATTTTGTCCTTGATCTTCGAAAAGATGGCTGTGTGGCTCAGTATTGAGATGCCTGTCAGTGATGTTGACGACGTGCAGTCTTAATGCTTTAACACTGACTGTTTTAACTGTCTGTATTTATGAATGTATAGCTTTGAAATCTGAGGGTGAAGATTATTATATCAATGGAGCATGGACCATCGACTGGCCCAGGAAATTTGACATTGCAGGAACAACTTTTCACTACAAGAGACCCACAGATGACCCGGAGTCTTTGGAGGCACTTGGACCCACCACAGAAAACCTGGTGGTCATGGTAACCCAACTTTTAAATTGATAATGATTAAAAACAAAGTGTTCAATTTCGCAAACTTCCTTGTGCAAAAACCATAAATATGTAAGAAATAATCACACTCCCTTGATGAATTTCTTTCGCAATTGTAGTATAATACTCACATTTTTACGGAACAAGTTTGGAGGTTGTAGACAAACCGTCCATACAAACTTTGACTTTTGAGGATTTTGATATGAACTCAGCTTTTCCTGAAATAAGAAACTATTACTTCATCCTAAAATGCATTGATTTTTAGAGCTCATAAAATCTGGTTTTCAGCTTGTGTACGATTGTTCTTAGGGAATAGATGCAAATCGCACTTTTCAATTGATTGTTGTTTGAACTTTTTGTGTTCTGCTTGTAAAAAAATGGGATTACTAAAATCTCCAAATTAATCTAAATCTGTAAAGGGTTTAAAAGTTGAGCTTTACATGTAATCCTAATGGATCTAGTTAAAATCCAAATGGATCTAGTTAAAACTAATACATTTAGGTAAATCTTGGGAATATAGAATATATATAGAATATAGAGACAGTTTATCATTATAATAAAAATCTACAACCACAACTTCCAAATAGGACTACACTGACATAAAACCAGTTGGATTTGATAAAGGTCACAAATTGAACTTACATGAACAAAATATGGCTAATTTACCAATTTATTTTGATCAACTTTGGCTCACTATTGCAGGTCCTCCTCCAGGAACAGAACTTGGGTATCCGCTCCAGGTTTATTGTGCCCATCCAGCGAACTGGAAGCGGTGACAACGAAGTGGGCTTCGCCTGGCACTATCTGCCCTGGTCTGAATGCTCTGCTACTTGTGCTGGGGGTAAGCCTGGATCTAAAACACGGCACCCCTTGTTTTTTAGGGATGTGTTGCCACCTTTGATGCTGGGGTTTCTTGTTGGCCATGGGTAACATCATTTTTGTTGTTGAGGCTAGTGAAGATTTGTGCTATGATAGTTACCTTTTTCTTTTTTCTAATGTTAGAACATAAGAATTTCCATGAGGAATTTTTCTGCTGAAGTTGGCTTAGTTCACATAACACTGTGGGAGGCCTTAGATTTAATTGTTGTTTGTCATTCTGTAAATTTTGTCCAACTGATAGTTGTAATTATTGCAAAGCAATCACCCTAATTTGGAAAAGGTTTCTTGAATCATTTGAAGGGAATTTAGCCCTCAAATAAATCCAGCATGTATGCTTTTCATATTTGAGTCAGAGAAGTTAATGTATTTTGTGTGAACGAGCTGCTCCGCATAGCTTTTGGTTTACCAGTGCAGTTTCCTGAAAGCTGGTCTTACAAAATCCAACATCTAAAACCACAGTGAAATGCTAACCATAGCCTCAAGAATGACTAAACCAAACCATTTAGCCCTAAAGCAACGGGTTTCATGTAACAATAAATAGCGTTTCTTCCCAGTTGTCAAGCGTGGCCTGGATGGGACGTGTAATATTTTCTAAAAGCTTGGCTTGAATAGGCATGTGGGCTTTCCGGGCAGAAGTTTGAGGCACACACAGCTTTTTAGCATAGTAAACATACTTTGCATTGTTGACCTAGAATATATTTGTGAAAATGATTTTTTTTGGAGGAAACGTACTCATACACTTTTGTATTTAGTTGCTCGGGTAGAAATCAAATGTTTGACATGTTACAACAACAAGATCTTAAGGAAAAAAAGAACCCAGTTTTCACTGCCTTCCAACTAAAGCTGTATTACCTTTGGGTTTGCCCCCTTTTCTCTGGACTGCATTTCACTCAAGGCACAGATGGGCAGATTTTCTAAACTTTGCGCACACACATATCCATATCTCATTACATCTGCCAGACGAGTCTGCTCCTGGATACATCCCTTAAGGGCCCAAGCAGACCCAGTCTCAGTTGGTATAACTTATACACACATGCATGCACTCACACACACAGTGGGAGGTGGGACACCGATACGGTAGCCCTCTCTGTCTGGCAGAAGCCAAAGTAAAGAGCTCCCCGCTCTGTAAAAGTGATTTGCCAACACATCCTGCATAGAATCAGGAATTTACATGTCTGGATCTCCTACAGACTGAAAACACAGCGGCTGGCGCGTCGGCTGGCCTCCGTGTTCCTGAAAGGCTTGAGATCAGCTGCAGGATCTCTTTTTTTTCTCTCCACTATGCAGGTACCCAGAAGCAGGAGGTGCTGTGCAAGAGGTTTGATGACAATTCAGTGGTGCAGAACAGCTACTGTGATTCTGATAGCAAACCCCCAGAGAACCAGAGAGACTGCAACACAGAGCCATGTCCCCCAGAGTGAGTAACCCTCATTCTTACAGTACGAGTCGATGACTTTAGTGCAAATTTAACTCTCAAATGGATAAATGTAATTCCTCTCAAGCTGTATCTTTCAAAAGAAAATGACTTCAGGACATAATTATCTGCTAATTTTATCTGCTAATTAAAAAAAGAAGAGTACAGCAACATAAAAAGCAAAATTACAACTAAGCAGACAAGAATCTACCTTCCAAAAGGTCAACGTGTAAATTTTACTAGAAAGAAAATATCAAAACAAAGTACCAGTGATTTGTGCCTTCATATGTAAGCAATTTTTACAGTTTGATTCCTGCCAAAAATAAGAGCCTTGAAAATGACCACCTGTGTTTGATTGTGTTGGCGTTTTCACCTTTCCTCAAGGGGAAACAAATATGACATATGCAGGTGGAATATGCACAGGGGCCTAATGGCCAAATGTCCATAGACAACCTGTTCCAAGGAGCCATGTGGCTAGGTTAAATTCAAAGATGTCTGGAAAAAGAGGATTGAATGCATGAGTTTGATTAGTTTCAGAGTATCATAATTATAAGTGTCTGAGAGTGAGTGTTTAAGTGGCTGTTAAAGGAATTTCAGCCAAAGAAAAACCTGACACTGCTGCAAATTTACTGTAACAAAGGTAATTTGTTTTCTTATGATTACAGTCTGGAGCAATTCATTTTCACATCTGTACTCAGACACGCGGTATCCCATCTATTTTGATTAAGGCGCATGTGTGTGCCCAGTCAGCCACAGATAGTAATTATGTCTGTTAATGTAAAAAAAAACAACTGCAACATTAGAAAAGGCAGACTAAAACAGGTCATGTAGGCGCTGGTGTTTTAGAATGGCGAAGGTTTTATGGGCTGTGCTAGTAAAAGCTGACACAGATGTTTAAACATGTTCATTCTGAAAGCGTTTCTTTAGATGATGTAATATCAGACTGGCTGATGTGTTTAATAAGCCATTGTTTAATGATATTGATGTATTTTGTAAAAACAACATTAAGATTGTTGTTTTGAATGGAAATAGCCTTTGCATTGGAGTGACATAGTCTATTACGTATTACTAGTCAATTGTATTATTTTAGAGTATTACTTATGTACTGCGATTTGTTTACTTTTACCTTTAAGAAAAATGTTGAAAGGGCAACCCTGTAATTATTAGGAACACTTTGGGGGATAATAGATTCAAAGGAAACCTCTGATTTAGGAGGAACAGTGTGGGTTTTGTCCCACTTTTGGAGCACTGGATCGCCTCTACAGCTTACAAAAAGGGCTTAAAGGTTTATGGGAGTTTTTCCTTCCAAAACACACTTGTTTTTTGGATTCAAAGGCCGTGTTAGATCTTGTTAATTGTGGTGATCTTTGGTTGATACTTGAGAAATTTGGGGTCTTAGCCCTGCCTGCTGAGCGCAGTCCAGCGCATGTTGGGCTCCTCCAGGGATGCCTTATGTCCCCAATTCTGCTCATAGTTTTATAGAAAGAAACTCTATGCGTAGCCAGGGCCCAAAGGTGCTCTGGTTCAGATGAATAGATGAAACTTCAGAGGTATGATAAGCTTAATCTAACCTCATGTTTGTATTTTGAGGAGAAAAAAAGATGACAGGTGTCATGTTTCTATAAAGCAGGTCAGTTTAAAAAATGTTGTTAGTTTGGCCAATTGATGATTTAGAGGTCTTTTAGGAGATGATTTTTAGCTTTGGTGTTCTCTTAATTTAGGTGGTTTATTGGCGACTGGTCTGAATGTGGGAAGACCTGTGATGGAGGGATAAGGACGAGGACTGTACTGTGCACCAGGAAGATTGGGCCTGCTGAGGAAGAGACCATGAAAGACTCCCACTGTCTGACTCACCGACCCATTGAAAGAGAGACCTGCAACAACCAGTCCTGCCCACCTAAGTGGGTCACACTGGAATGGTCTGAGGTGAGACAATATGCTCTGGAGGCATAGGTATGACTATTAGACCTATTTTGCAGAATTGATCTGTTTCTGTTTAATTACATATATATGTATTTTACCTGACATTGTAGTGCACACCTAAGTGTGGCCCAGGCTTCAAGCATCGCATCGCCTTGTGTAAGAGCAGCGACATGACTAAAACCTTCCCACCCAGCCACTGCCCAAGCCACAATAAACCCCCAGTCCGAATCCGCTGCAGTTTAGGACGGTGTCCCCCCCCTCGATGGATCCCTGGTGACTGGGGACAAGTAAGTCAAATACATTTTAACTATCAATCTTTGTTTTGAACAGCAGCAATTAAATGGTAAATGGTAAATGGCGTATACTTATATAGCGCTTTCTACCTTCTTAAGAAGGCCCAAAGCGCTTTACAGTCACAGTCCCATTCACCCATGCACACACACATTCACACACACATTCACACACTCCGCTGCCAAACACTGGCGCCAACCTCCCACCAGAGGCAAGGTGGGGTTCAGTGTCTCTCGCTGCCAAACACTGGCGCCAACCTCCCACCAGAGGCAAGGTGGGGTTCAGTGTCTTGCCCAAGGACACTTCGGCACATGGGCGTGCAAGGCGGGAATCGAACCTGTAATCTTACGATCATGAGTCGACCGCCCTACCGCTGCACCACGGCCGCCCATATTATTAAAGCAGAGATGCCCAGACCTCTCTCAACAAAAACTTCTTCTAGTTTCACTGGGGAGACCCAAGGTAGTTCAGGGTTAGTTGGGAGACTTAGTGCCTCCCGGTTCTTCCCCGGGCCTCCCACTGGTAAAAAAAATACCTGGAATTTCTCTCCATGGAGGCATCCAGCAGGCATCTGGGAGATAATAAACCAGATGGCCTTTAGCAGAGGGCCCTGAACCCCTCAATACTAGAGTTTCTCCCACATAAAACCAGAATGAGAGGTTCCGCTATTATTCAGGGTCTCCTCACCATGGCGTGAAGTAGTCTCCAAAAATAATGAATTATTTTTGTGAATGTACACCCAAATAATAAATTTAAATTATACATTTAAATCAAAGTTTTAAATATGTCTAAATGTTGATCCTAAACCTATATCTGTTACAAGGCAACACTTTTGTTTGATTTGATTTTTGAAATTTTGTTTTGAAATGGTTTATTTCAAGTAATCACGGAATAATGCACAAAACAATACAATAAGCATTCATACATTTATTCAAAGACATATTAAAATTAAGATAATTAGATATTAAGATTTGGATTTAATATCTTGGTTTACTTTTATACTGATAATTTACTTTTTTAATTCTAATATAACATATACAAGTATAATTGTAGTAGGTTCAGGGGATGTTATCTGGAGATTCTAGCCAGAGAGAAAGGATGGTTTGAGCGAGGAGTGAAAGAAGCCATCTTTGTCAAGGAGGATAAACCTTCTCTTAATAAGAATGGTGGTCTCAGGTTTATTCTTCCATCCATCTACCGCAGTGTTTTGAAACCTAAACAAACCAAACCAGTTCCACCTGGGTCGTTAATAGCTGAAAGAGATGACCAGTTTGGGGAGGGAGTCACTGGCTCCCCAACCCCCAGCTGAGGATAAAGGACTCTTGACGACCCGAA
The DNA here is from genome assembly GCA_037389245.1 of Oryzias sinensis. Lineage (NCBI taxonomy): Eukaryota > Metazoa > Chordata > Actinopteri > Beloniformes > Adrianichthyidae > Oryzias > Oryzias sinensis. The sequence continues at coordinate 2,330,022 of CM074502.1, forward strand.
ACCATGTTAGTCTAAGTTGACAATACCATCCAGTTTCAGGTCTGACTCTACGCCCATTATGGCATGCAAAGCAGCTCTTCGACCAGCTAATTCAGAATTGACAAAGCCTCTTGGATAAGAGGTGAAACGTCTTTTGACTTTAAAACCAAGTCCAGATGACATCCCCTAAACCTACTACAATGGAACCAACCTGGATAAACGAGAGTCTTCATAGACATATACAAGTATAATTAAGCATTTCAAATAAGAATAATATTTACATTTTAGAATAGCAAATTAACATTTAGATGAAAAAACATAATTAAGTGATATATATCTGAATAATTGAGTTGTGTGGCAAAGGCAAGTAGCAAATTATTAACCTATAAAAAAACTAAAAGGAAAAAAATGCTTTAAAAGGACTGTTTAAAATTTTCAAGAATATAAAAAAAACGTATGCGAATACCACAAGTTTGTCGATGGCTTGTGTATTGTGCACCTGTATGTCAGAAAGTGAGTTCCAAGAAAGCCTGTGATGCCTGTGTTTCCTCAGATGCTGAGTTTGGAGTCCATTCGTTACAGTTGTCTGGAGTCTGTGATCAGCAGCAGTAATACCCCCCCCCCCCCCCCCGGGTTGTTTGAAGTTTATCTGTGCCTCAAACCAGGACTGTCACTTCCAGGAACACAATTTTGAGAGAGGCAGCAGAGTAGCATACTTGGGCTTACCCCACTCGTGCTTTACAGAGCAGCTGACTCATGTTTGAGGAGATGATGCCAACAGATTGTGCGTCACAGATAGAAGTTTCTGCTAAAAGTATGGCTTGTTTTAATTTGGAATTTGTTAATAATTTATTTTTTGAAAAGTGGAATTTTAAACACTGTTCAGATGTTTAGAGGACAGTTTCTGATGTCTTTTCAGGTCAGAGGTGGGAGCTCAAGAGTGCGACAGCATCTCCTTATATCACACATTTGTATCAGTAATTCAGTCACTAACACTAACAGCTATAAACACAGCAGGCGGAACTGATAACCTCCATCAAAGGACAGCCTTGTCACAAGCTGAGGTCAGGAGCTCTTTGAGCAACAGCTGGTGTGCTTTTGTGAGTTAATGCACACTCCACTCTATCCATCCACATTTCTTCTCCTGTTTTGGCTGTAATTACAAGCTTCCCCCTCTCTGCTGGCTAGCCCATCGCAGCATCAGAAAGGGAACATTGTTGTCAGCTACTGAGACTATGGACTCCAAGGCCAAAAGGTTGCAGTTCAAATCCCACTTAAGTCACTCTATTCATGCATCCCATCTGTCAGGGCGAGCACTAATAAAGACTCACAAATTAGCAAGAGATGACATGCAAGTTCTTTGATCCGACAGGATTTTTGAAGGTGAGAGAAAATTGTTGAACACGTGGTGATGGCTGACAGGTGTGTATTTCTGTCTGTGTCTAACATCAGCTCAAATGGATCCATCTTCACAGGTTACGGTTTGGTACTTCAAAGCTGGGTTTTATTGCTTTGTTTCTTTTTGCAAAGGAGTTTAATTGGAAAAACAAATCCTCGATTTTTATTACAACTGGCAGATTTTTTACAAATTTAAAGGAAAGGCCAAAGCACATCTGAATTCTGTAATAAATCTGTAAATAGTGTTATCTAAGTACGATCAAGCCAAGAGTAACTGCGTGCCTAACAGTTGGATGCAGCTTGGTTTAATTAGGACAACCCACTGCTGGAGTTCAGGTCAATTGTAGGACAAAGAAGAAGATTTTTTTTTCTTTTAATATTTCTGTAGATGGTCCCAATAAATGATTAGACCAAGTACTAATTTTCAGTTTGAGTTAGATCATCGTTTGTCATCCATTGTTAAAAGCAGCAAATTATAGCTGACCTTTATGCTTGGCACAACACGTTTGTGACTTTGATATAAAACAAAATCAAAAAATATGTACAGATATATTTTTTTCAGTAAACTGAACAACATTTGTGTTACATAAAAATTGCTAATTTGCACTGAAATCACATCCATGTCTGAAAATACTCACCCACATCAGATTTTCAGTTTTTTATGCTTGTCTCCAATCTTTCCAATCTTGAGTGATAGTTCTGTGGAGCTTAGTCTAACAGCCACATTTCACTAGATGTTCATTTCTATTGTGGCCACATTATGTGTGATTCAGAATTGTCACGACCTAACTTCCTCGCAATATGTCTTCAAATGGAAGCTACTGTTGCCAACAAAAAGCCATTTGTTCACGTTTCGAAAATATCTCTAAGAACTTGTTGGTGCTCTAAATTTCCAGGTGAATATTTTAAAGTTTCACTTTTGATCTTTTAAGAAATTATCTCTCAAATTAGTCAGTATTTGTAATGGATGTATAAAAAACTGACATCTACGCAATCTCTGCATAGTATCGTTATACTTTTTAAACACATAGCAGCACATGGACACTTTACACATTGTGACCATAACACTGTCATTGCTGTTTATATTGTATGGTAGTCTATATAGTCATACAGTTTATTGAAATGTCTTTTCATACTTAGTCACCTAAACTTTTGTCATTTTTTATACTTATTGCTCTTAGGTCTGCACTCTGTTGGATATGCATGCAATACATTGCACCAACTATTGTGCTCTGTATGTACAGTCATGGCCAAATGTTTTGAGAATGACACTAATGTTATTATGTGCAATTTGCTATTATAAACACTTAAGCAGCAACTTTGTCAATTTCCAATATTCATGGCCACGAAAAAATTGAAATTGAAACTGAGAAAATTAGTGAAAAAGTGCAAGACTTTAGATACTTTAATGGGTAGTTGCCAAATATTTAAACCACGTTGTCGTTCACCCTTTGGCACATTCCTTTAGCGGTCGCCACAGCGAAGCAGCTTGTCACTGATTTGCACAGGTTGTTTGGCAAATATTTAAATGCCGGTTGCCTTTTCTGAAACAACGCTGAAATTTATCCGGGTTGGGACAGAGGGTCCCAGAATTGGGAGCCATTGTGGCTAAATAGGTAGTAGTACGCCTAAAACCCACAGATTAATGTATTTTAAACTATCCCTTTATCAGAAATTTAAAGAAAAAGATTTTTTTAAACTTGTCCTGTCCAGCAGACGAGGGCTGAAGGCCTCTTGTGTTGGACATATTTTACTTTAACAACAGGGGTTATTAATCTTCATACAAACCAGAGGTATGTCTGCATAAACCTGTTTAGTAATCGAGGCCAAACTATTCATTTTAATCATATTTGAAAATCTTCGGTGTTGGACCGGACGGAAAAGGATAGGAGGGAAGAAGAGAGAGGGATGTTAGAGAGGGGGGGGGACCATGAAGCAGCATAAAGCAACAAGTTTCTGGATGGTTATAATCATTACGGTGAGGTTCAGATGTAATACAGGTCTATAAGGGCGGGGCCTGTCCTCACACAAACTCAAATGTTACAAACACACCTGTTGGCAACAAAAATGTTCACATGTCAACATGTACACAACACAAATACTGTTATGCCTTCAAACCAACTAGTGTGAAATATTTCATTCAATTAAGCAAAATATATGAGCAAAGGTGAGCTAACACCTGTGCTCAGGTGAGTGTTTATGTTCTTCCAAAATGGGTGATGGAATGTGAAAAGAAGGAGGGAGAGTGCCCAGCCACCCCCACAAGATGACTGCAAGATTCTTTTTTACTTTGCTTCCCATCAGAAAAACACCAGTTATTACATTAAGCTTTCAATATCTATACAAAATGACTTAAATTTAGGACATTGTTAGCCCAGAAACACCAAGATACAAAAAAAATAAATAAATAGATGAAACATTTTTCAAAACCAGACATTGAGTGAAATGAGTTCAGGAAGGCTGACTCTTGTGACCCACTGATTGGTTGATTGAATTAATTGTGTGTGCAGGGATTACAACAGAATGTCTGAGTATGTGTCTTGGTGTTTGAATGGCTTTAGCGCACAGGGTCACGAAGGAAAGACGACTGTTTATTTATATAATTTACATTCACTAGCTGCACACAGTCCTGAATGAAGATGTTGTGCTCTGGTGTTTCTGTTCCAGTGTTCAGCACATTGTGGCCTGGGCCAGCAGATGAGAACTGTGACCTGTCTGTCCTACACCGGACAGCTATCCAATGAGTGTCCAGAGTCCCTACGACCAGCCACCATGCAGCAATGTGAAAGCAAATGCAACTCCACACCAATCTCCAATGGCGATGGTAGGATAAACAAATGCATTGTTCAAGTGACCAGTGGGGTTTTCACATAGTTAGGTGATCTTTGTGTATCATCAATATACATCTCCACAGTTCCAATAAGACCTGAACACATTTGAATGACACACACCTCAACACTTTGCCAGCAGCATTAATCTTTCCAGTGAGGTTGGCTTCTGCTGAAATGTAAAACAACCCAAGCCTCCATATACTCTTACACATGATGGATGGCCATTCAGATGCACAAAGAGGGGTCTTTTGATTAGTCTGAATGGAAAACGTGAGCAGCGTTTACAGGCTGGTTAATGGGATTAGCTGCAGGCTAATTATTCCTTTACGAATAGCAGTGAGGCAATGTCTCGTTTCATTTGGCTGTGTGCACGCAGGACCCAAGGCCTAATAAGGGAAGACACTCTGATCGTGATAAGGCATTTAGGGAACTGCCTGTCCAGCATCCAGCAACAGTTTAAGAGAGTGTGCGGGTGTGTGTGTAACATAGGGATGGCAGGGAGCCCAGCGAGTGAGCCAGGCCAGGAATCGTCTGAGTCTTAGTGTCCGTGTCCAAGTATAGCTGCAGAGTTTGGTTCTGTAGAGGCTCTGGGGAGAGGGTCCAGCCCTCATGTAGCACGTTGAATTATCTTCATGTGTTGTGTGTGGTTGTTATACCATCCAGTGATAATTGTTTTTTTTTTACAACTTGACCTAATTCTTCAAAAAACTTTAAAAATGTAAAAACTACTACCAATATTCTAAAGACATTCCATGAAACTTCCAAGTTTGTCTTTTGTGTTTACTTTCTTAAAAGTTCAAACTACTTTAGTTATTATCTTTTGACAAAAATATGCTTAATTTGTATTCCATTTATGTAATTCATTTACTGTGGATTTAACCCTTTAACACTGGAGCTGTTGCTGGCGACAGCAAAATAACACACACTCCTCAAACTACTGTGACCCTTTGCGCCATTAATACAACTCCAACAGATTCTGAGCGGCTTTGCACCAATATGCAACACTGTGTTTGTAAAGTGTTCCTTGGTCCCGTTATACACTTTTTAACCATAAAGTATTACATATAAGTTCAAAGCTGCCTTTCACAACTGCACAATCCTTTGGAATGACATTAATTGAGTGAATCATTGAATAATGATTACGGTAGTTCAAACACTGGAGCTAAAGTTTCAGTGTTAAAGGGTTAACAATGGCTGAAGACGACCTGTGATCAGAGTTTAACCACAATGGCTATTAAAGTATTTAAAACTGTAACATTTATTTGCATTTAGAAGACTTTTTAAAGACAGGCCTGAAAGACAATAAATGGTTTTCCTCTGACACCCAAAATCGAATGCAATACCATATGAAGGTTAGTGTTCAACTGTAGCTAATAAGGTTGTTGTTTTAGCTTCCCTAGATGTCATATTGTTACGTTTTACTTTTACTGAAACTTTGCTCTGAGCTCATTGGCTTGAATGTAAAAGCTGAAGGAGGAAGAAATGTTTTTAAAATTCCTCATTCTTCATCCATGTTTCTTTCCTCCCTTTTCACAGAATGCAAAGATGTCAACAAAGTGGCTTATTGCCCGCTGGTTTTAAAGTTCAAGTTCTGCAGTCGTGCATACTTCAGACAGATGTGCTGCAAGACTTGTCAGGGTCATTGACCCTTGGAGCGCTCGGACCAAACAAAAAAACAATAGGTGGATTGCTACACGCTGGTGAAAGACGAAAATGGTGCAAGCTAATAAAGCAAACCGGCAATGACTGATGGAGGAAAGAAAAAGAGAAACACGGATTTTAATCGTCATCAAACCCGACTCTCCTGCTCTTCATTACGGTGGAATCCAAACCACTGCTCAGCCTTAAGCGCTGACACGAACATTTCTTTATTTTATTTTCACTTCTGTGAAGTGGAATTCAGAAAATGATATGTTGGTATTGTTATTTTATTATAATAATAATTTTAAATGTTAGGCTTTCTCCGTGTTTTTAAATCCAAAGTGCTGGACACGTGTCTCACAGAGGATGCTAAAAGAGGGGAAAGGGCGGATGAACAAGTCGGACTCCCGTCTTTGAGAGAGTGTGATGGTGCTATTGGCAGGCTGACATTTGGCATCAGTGCACTTTTTCTTGTAAATATGTTAGCAGTTCACCTTGAAAACGACAGAGAAATCCCCATCGGTGTACTGTATATTTATTGTACGATTCCAAACAGAGCAGAAATATTGCCGTCTGTTGCTTCTGTCAGATAGTAGCCTACTGTCATGAAAAGGAATGTAATGTGACTAATTCCAGACATTATTGTGTACTGTAAAATACATTTTTACTACATGTGATGTAAATCCAGGATTATAAAACACAGTTTTAGGAGGATCATTGGTTTTTTTCCCCCAAAGAGGCGCCTTGGTTCACTCACAGTTAAGATTGATTTCACCCCTGGACTTGTAAGCAAATTGTTGGACAGTGCCTTGCCATTTAAGACCATAAGATTCACCTAATTATGGTCCTGTTCTGCCACATTTCTTATTTTGCCTACCTACGTTTTCTTTTTGTTTTTTTTTATGACAGAAAAAGTAAATGACATTACCATCTAATGTCATAAGTACTATAATGCTATAAGGAGAACCGGCCCAGTCAGTAAAATGGTCCAAACGTCTCTTTAACTTTAAGAACAATAGCATAACATTTAATGCACTAATTCCTAGACAGATCGTCCTTTCTGCAGGATTTAAATATTGTTTTCTCAAAAAAAAAACATCAAGGTTATTCTTGTTTGGTCAAATCACCAAACATAGAGTTTTATTAACCATCCCTAATTATATATTTGGTTAGATGCTTTATAAGCAAACCAGTCCAGAATCTCAACATGGCAATTTGTTTGGTATCACAGCTTTATTTAAAAAAAAAGACAAGTACAATTTCTAATTCTTGGGTACAAAATGTTAACTGGGTTTATGTTGCTCTGTTTGATATCTGCACCTGTGCCCGTCACTAAATTCAGATAATTTACTCATTCAGTCTTGACGTTAAAAAGATGTGAAATCAATTTTTTAATGCTGTTGCATTATTTGGGCTTTTGATGTGTTCAAGTGCACGTTGGCCAAGCACAGACATTACAACGTCTCCTATTTTATAGTTAATAAAGATTTTTAGTGTTAAATAAATGCTGTTTCACCCCACCACACATCCCTGCTGCTTTACAAGCATTACAGCAAGTTTGACGTCTGCTTCCAGGTTATCAAAATACCTCCATATGGCAGTCACGTTACAGTTTGGTGCAGGTGCAGATCAGCCGCTGTGGCCTTTAAGTGAAAGCAGAACAACATCTGCATGAATTATTGGACGACATGCTCATTTAGCATGATATACATATCATGTGTTATATCCTGTGCCCCTACTATTGTGCTTTTCAACTTTCTTAAGGTTACATGATCAAGAAAACAGACAACTTAAATCAAGCTCACCATCAGTACTGAAAATTACTAGTATGCTACTAGCTGAGATCTGCATTGAAGTAAAAGTATTATTTCTGGCACAATATCATAGAATTTAAAAACCCAACATTGATTTGTGATGGTTTGATTCCATTTTGTGCCCCTTGATGCTGTTTGTTGAAAATATTTATCAAAAATATTTAGCCTCAAACTTACCTCTTAGACTCTTTTAAAAAGGCAAAGAAATGAGGGATTTTTATTTTCAAAGCTGGAAAGAAATTCAGGCTTCAATGGCTCAGGATAAATTGTTAGTGTCCTGCTTCTACATCACATTAATATGTTACATAGGAACCAGTGCAAACATCCACTATTATCTAATTGGAAGCTAAGAATCTGTCTAGCAAACACTCTTCATGCTAATGTATATAGTGCGTCTCCACATCTTTAGTGTTGTGCAGTAAAAGGACCTTGTTGGACAATTTTTCCACCAAAACCAAACAAACTGTCTTAAAACTCTTTAAGCTTCTGAAGTTGGATTTAGCTAATGCAGGCCATATTTTGAGCAATATTCAAAACTGTTACCAAACTCTTTAAATCCCGAATCTGTTCTTTATTTTAGACTATGCTGTTACAGAAAGTTTAACACTTCTCAAAATGTTAGGCTATTTTTTTCACCCATCCTTGGTGCTCCTAGGCAACCAATCCTGGCATTGTCGTCACAAATGAAATTCTTTAAAGTTTCCTCTTACACCGGTGTCTCCCTTTAAAAAGAACAAAAACAGATCAGTTGGTGGAGCTTTCCTTTTCATGTTTTTCTTTTTCCATGGAGTGCTGTGTTTACCTCCCCTGCTCCTCATGCTCCGCTTCCAGGGTTACGGCCTTCCCAGCCTTCTGGTGCTACCAAGTGGGTGCTTTCATTGAGACCTTCTTCAGTATGCTTGAAAGTGAGGCTGGATCCAAACAATATGAAATGTTATACTTGCCAATATCTTTGCTGATAAATGCTGGTCATGTTGATGTTTTGTTTGAATCTTTTTATACCTCACACTGGGAGTTTTGTTAATGTAAATCTTGTCTTGTTGTTTGTGCAAGCACCAAAAGAGACATTTCCCCAGATTTCCCTTTTACCCAACGGGCATTTCTGCTGGTGCAGGGGCTTTGGGAGAGACTTCACAGGAGCCGAAAAGGATTTCATTGAAGCTGTTGACAACTACGTTCTAATTTTGCTGCTGCTACCTTTTTGTAGCCACATTGTGCGTGACAAGAGATTTTATTGGAGAAGCATTTGGAATCAGCTGAATTCAAACCGACTCATCTACTGGCAGTGGGATAAGGAGCCTTCAGAGACGTTAACTTAATCCAACTTGTACTCATTGCTGTGAACTTGGATGTTTGAATGTTGCATTGCTTGTACCTGTACCTTAAAAGTGCAAGATAAATGAAACACGTGATTAATTTCATATATTTTATATTCAGTATTAATGTGGGTAAACTGCTACAAATATTTGATTCCAGATGTTAATTATATGCTAATTTATTGCCTTGTCTCACTTGTACATTTATTTCACAGCATGCAAACTGAAACCTAGAATATTGCATTGATGCAGTCCTTCACCAACATTTTAAGGTAGATACAATAAAAGGTGCAGCCTTCAAAGTGACGGTGTTTGATTCACTTCTTCCACTTTAGATTGAAGTTTTTTTTAAACTGGGCATTTCTAACTATGTATAATGAAGCATTTCCTATCTAAAACCTGACAAAAGCTGACTTAAAAGAGAGGATCAGTTTATTAAATGTTTTCATTTTTTAAATGTGTTACAAATGTCTCGGATCGGGAACTCTGTGTCGGCTGATAATCGAGATTAAGGTGTAATCAGACAGGAAAACATCAGTTGGTTCGACCCAGTCCGCCTAATGTGTCCAGATCAAGTCCTGAACCTTGCTTTGGTCTGTATTCAGACTGTCGGCCAAGGGGAATTTGCTGTTCCGGACTAAAGCTTGTAAACAATACCATGTGACTAAAGATCTCCTCACTCATTGGCAGGAATTACGAGGGCGGGACAAAGCAACAAGAGGCAGAAATTCTCAACGTTTTTTCAGATTTAGTCTCTCATAGCTAAGGTATAGCAATGATGAAAATTACAGGTCTCTCATCTTTTTAAGTGGGAAAACTTGCACAATTGATGGCTGAATAAATACTTTTTGCCAAACTGTATACCTAAAACGACATTTCAAAAGTTATTATTGTTCTTATTTTGTCCAAACAACCAATCCAATGTATGGTTCATTTACGAGTCATGTTACCCAACAATACAGGTAGGTCCGATTGGCTGACATGGGTCAAGCAATGCAAACACTGTGTTTTTATGCAAGGTTGTATAGATAACAATAATGTGTGTAATGATTTGTGCACAAAAATAGAGTGGGTTACTAATGTTTATGCACAAGATCTTAGACTGAAGGCCTGTTTGATTCAGTGAAACCGCTTCAGCTTCTGCAGGACTCTGTGATTATATTAGCAAGAACCTGCACAGCTGAAGGGGACAAGAAGAGAGACCAGGGATCCTATGTCTGCAGAGCTGACAGTCCAACAGGCACTGCAGACCAAACATCTAAACACAGTCACGTACAAATATACAGCAGGACGGCTGCGGTTAGCTGGATATTAAACATGCAGACTAATCCAAACAGACACTGTGCATACATGTGCATACAGCTGAAAGACTTCAGCAGACAAAGAAATGAAAAAAATAAAAAAGCGGAGACTGATGTTTACCTTTTTCATGCAAAAACTAAAAAGAAGTGAAGTGCACCCTTCATTTAGCTGAATTGAGCTTGTAAATGTTCTTTTAGGACGGTTCTAGCTGAAATTAGTGTTAAAAGCAATGTTACACAGACTACAGATACATTAGTCAGAAAATCCTCGGAAGAAAAAATGAGTATGAGCTAGATCCTAACCTCAATCCATTCTACATCATGTGTTAAAAGGTTAATTAGTGGTTTTGGATCCTCTCAAACAGTGGACCCCAACCCCTGGGCAGTGAACCGACACTGGTCCATGGGTCACTTGTTACCAGGTTACCAGCTTCAGCAGTAAATATTGAATGAAAATCACATCTAGTGGTCAAAACAAAACTTTTCCCCTCCCTGTTATAGTTGATATATTTTTTCTGCTTATTTTTAAACATTCAAACAACAAAGGCAGATCTGAAGACAACACTTTTTTACTTCAATGTAAAATAAAATGCCCTATTATTGTTGGTTGTGATTATTTAGCATCATTTGAAATGTTTTAGACAAGAGGAGTCTGTTTTTCAGAGAAGCCACATTTAAGATGTAAAAGTCTGACAGCGACGGCGACACTTCCTCCCAACGTTAGCTCTTCAAAATGCTTTCTTCCTTCCAACAGCTGATTTGATTTGTTGATTTATTTCTAAGCATTGTGTCATTTGATTTGATTTGATTATTTATTTCAAGCATTGTAGTCATTTGATTTGATTTGTTGATTTATTTCAAGCATTGTAGTCGATTTGATTTGATTTATTGATTTATTGTATTGTTGCTACTGCAATACGTAAAATGACGTGACAGATCTAGATATACAAAACTTGTCTAGAGTTTGCCTTCAGACAGAAAATACTTTTTTATTTTTCGCACACCAACACCAACAATCAGATGCTGGTCTTCCTGTGTCAAAAAGGATTGGTCAGCAAAAGCTCACACACTGAAAGGGAAGGGGATGAGGACCAGATTTCTCCTCTATGCTCAGATTCTGCACTTCAAATAGAAACTGTGGTGACGTGACAAAAGTACATTGCTGCTGCACATCAACAGCTAAAAATCTCTCCACGCTGCACGACAAAGGAAAGCTGTGCAGATAAGATAAAGCTAATCCTAATTGGCTCGAATGCATGCATCAATCTGTGAATAATCATGTTTAACTCCAGTGCATCACTTGGCTGGGGTTAGGAAAATACTGTATCAATACAGTTTGTTGTTTGTTCTTTTCCAACTGCGAGGGTGTGAGGATTACTTCAGCCACTGACAACATTTTTTGACCTACAAAGGTGATCATGTTTAATTGAAGTTGCTGTGCACTTTGCTGTGAGCGCCAAGTGCATTTCAGACACTCTGCAGCTGCAGATGGTGTGGCAGGAGAAGGAGCATACGCGGTCTTAGCCGCCCTGACAGGCGGGAATGTCAGCTCCGGGATGGGAAGGCCACGGATTCGGCACCTGCTATCTTCTGGGCTCTGTGCTGTTAAGGCTTCCTGCTCTTTCTCACAGCAGAGGCTCAATCTAAGTTGCTATGCTTGAGATTAAAAACACTGAAAAGAGGAGGAGCAGCCTCCACATCTAGCTTGTTTTTTTATTTTCAGCCTTAAAAGATCAGAGGAGAGGAGTCTTTCTTTGGAGGCATCGTTCCCAGAGTCTGTACCACGGATTTATGCGAAGCTGTAAGTGCTGGCAGTCTGCTGTCAATGCAAAGTTCTAGTGACAGATGTTGGAGATGAACATTTAAAGATAATAATCAAGAAAGACACTATTTTACTTGAAAAACAAGACTGGAGCAAGAAACAACACAATCCAGGTCTATTTAGGAGTCATACGTGACTTAATTATTGTGACACTGATGCAGAAACGACGCCCGGCATCTGCAAGACTGTGCACGAGCCGGGGGAGGCGGACGGTGTCTGAAAGGAGCCCGGCCACTGTAGAGAGCGGCGTCTAAAGCACCTTAACACCTGACCGCTATTGGGAACAGGACACAACTGGAAGATGTATGGTACTGTGCGTATAAAATGAAAGTGATTTGCCGATCACGGAGAAAGTGTGTGTGTGTGTTGGACTGTGGGCGGTGCTGGCAGCACAAATTCTTCCTGGAAGGGGTAGTCCTCACTTTGAGATGTCACAATGTGAGGACCCACTCGTTTTCGTGGACTGAGAGGGGCTGGTGCTCAGAGCGAAGGTTTTTAGAGGCATACTCAGAAATGATCAAAAATACCCAATCAAAATACCACTCTGGGGTTGTTTTTAGTGAAGAATTAACTTCATAAAACACTAAAAAAAAATGATCTTACATGGTATAATGATAATAATGCTACTATCAGACTTTATTTAAAAAGCCCCTAAATTGCCCATATAGACCTGCTGCACAATGAAAGTATAAATCATTTAAATAATCAGATAAAAACAGATTAAAATGCTCTTACAGGTCATTGTTAAAACACATCCCAAGCATTACAAAAAAAGAGGATAAATTAAAATGTGGGTGGATTAAAGAAAGAGAGGGAACCTCTTCACTGTGTATTAAAAGCAAATTTTAAAAAGTGGGTTTTCTTAAAAACAGGCAGGGATGTAGCCTCTCTAGCTGCTGCAGCAAAACCTCGGTCCCCTCCGAGTTTGAGTTTTGTTTTCGGTACTTTTAGAAGCAGCTAATAAAGGATAAAAAATAGAAGCAGCTGGTCAGCTCAACAAAGAGGACAGGGATGGACGTAAGGCTGCAGCAGCTCACACACGTAAACCAGTCCCACGCCATGTCAGGATTTAAAAACAAATAAAAGAATTTAAAATGAATTCAAAAATGAACAGGCAACCAGTGCAGTGAAGCTAAAACTGGGGAGATGTGATCATATTTTCACTTCCTAGTTATGAGACGTGCAGTTGCATTTTGCACCAGCTGAAGTCGAGCAACGGCAGAAGTGCTAACCCCCACAAGTACAGTAATCTAGCCTGGTGTTGATAAAGACGTGGATCACTGTTTGAAAATGCTGAAAAGACAAGACAGTTCTGTCTTTTCTACAGGCAGCACCCCTGGAGAAAAAATATAAAAAATATGCATGCATTTTCACTATACAGCTCACCGAGCGGCCTACGACTTTAATATTTTGTGACCTGTGTGGCCCGAAAGGGTTTGACCATTTTCCACCCACAGAGAGCCCGTGTCTACCTGTAAGCCATTAGCTGAACTCTATCAATTACTACAGTTTTGACCAAACTCAGCTTGTAGTACATTGTCGGAGCCTTTAAAACTTGCCAGGTGTTAGTAGTGAAGACATAAAAAATATATAAAATTGTACAAAACTGTATTCTCTTTGAGAGAAGATGACAGTCTAAAAATAACTCTCACTGTTCCACACTTTCAACAGAGCAGACCAATAACTTCTACATTGTTCAATAGCTTCTATCCAGAGATTTGTTGTTGTATTTAACAGTTTGCTTCTTACCTCGTTGGAGCTTTATAAAGCTGTAAATTTCAGAAACACACCGTCTGTTACCAGACGTGACCTCAAATAATTATGTCTGAAGTTAAAAGAAGGGATAAGACTACTTCCAACCTAAAACTCCTCATTGAACAGATCGATCGCACGTAGAAAAGTTTTCAAAAAACGGGTTCAGCTGACAGGTGGGTCACCTTTAAGGATCTTACCGTTATTGCTGTAATTTTCTTTGTAAGCAGGAAAGACAGCAAGTAAGTGGATTATGTGAATACGGAATCAATAACCAATCACTCAGACCAATGGAGTATGGCCAAGAGCTTTTCTGTGATTATGGATGAGTCTGAATAACTTGGAGGCCTGTGTCATCTTTGAGCTAAATAATATTTTAGAAGTCGCTCTTTTTGCAGCATATTTCAGGACATCCTCCATTGGGAAATTAAAAAAGGCAATAGAAATAAATGCTGCTGTGATTTATTCTTCTATGCTAACAAATGGTAGGTAGGACACTAATAAGAACAGACCATCGAGTGACTTTTATTCCAGGGCTTTGGCTTTGCTAAGCCGCATTCTGATGCAGATTTACAGTTTAGCCGCTTCTTCTTTGGATTAAAAAAGACGGTGGAATACAAGCAAACAAGCAAAGATAACCTAAAGAATAGATTTCTCGGTTCAAAGTCGTTTGGCATTTACTGCAGTATGGTACTGGTTTAAAACTAGACACCTAACATCTGGCTGACATCCTGAAAGTGTCTGAGCTAGGAAGGTGGGATTTCTCTGCGTCTCTTTGTACACCAAGCCAAGTTTTTTTCTAATCAGGTACATTTATAAAAAATAGCACATAAATATTAGTTGATGTGACAGGTTGTTTGAATAAAAGAATATTGAAGAAAAGTGACTAAAACAGAAAACTCTGTGGGACATGACGGATGGAGTGGAAAACTGTCAATTATGGACATAGCGACTGCTTTGTGAAAACACTTAGAAATCTGAAAAGAAAAAGTGTTGAAGCCCTAAACCAGCGACTACTGATCATAGGACCTACTGGTTGGCGTTCAGTTGGTTAGAGCCATCTTGGCTCAGTATTATATCGTCACACAGTACTTACAAAAGTCGACAAATAGGCTGGATAAACAAGACTGACAGTTAGGGGTGTAAATATTAATCAATGCATTAATATATCCAACCAGATCGATCTGTCTGAGGGCAAGATGTTAATCGAACTGTACCACTATAAAATCTTTTCAAAATTAAATAGATTGATTATAATCAATCTTGGAAAATACCATTTGGAATGAGGTATGCTAGGTTTATTTTGCTATAACTTTAAAAAACGGCATCACAGCGGACAACACAGATATTATGAAAGTGTAAATGATCAGTCCATCTTTCCATTGATCAAGTTCATTATTGACTTTATATACTGTACTTCTGAAATCATTTCAATGATAAAAATCCCCTGAATGAATACATTTCATAAAAATCAAAAACTATTTTCTAACATTGAGTTTAAATATTCCTTTACTGTTTTCTGGCAGCTTTCTTTCGTGTCTTCTGTTCCAGCACGCTGGTCAAGAAGCCTGCAAAACGTCTATATTCCTGCCCCCCCCCCTACACCAAGACAGTTCAGTGTGTCTCCAACAATTGCTTTGTTTCTCTGCACCAACATGTCGAGGTGTGTCTGTCTGAGGACAAAGAGTATTTCGACACACAAAGAGCGCTTTGTGCAGCTGACTGGGTTTGAATACAGAGGAAATACACATTCTGGTGCGGTGTAACACCGGAGGTGCTTTTTTTAAACAGAATTCTCTGTGCAAGTGAAAAAAAACAAGGGCCGACTTTGACAAAGATACAAATCTTCCAAACTAGATGTTAAACATAACCAAGAAAGTAGAGACATTTGTTTGAGTAAAGCATATAAAAGTAGAAAGAAACCTCGATTTATCTTGATTGTTTCTTTATTTATCTAAAAATGTAAATCCCCCCTAATCTTTAGCTGTCATATCTTAAAACATCACCAATGTTAAATGAATTAACAAAAACTAAAACAAAATGTAGAAGTAACAAAAAGTAAGATCACTTGCACAATCACAGAAGTTATTATTACTTTTTTTTCTTTTAACTTGTCCTTTCCAACAACTGAGCAAACAGATGAAAGCTGAAGGCCTTTTGTGTTGGACGGTTTTACTATTACAAAAAGGGGTTATGTATCTTCGGATAGTATGTTTGTTTTTTTTTAATTATTTTTTATTGATGTATGACATGTTATATATATATATTCTGTCTCTTTTATAAAATACTACATCCATTCTAATGATGGAGGACATACACGAAAAAAGTTCAGCTTAAAATAGGATTTCTGTATGTAAACAGGTGTCAATCAAGAGCAGACGAAAAAAAAATGCAGTTTAAAAAAAGACTGTAGTCGTTACGTACAAACTACAATTGGAGGCCTACAAGCTCTCTGCTCCGCTGCATCTGTCCACGACTCGATCCCAGTACGTCTTTGTTTTCCTCGTCTGAGCTGCAATCTGGATCAAAACTGTACGACTGCTTAGTTTGCATGTTGCTAGGCATTTTTGTGGCACTGCTAATGTTAGCTTGGGGTTGTGAGGGAATGCAAGCTAGCAGGAATGATGGGAAATGAGTGAAGGCTTACTCCCTGCCAAGTCCCGCCCACAAGTCAGAGGTGAATTTCTAATGACCTCCTGCCACTCCCCAGAAACTTTGTCCTAGAAAATTATCTTTTTGGGTAGAAAATTGTATGATCTTAATTAAAGGAGCATTGGGAAAGCTTTGGAAATAGATCATAAAAAAATGTTTAAAGCAAAGCTGCATTGGACAAAATTCTGTTTAAATCTTAAGCCCCAAAAAATTCTCCTTTGTATAAAAGATAAATAAATATTCTGTCATTTCTAGGAATGTGATAAAGTTTGCACATATGTGTGATGGAAACACAGCTTGTGTTGTTTCTGAATCTGCTGTTTTCTGCCTTCTGTTATCCTTTCTTTGTTAATCTAATTTGTCTTTTAACTTAGGGATCATCCACCTGTTCTTTTGGGACTAAAGATGGAAAATTAGCCTAAAAGGCTATAAACTTATATTTGCATTTTTAAATACTATATTAATCTATGCTGTCCTTGTCTTAAAAAAACAAACAAACAAACAAACAAACAAACAAACCCTAAAAATGACTGAAGATCAATTTGACCATTTTACTGACCTTGGCTTCCAAAGTTTCCTCACGCAGATGTGGATTCATCTTTTTCTTTTGGCTTCTGTCGTCTTAATGCAGGATTTATCCTCCAAAAGATTTCCTCAGCCTTGTGAGAGATACAGCAGAAACCGAGCAAGAGGATAAAACCCCAAACTTATATACTTGAATTTAAAGACATGAAATATTTTGGCTCCACTGGCTTGCAGAGAGGTGTTCTTACGTTTTCTTTGTCGTTCCTATCAGTCGTGCCATTCCTTGGACACGGTGACAAACAGGAACGTCAAATATTCTGAGGCTGAAGACAAAGTCCTCCACGTTTCTGGTTTCCTCTTTGGGCGTATATCAGTGATTTACGTGGCAAGCTGTCCCCCTATAAAAAAACAAATTTATCTCAGCAGTCAAACTTTTTGTTCATGGACAATAAAATAAATACAGTAACTGATGATGAGCAGGTTTTAAATCTTTGAAGTTTAAGGACTTTTTTCAGATCCCAGAGGGTCATTAAAACAACTTTGTTGGTCTTCCATATGCTAATAAAAACGCAATGATAAACACGATCCTCTGTCTGCTTTGACTTTCTGAACATCAGAGGATTCATAAATCTCACAAACATTGCTTATGGAAAATACCGGACAGCAAACCTTATGTGATCATTTTTGTTCAATAAAAACTAAACTGAAAAAGCAGAATTTAACATTAACATAAGTAGTTCTAGTCAAACTGCCGTTGCTATAGCTTAAAATGTCAGAACTCTAAGGATCAAAGTAAAGATAATAAATATACTTTCTAATTTAAATGAAGCTGGAGTCGTTTCTGTGGAAATGTTTAAAGGGAAAATCACAACATTTTTATTGGTTTCCACACTCCTGCTAGCAATTCCTGCTTTCTGCTAAACTAACTATAGCTTCAAATGTATTTTCTGTGTATATTTTTGAGTTGACAAATGTCTAAATTAATGTACAAAACAATAATATCGACATAAAGTCAAAATATTGTATCTTTAATGAGGTAACATAGATTTATTTTAAATCAAAGACGCTAACCTTAGCTTAACATCCAAGCCTTACTGAGACCAGATGCAAATAAATCCTCCAAAAAATAAACAGTTGTCTTATCCTTATGATTTTGTCTGGGAGATATTTCAACTCTGGACCTTTGGAACAAATCTTTAGGCTGTAGATATTGGAGGAAAATGTGGCGAGGTCCTGTGGTGCGGGTTGAGCGGCTGGCTTTATGCATCTGTGAGCAGCAGAAAGATTCGAAAGAAATGCTGCATCAAGGCACAAAGTTTTCCAGGTGGAAAAATATTCATTTGGCGAAAAGAAAACAAAAACAAAAGTGTGTTAACCAATCAAAAAACTCAGCCCTGGTAATGAGATGGAGCCAAAAACAAACATGCCTTACTGTTGTGCCAGTCAGCTGATGTTCTTAATGCCTGTGACCCTTGACCTCCCACAGAAGAGCCTGAAATCTTTTTTCCCAGAACCCGCTGTTGCTTCTACTACTTAGGCTGGTCCATCTTCCGCTGCTAAAACCACGACATGCTTTCAACACATAGCATTCATGCTTGCTCATACAGTTTAAAGTATTGCTCATTTGAACGAACACCCTTACTGTTGGAAGGTTTATTTTTTAAAAAAAAGTAATTGGCAATTATTTAGTACTTCATCCAAAAAGTAACTGATTAGTAATGGAATTACTTTATAATTAAAGTAACTAATTAATAGGAATAGTAACTAGTCACATTATTGCAAGAATAAATTGCTTGATGTACAAAATGTGAATTTTCTGATTAGCTATTACATTTAAATTAAACTTGTAATATAGATACGTATTTGAATATACTACCTGACTGTGTATCATACCCTGATGAGCGTATTTTACGACAGAATGTATATTTTTAAGAAAACCGGAAATCGTTTTTTTTTTGCTTCTATTGTTGTGGAGGGGTAACCGGAAGTTTCCTGCCTCTGCTAATGTCAATTGACAGATTTATTGCAGAAAAAACGTGTGAATCTTTTAACTTTAGCCCGAGTCCCTTCATCTCCTACTTCTCTTCATACATAAAAACTTTTTAACGCACTTTTAGGCCTTAGTTACAGCAAGAACAGCCTAGAACAGCAATGTTCCTCGCAACTTCCACCTTAGCGCTATGGCTTTTTAAAGCATTAGCCTAGCTAGCAGATGTTAGCTTCTCGTTTCCAAACTGTAAAAAGATAAAAACACTAAATGGAAAACTACAAAAAAAACTACAGGTTATATACACTTTATATAACTATGGTCAAGCTATCCTAATGTCTTACCAGTTTAGCAGCACTTTTGTTTTGTGCTCGCTCCTTCCTTAACGACTCATTCTACTGGTGCGGTTGAGTCAGCTCATGGAACCATCGGCGCACAGCGCCCTCTTGTGGCCACATGTGTAACCCATCTCCTTCGNTCTACACAATGTTACAAGCTAGAGAAGTCAACACTACATGTGTTTATGTGATGATTTACTGAGCTCTGTGCAGCTGTCTCGTCACAGAAAAGCTTAAGTTAGCACTCTCCATCCAGATGTTGCCCTCAGAAGTTGGGGTGTGAGGTGATGGGAAAGTGCGGCGGCTCCTCCGTCTCGTGGCTTGACCTTTCACCCCGCGGCTTCACCTCTTGGCCTTCTTCTCTTTCATGATCTTCTTGCTTTCCTCTCTCCGGCGCTTGTTGACGGGGTTCCGGGGGTCGTAGATCTCAAAAGTGTCCTCGTCCTGCACGGCGGCGTCCTTGACTTTTCTGGTCTGCTCGTCAAACTGGAGAACGTGAGCCATCCTGGGTCAGACGCAGAGAAGAAACAGGAAGAGGAAAGAAGGAAAAAAAACATGATGAATCCTGCGTCTCATCTACTTCACACTTTAACCTTGACAAATATGGAGTCCTATACTGTTCATAATTAAATAAATAAATATTTAATTAAATAAATAAATATTACCTCATGTAAATACACAATCAACCAACAAATCTCTCATAAATATATAAAAAGATCATGAAATTGTGAAAAACCTGCACACTGATTTTAAATTAGCCATTATATTATTCAATATATTTCATTTTGCTTTAAAAACATGTTCATTATTTTAAAACAGCATTTTAAAATATTCATTTTATTCATGTGGAATATATTATAATTTTACGTCTTTTTTCAGAACCTCGGATTTCAAAATCAATATTTTCCAAAGTAGCTTTGTTTTTATTTCATGTTGCTTTTTCAGGAGAATGAGTCTATCTGTCAATCAAACCAGACAAGGCAGAGACACTTTTGTGATTGGCTACTCCTTTACTCAGACATGAGCAGCAGCACCCTAACCCCCCTGACTACATCCATCGAAGATGCTTCAGCAAACGTGATGGCGCAATGCCCACTCCTCAACACTAGGGGGAGTATGCACCTCAACACATCCACAGTGTTACAAGAAATTGGGCAGTTTTGGTTCTAAATTTGCAGATAAAAGTGGCTTTGGGTGAGTGTACATAATTCAGGTGATTTTGTGGTCGGTTCGGCAATTTTCATCTTCTTATGAATGTATAATAGTGGTCTAAGTTAGGCTGGGTGGCTGTTGGAGTTCCACTAAGCTTCTATGAACTGGAGTTTCCATGAACGCAACATGCCGCATGTGGGAGGGGCTACAAGCTAATGTTTTTAGCCTTATAGCCACATGGAGCGGTTGCTTGTTTTTATATCAGTAACAATGCATGGATGCACAATGTACATGGAGAGTGTTAAGATGTCAGAAACGTCATCGCAGGAAAGGTTCAACATTTTCCTTGAGAGAGAAAAATAAAAACAAATGTCCTGATTATAATCATTGTCTCAATGAAAATAGAAAAATATCATAAGGTTCAGGAGGCCCAAGCAGGCTTGTCCCGCTTTGCTCAGCTGCCTGGTCTGACTCTCTGTCGGTCCGCCAGCTCGCCACCTGGGAGCCGACATAAGGCACGATATGAGCTCTGAGTGAATGGCGTGAGAATGAGGAGTGTTTCAACCGGAGACTGAAAGATGTTGACCAGCGGAGCTCCTCTGTGGTTTGGTCCACACAAACCCTCAAACTACAAAAACACAGTTGTCCATGTTTGCATCTTCTGCAGCAGACAGATTGTTTGTCTCTATTTGATCTCTAATGTCAGCAAAGCCGCGCGGATATCGCTGAAATATGTCATCTCTCTGACTGGTACACCGCTGAGCGGGTGTCGAGGAATATGAGTCGATTTCCATGGATGAGCCAATGAGCGTTTAAACCCCGCCCACTTTCACTGATTGACAGACAGACTCATTCTACTGAAAAAGCTCTTCATGAAATAAATACGCCATTGTGAAAAACAGCAACATGAAATAAAAACAAAGCTACTTTGGAAAATATTGATTTTGAAATCCAAGGTTCTGAAAAAAGACAGAATTTTAATCATATTCCACATGATTAAAAATGAATAATTTAAAATGCTGTTTTAAAATAATGAACAGGTTTTTAAAGCCAAAATGAAATATATTGAATGATATAATGGCTAATTTAAAATCAGTGTGCAGTTTTTTCACAATTTCATGATCTTTTTATATATTTATGAGAGATTTATTGGTTGATTGTGTATTTGCATGAGGTCACATTTATTTAATTAATTAAATATTTATTTATTTAATTATGAACAGTATAGGACTCCATAGACAAAAATCCCGCGGCACACCATCATCCAAAAAAAAAAAAAAAAAAGAGAAACTCATAGTCTGTATTGATCTACAGTCCCTCTGCAATCTCACAGGCATTTTTGTGATAATTGTGGCAGAAAAAGCTGGAAGCTGCAGCTGTTTTTTTATAAAAGATGTAATAAAAGTTAAGTTAGAGGATTTAAAAACTGTTTGATGTGTGTTCGTTGTTGTTTTAAAACGTTAAGAGGAGAGACTCATTGTGCAATAAGACGCTGTCACTTTAACCCAATGCATCATGGGAGATGTAGTGAAAAATCCGCCCACCGCAGACAGACTCTCTTCTCTGAGCTTCATTGTTTTGTTCACTTGTTCCACGGATTCTGCAGAAAGCTACACCGCTAAAGACGAGCTTTAGCTGGTATTTTTGTTAGAACTGAGAGACTTTATGAGCAGAATTGGAACAAGGAAGTGAAGACTTTAACCACGTCTGATTGGTCAGACTGATGACGTGTGATTAAGCCTCCAAGAATGATTGGAGGAGACAGTTAAATGGGCGGGACTTTTCCAAAAACAGCTGAAGCTGCGGCTAAATCACGGTACCGTCATTCTTATCAAAATGTCTTTGATAGAATCAAAGAAACACAAGTATTTTATGATCTTTCATATTCCTAACTTCTCAGTGTTTTATCAGGGCCTGTTTGGATGAACACAGAGCCGATATCCTGGAGATGGGAAATGTTTTTAGATCAGATAATGAGGGCAATTTCCCACGGCACACTGGTTGAAAAACACTTTTTTATCTTGTGTGAGCCGTCAGCGTGCGCCGTACAGGTTCGCCCGTATCCACCCAAAAGGGCAGTAAAGGTGTAACCTTATCCAGTAAATGTTTAGTGTTATTCACATTTTTGGTGTGTTATTCACATTTCTTTGATTATTCTTGATTGCTTTTTGAAGAAAATCTGCAGGTATGTAAATCAGATGGGTGTCACATACGTTTTCTCAGCTCCAAAGAGCTGAATCGTGAAGCTGCTGCTGCTGCGCGAGTCCACAAAAGCTTTCCCTCCATTTCTTTTTTCTAACATTTTTTTTCAACCTGAGCTGAAGAATGGACGGCAGCTCGGGACTCTGCATTCCAAGTATTGACTTTGTGAGGATGAGTGTGGTGGCCTGAAGAGGAGGAGCCCATGTGAAGACAGACACAGATGGAATAGTTTACCTCCGCTGGCCCAGACTTGACTTCCAAAGTCTGACCTGTTGTAACCCACATTCTGTTCGCAGCGCCTCCAGAGTGGCACAGACTTCCCACTGGTGTTTTTGTAGGATTGCTAGGCCTGCGGCCCCCATTCCTCCCCCCTCACCCTACCTGGCGTGGCAGGAGGCGTTTCAGCCAGCGGAGGCTGGAAACGCCAGCCGCTCACTCGGGGCCCCCACACACCACCAGACTGCTCTTCGGGAGCGCTCCTCCAGACTAATAGCAACTACAGATTTTGTTTTTCTAAATCCTCGCACACACAGACACTTTGCTCAAATTTACACACGTGGTATTCATTTCAAACCCTGGCTCGGAGGATCTGCATGTTGAGATCTCTGGTGAAAAACGCAATATGAGAAGAAAACACGGCGTCAGGGTCGATTTCCTGATGGCTGCGAGCTAAAATCTACACTTGACATGTGCGCACACAAATGCAAAGTGAACCTTCAGGCGCGTTTATTAAACCCTGGATGTGACAGAGGTCAGGTTCACAAGAGAAAAGAAGGACTTCTTTGGAGTTCTGGCAACTAGAATAAGAGTTTTTTTTATGTTGCCCCGACAACCAGGCAATCTGCTGTAGGTGGAAGTCTGCAGAATTTAAGGGAAATTCCATCAACTGTCGCCTGGAATCATTCTGGGTTGGTGTTGCCTTATGAACTCTGAACCAGTGGACCCCCAAGCCACGGGCCGTGGACCGGTACCAGCCCATGGGACAGTTGGAACCGGGCCCCAGAGTAATAAAAAAAAATAAAAAAATTACTTTTTGCTTTATTTCTAATCAGATTTTGAAGGAAGTTTTACTTTGGAAAACTGCTGGATTTTTTTTCTCCACCACATGCTACTCGTTCCTGACGCATGTTGGTCACCTGTCACAGTTCCATCCACCAATTTCTCAAAGTGGCTGCGTCGACCGCTATGTCCAAACCCGAGAACAGATCCAGAGAGGAAACAGAAGAAGAGCCCTTTGATTTCAAAATAAAAGAAATCTGCAATAAACAGACAAAAAACAGGAGTTTTTCCACCAAATATGGATGTATTGTGACAGTTGTTCCCACATAATAATGGTACCGGTAAATGGTGAATACTTTTCTACCTTCCTTGAAGGCCCAAAGCGCCTTACAGTCACAGTCCCATTCACACACACAGTCACACACACTGGTGGCGGCTCCGATGCCGAACACTGGCGCCAACCTCCCACCAGAGTCAAGGTGGGGTTCAGAGTCTTGCCCAAGGACACTTCAACACATGGGGGGGCAGAACATGAAGACACCGGCTGTCTAATGTTACGAGGATGCTGCTGTTAAAGTTGTTCCAATGGAAGCTTCCTCATTACATTTAGAAAATAGCCGTTTTAGTGTTTTTTCCCTCTATTTATCCGTCTTAGACGCTGATGTTGGCGTCAGATTTTTCTGGTTCCACTTTAACCGTTAGGATTTAAGGCAGTAGCGGTTTTAGGCACGGGCCGTGAACGGCCTGAAACCTGCAAATTGGCAAACTTTTCTTAAATTTTCATTCAATATACAGTATACGACGGAGTTTTAGGGCCAGTGTACAAAAAAAAACCAAAAATGTAATTTACGACAATGAAGTCGTAAATTCACGAGAAAGAAAGTCATAACTGTTAAATCACGAGATTTTAAGTAGTAAATTTACGAGAAAAACCTACTAAATTTACAAGTTTTTTCTCATAAATCTATGACTTAAACTCTCTTAATTTTACTTTTTTTTTTTTTTTTTTGGTGGCGCTTAAACTCCGTCATAAATATACCGTAATATCTTTTGTGCATCTTGTGGTTTCTTATAGTGTTGATATTTGGACCTCAAGTCTTTAATAACAATATATTCTACAATTTATTTATGATTTCAATATTTGAAATATTTAAACATTAAACAACAATTTTCATGTTTCTTTTGTGTAGGTAAACTCGGCTGTGAACTCACACTTTATCAATGTATTGAATTGAACTATTTAAAACTCCAATTACGGTAGTAATATTAGAGAATATGCTATTAACGAACCACAGGGGTAAAATAAAGATGTAACTAAATTAGGAATGTTAAATAGGCTTTCTGGGCTGGTGAAAAGGGGCGTCCCTTCACTGACCATCCTTTGTCGTCGTCCTCCGCCAGCTCCTCCACGTCCCCCTCGGGACCTTCGGTGATGGCTGAAGACAGCTTAGACTTGAATCGATCCAGCAGAGCCAGAGTCTGTCACACACACCGGAGAAACAACCGTTTTAGCCGCCACACAAAAACCACAATCCGCGTGATTCGGCTCAGATTTGTACAGATGCCAAACCAACTTTACTTATAGAGCATTTAAATTGTCTGTGCAAACTTGAAGTGCTGGACAATGGTGGAAACACAAAAAGACTATGAAAACAATACAAAAAAAACACACTACTATGTACATTAAGTGGTTTAAAAGCTAAAAGTAGAAAAAGACACAGACATTAATAAAATTACTACATTTATAATGAAGTGGAACCCTATAGGGGTCTTCAAAGCCACGTTTAAAAAAGTGTTTTTTTTAAAAGTCCCACTCCCATCAACTTTAGATCTGTAGTAAAAATCGTTCCCACTGGTTTTTTAATTATGTTGATGCTGTTTTTAGCCAAGTCGTTCTCTAGAACATAGTTTCTGCAGAGTGACATGAGAAATTCACCCCTTTCCTTCCCTACTGCTGAGAGATCTTTGTTTACATGCTCTCCCTCTAGCTTCCAGACCCCCCCCACCCCCCACACCTATTCAATATCAACGGCGAGCAGTACCAGAGCTTCACAGACGTACATGGATCTAGTCATCTACAAGTGGATGTATCAGAATAGAGCAGAGCAGATTTTTTACGTCACAAATACGATCTTTTTCAGACGGCATTTTTTCTGTCTGCTCCTGATTCACAATTTGAATAAAGGAATAAATAGAAATGCAATTTTCAGCTTAATTTTCTTCCTAAATGTCCTCCATCGCCAGAAAAATGCAAGAAAGAAGACGTTAAAAAGACCATTTTCATCTGAGTGGGTCTTTAAAGGAGACTTGAAAACAGGTGGTGAGGAAGACTGTCTAACGTGAGATGGTTCCAAGATGTGGAAGTGGCTGCAGCAGAAGTGCGGTCCTCCTCATGTCTGGGCTTTACTTTTGGGGTTTTTAGAAGCAGCTGAAGTCAGTCAACACTAGCCGCGTTTCCATGGGCAAAAGTAATCGGAATGAACGCCTGATCGGAAAGAAAATGCGTCATGTAAACGCGCCGTTCGGAATACTTTTGTTGTTTTGTTGTGTGGGAGAATTCAGACTGCGAGCTGTCCCACCGCTCTGGGTTAGCGGCTGCAGGACTCAGGAGGAACCGTGTTCGAACAGAGCTCGGGCCGCTAGCTCACAGAGTGGCTTTGGGGCGGTTTGTGTGAACTTTTCAGAGCAGAAATAAATGTCGCGTGGTGTCGCGTGGATTTGTGTTTCCAGTTGTGTCCCGACAAAGTAAAGGCTGATGTTATTTCCATGCATTTATGTGCAGCTAAGATGCAGATTGCTGCGTTTCTCGCACGGTCCTGGATTTAGTGTCGATCAAGGCTAATGTTGTTAGCCTGTCCTCAGCCTTTTCCAGCTCTGTTTCATTCACAAAACAGCACTGATCACACGGATTAAATATAACGATGAGCGAACAGGCGCTTCATAATATTCATAACATTAATAAAAGAACGTTTGGAAGATAGTCTCGTATTACGGAGCTGCTACACATGCGGTCTCTCTGTGGCAGCGGTTTGTTTACAACGGGACCTTGTTCCGGATCCGGGTGATTTTACACTACTGCGCATGCCCAGATGATTCATTCCGAACGAAAGCGTGAGCCATGGGAACGTTTGTTCTAATCGGAAAAAGGTTTTCTGATCCCATGTGCACGGGTGAATTTTAACCCGACCATTGATCCGATCAAGATATTCTGCCCATGTAACCGCGGCTACTCTGATGTGTTACCTGCTGTTCTCGGCCCGAGCCTTTCTTCTGCTTTTTCGTCTTCAGCCCCTCGTACTTTTTCCGACCCTCCAGATATTCAGCCACTGCCTCATTGGTGGGCTTTTGCTCGGCTTCTGAAGACGGGACAGAAATGACAGATTAATTAAAAAAAAAAAAAAAAAAAACACTTTAACTTCATTCAATACAGTACATTTCCCAAACAAACAGTTTCCAAAGTACTGTACAAGGACTAAAATGAGATATAAATGATTAATCAAAATAAAAACAAGGAAAAAACTTTCGATTATTCATATTATTAACAACCGAGGAGGCTCTAAAGCTTATCCGGTTTAATCACTTTAAACCAATTCATTTCTCCTGTTTAATTCAAAGACAAACAGGGAGGTTAGTGAAAAACTGCAGCAATCAGGAAGCGGATGAACAAACACTAAATCCTTGTAGAAAGGAGGACTTTGTCACTGCGGGAGTTAGAACAAAAGCAGACGATAGAGAAAAAAACAAATTAAACATCACTAATATAAGCTAAGACTAAACATTTGTTAGGAACTGCAGAACAAGAAAGAGACAAACTAAGGACGTCTGTGAACCAAAGGAGTGCGGGAATTCGACTGAGAATACTTATTGAATATAGGTAGTATAGAAGTAAAAGTATACTTGGTGTACATGTACAGTGGTCCCATTTGGGGTTACGTTCTTAAAATATCCTGTGATAGACAAAATCTATGAAGTAGACCTTTTATTTTTAATAAAAGTGTGAAGGCAGTTTAAACTCTCAAGGTTCAAATTTCATACAAAAATGAGTCCAGTGTTAAACGATGATAGAGATTGGTGGTTGAAGATTTATGTCTATTTGGTCAAAATGAATGCCTTCTGTACACGGCACGGAGGTTGATTGAATATGGTCGACAGCCAATCAGGACGGAGAACAAAAATGTTTGTAAAAAAACAAACAAACAAACATGCCAACTTGCACTTTAAAACATCCGCCACACACAGAGAAAGCCAAAGGTGACCGGCGATACACCAAGGACCGCTGGATATGCAGAACATAGGCCAACCAGCAGAAGTCAATGTCTTGTCCAAGGACAAGGTCCTCCAATCAGAGGTCAACCGCTCCACCTCTACACGCTACCTTTACTTTTTTAGGAATTTTTCCAACACAGCTGATGCCACTGAGAATAAAATCCACTCAGTAGTGCAGATGATTATTTCTGAAGCCTGTAGGGTTTGATCCTCCATGATGCTGGTCGATGGTTTACAGGCTGAGGGAGTCCACACGAGTTTTACGGCTGTAACTGAACTGAATCTGGGCGTGTTTGTTCAGCTGGAAAGACTCAAACATATCCCAAAGGCTTTTTCACTTTTTGACAATTTAATGTAAACACAATGTCATCTTGTGTTTGTGGTTTTAGAAAATTGGGACAGCCCAGTCTTACTTTTCCAACTGTGTTGACTTTGTCAGGATTTTGACTCAGTTGTTATCTTTTTTTTTTTTTTTTGCCTTATTTTTCTGATGGATCATCACCATTGAGTCGGTAAGACAGCATAGAACCAGAGCAAGAAGCAGGTCAACCCTTTCCATAATGATAAACGTCAGTCAGACAAAAGGTGAGTGTGTTCCTGATCTTTTAAAAAACTCCAGGCAGGCATTCGCCGCCAATCCCAGGCTTTATCTGGGGAAGAACCACATTGACGTCAGTGTGAACCAAATATGCCAAACGTTCTGTTTTCCGCAGACCCTCAGCGGCCTGTTTGGGCCGAACCATTTCGTTTGAATTTATTCAGCAAGTCACAAATCCAGATCAATCCACGATTCTTACTATTTCAATTATTATGTTGAAATGGCTGCTATATGCACGTCCTTTAACCCTTTAATAGCGGAGCTTTACCTCCAGAGATAAGATTCTTTTCGACTACCGTAACTCTTCAACCACTTGCGCAATCAAAGTGATTAAAATGAATTCTGAAGTGGAGGAAAAGCAGCTTTACGAGCGAGAGACGGAGAGTCCATCACAGAGCTAGTGGCAGTTTATCTTTTGAATGAATTTTGTTCTTCTTTGCCTCTTATTCTTCATTTCCTTATTGCTCTTTCATCTGTCAGGGTTGTTTTTGGTTTCTCTTCTCCAGGTTGGCTGTGACTCCTCCTGAAGGGCGCCGCCCACTCACTTAAACTAATTTTCAATAGGTCAGCTCTACTGTTGGAGTCCTCCGTGTTGGTGTGATCCGCAGGCTGTCTCTGAGGACTGTATACTTGTTTAGATTTTGTCCCCCTCATGGTATTAAATTCTATGTATCTGCTTGAGCTGTCAGGGTCTTCCTGCTATTTTTCTTAGTAGTGTGATCCTCCTTTTTTTATTTTGCTTTGAAGCACCCTGGTTCCCTGATGACATCGTAAAGAGTCATATATAGTTATTCATTTGTCCATTCATGGCTGTAGTGGTTCCAGTAATTTCCATTAGTGTATAAATAATTAGAATCCAGAAGCCATGACTATTCCAGCTAAACCTTTACAGACTTCTGATTACAGAAAGTGAATTCACTTTAGGAAATCCTTTGATTTTCTTCAGATTCTTCCAGCTCCTGGTAGAATGAAGAGACTGTTGTTTGTTGTAAACACAGTGGGGTCATGAAGCCTGACCCTCTGGGGTGTGAAAAGCGGCTCTCATGGCGCAGACACAATCCTGCTGACCCCGGCGTCTCGTGCGGTTAATGTGTCCCTGAGCCCGCCCAGCTCCGCCTATGAGGTCAGCGACCGCCACACAATGATCACAGTCTGCCGGCTGGACGGGCGCTCCATTTCCACAGCATGTGATGTCACGGCCGGCTACAGGTAGGGGCGCCCCGCCCGGATCAGGCGCGCCCGAGCGCTTCAGGAAATTTGATGATGTCAACGGGCAAACGGAGCAGTCTGCTGCTCTCATTTAGGGGGGGGAGCATCAGTGTTGTGAATTTAATGTGGGTTTCTGTTGTGCAGCCAGTTATCATTAAGGATTTTTGATTATTATTTATGATTTACAACACCATCAGAGCGCCAAAGGCTTCACATTAAGGAGAGACATAAAAACGAAACACACGAAAACATAAATGAAAAATAATATTAAAAAATATGTGAAATGCAGATGCAAATTTGTCAATAAGAGATAGTAAATGTCACGGAGATGAAAAAACTATTTTAAATCATAGACATGTAAAAACTTTGCCACTGAAACTATCCAACTTCTCTTTGCTCTACATATTTCCAAGCTTTTTTCTAAATGTGTGAACAAAGAGTGTTAAATGAAGCCGATTTAAAATTTGTTTTATTTCCACGTTTTTATGTTTGTTTGTGTGTGTGTGTGTGTGTGTGTGTGTGTGTGTGTGTGTGTGTGTGTGTGTGTGTGCCAATACCTCTTGGCCAGGTCTCTCTCAAAAAAGAGATTTTATCTTAGGGGACTTCACGGTAAAATAAATGCTGAATAAAAAAAACATTTAAAAAAAAATCACCATATTTGAGATTTTCTTTGTCATATTAAGAGCTAGGATCTAGAAATAAGAAAATTATTATTAAAATGAGTCCAAATCTTTTTGCTCCAAACTCCAGACAATAAAAAAACCTATAACAAAAACTCACTTAGTTTTAAGGATGTTATTTTAGAGTTTAAACAAATATACTGGCATTCATTACTATTATATTGGAAACAAAAATTTTGATTTATCTTCTAAAAATAAGTACTATTTTAGGTTTTATGAGGATTTAATAAAGCCAACTTGTACCAAGATTCTTATTTTGTTGTAAAGTGAGTCGTTTCCACTTATTACACTAGTTTGTAACTGATATCACATTTTTCCCTTGTTTAATGCTTGTGTGGATCTTCTAGTTTCTAGATTTTGATTTCTTATTAAAAGATTTCTTGTTGTCTCTTATTGTTAATTGGAAGTCTTCCAAATATCTACTATCTCTCAATGGCTTAGAGGTATGATGTTCTTTCTAAAATTAAGAAAATGAAATGATTATTTGGATTATATGGTGTCGGTTGACTAACTTTGACCGTCTACTTTGCCGTTTTCCTGTTTTATTTGTCTTTTTTCTCTCAGACGGACTTGCTGGGATGGAGCGGGTGGATATCTCTTCCTTGTCCTTCATTCTGTGTTTTGTCGTTTTGTTTGGACTCACTTGAATCTTGCGTTTCTATAAAAGTACTTTATATCTACTCATATGACCACTTCTTGTCAAAAATGTATACAGACGTGTCAAAAAAAAAAGGTGAAATGTATTTTTTTTATATATTTACTTAACAATATATGTCAATAAAAACCTTTGGGGGGAAAAGATTTCTAGGTTAAGTAATAATGATCTGTGGACAGATACTTTTAAAACTTTCTAGTGATTTTCATTTTTTTGCAGTGTGGCTGATATGAACCGATGTACTATTTCCTGTTCAGGAAGACTTTAGTTGTGTACTTTTGTGCCTAAACATCGACTGGAGTCTCCGTCAGACATTCAGCTGGACACGGAGGTGCCACACTTTTCCCGTGCAGAAATCAAACGCTCCTCTTCGGTTGCCGGCCCTCAATTTATGTCCCTGATTTATGAGACTAACAACTGTTCTCCCTTCATCTTCATCCTCCTCTGCTGCATTGCCCCCCTCCCCCTGTGACGTGCTGGATGCTGACTGATGGTGCCCTGAGGTCCCACGCGGGGGAACACGCGGCGGCCTCTCCAGCTGTTGTCAGTGAGCGCTCTCTCTTTGCGTTTGACGCTCTTTCCAAGCGCATTCCTCCCCAGCTCCCGTCACCTCCGCTCAGGGGAGCAACAAATCAAGCCGCTGATATTGTAGCAACCGAGAGCTGTTGTGAACGACAAACGAGATAAACGGCTCCACTTCTCCTGAACCGAACTGTAACGAGATGAGTGTTGTTAGTGTTTTTTTGTTTTTAAGTTGCATTTGTAATTTCTAATGCCAATTTACTGACATGATCTCAGAAAACCACATCGGAGGGGATTTAAACACAGAGAGCACATGAGGATAATCTGCACAGCATCTCGATGGAACGGAGACAAGTGGGCACTGAATGGAAAGTGGTTTCAGGATGGCCGTCTTATTCTTGGCTCGACGAGGCGACGGCCATGCCAAGAAGGAGAAATCCAGACTGCAGAAACATGTTGTAATTTATGGGATGAAAATCTAGGTGAAGTGACTATTTGCTTTTACCTCCAATCGAACGTTATATCATGCACATGCCAGCCAAGTGTGCAGCTTCTGGCCAAGCAGAAGAAGTAACTTTGATGGTCTTTTGTTGCAGGCAGAAAAAAAAATGGAGTTTCTTTGATTTTGCAGTGGGTTTTTTAACAAGGAAGAAAGAGTTGTAGCTCAAAATGAACCATTCCGACAGCGCTTGAAACGAATGTCTGCCAGGATGGAGACTCCTCCGGAATGTCTTAACCCAAACAGGCCAGTTGGAGACAAAAAACGACAAGAAAATGATAAAAATCACAATTCCCTTTGAATCACCAAAGCTGGGTTAAGATGCAATATGAGAACAGAACTGTGTTTCCGCTCAAAAATAAATACGATTGCTGAGTTACCTTTGCATGCGACTGATTGCATAAGGCAACAACCGAGATCTAGTCCGTGTATTAATTGATTTTTGTTTGTTGTTGCTGTTTTTTTGCATTGCATGCTCATTTGTCATTATGTGTTTACACAGTGACATCAAAAAGACAAAGTTTGCCTTCCAAAAAGCTCCCATTGCTGTGACCCTGAATGTGCAGCATCATCCAAATGCAAGTCTTATGAAGTTTCCACATTTTCCTCAAAGAGGGTATGTTACGGAAGGAGAGGGTCAATAATATTCAGCGAGATCGCTTTCATTTTCAATTTTATTACTGATCAAGCTGTCAAACCCTGATGGGCGTTTTGAAGAAGGAGCAGTCCCTGCTGTTTGATCGGCCGCACAGCCTGCGACGTCTGGGAAGAGCAGTCGGATGCATCGATTTAGCCACGACTACTGATCTACTACTGACTCTGGATTTAGCCTGAGTGAAAATGAAAGTGATGGTGATCAGCAAGAAGTTGTCTTCCTCTGATGATCAGGCTTTACACATGGCCAGCTATAAATTTGTGTTTTACTAAACTATTACAATACAAATAGTTCAAATTTGCAAATTACCAACGAAAACTGTCAAATTCTTTTAATGCATTGATTTTGACCAATACCGGCTCAATTCTCGGCTTTTCTATACGATGAATCGCATGTTATGAACTTGCAGCTCTTTCTGTGTTCCCTTGACTGCGTCTGCGCAGGGTGGGACCATCTGCTGACCTTCAGCAGCGTGTCGCAGCTGAACCGGACCGTGATTTAAACTCCAAATTGCGGTGGTGTCATAAGGAGCCCGTCCTGCTCTGCTGCGGCGTCCACAGCAGGATGACATCTCTCCGCGGCTGAGAGCAGCCCTAAGATTTACGCCGTCCGAGCAGACATCCGTCTTCCCTGCGGTGGCCGTAGGTCCGCCACTTCATTGGACCCCATCTTATAGAAAACCTTCAGAAATGTAATCAGACTCCCAAATGGAGAACCCAGTTTTTTTTAGTGAACAGGTAGGAATAGGGGCGAAGTGGGAAGACGCCAAGGTTATTATAGTTAACGAAAACGAACGAAAAAACTAAAACTAGAACTGAAAAAACATTTTCGTTAACTGAAATAAAAATAAAAACGAGTTTTTAAAAAAACGAAAACTAACTAAAACTGTTTGTTGTGTGTATAAAACGAACTGAAACTAAATAATATTAACCCCAAAAATACTTCGTTTTCGTCTTTGTTAATACATAAGTCTTTTGGGTTGAAATAAAGTCTATTTACTTCACCCTGCTAGTTTTACTGTGTATCTGAACCTTACGGCATTACGTTGTCTGTGACTTCACATGATGTCTGTCAGACACTGCCGGCTAGCGTTGTCATAGACATTTACATGAGCGTGCTGGCTGCATTAAAAGTTGGGAGAAAGCGGGAGAGTCCTATTTGGGACTTTTTTGAATATAACAGCGTCGAAAACTAAAGTAAGTGCCTTGTAGTCGAAGCAGGAGACAACATTTGTGGAACGCTCCTCAAAGGGAAAAACCCTACGAATCTAAAAGTACATTTAAAAAGCGCACACAACAACGCAAATCAACAGTAGCTAGACAAGCTAGCTAGCCTGTCGCCCGCCCTCCCCCGAAAAAGAAGCGAGAGCAGATAACGTAATGCTGTTATCGGCTGTTGTATTAAGGATGGCTGTCCTTGTGTCCTCTGAATAATAAGTGTTTCAAAATGTATCTTTGATTTAGTTTTTATCATACAATACTTATTCTGGTGATTTTGAATCATGCACCTGACAAATATCCTAATTTACAAAAAAAAAAAACTAAAACTAACACTAAAACTAATAAAAACTAAACTAAAACGAAGCAATTTCAAAAAATAAAAACTAATAAAAACTAGTAAAGCAGCCTCTAAAAACTAATTAAAACTAAATAAATTTAAAAACAAAAATTTAAAACGAAATAAAAACTAAAACTAATAAAAAATACGAAACTATTATAACCTTGGAAGACGCAGGCGCCCTTTTCATGGCATCAACCTGGAGCCATGTCTGCGTTTTGCCCCTAAAAACAAACACCATCTGGACTTTTGCAAAGACGGATGTGCGTATAGGCATATAAATTGAAAGCATTTTTGCCAATCACCGCCAGCTCAGCGGAGAAAGTGGTTGTTTTTTTGGGGACAGGGCTGGGAGCACAGTCTTCTTCTTTCAAGCCCCATAAACCCATCAGCACGGCGACCTAAATGCACGTTTTTCAGAAAATTCGGCAGGTGGTCGCTGAGGTTTTAAGAAATAATAGAAATGTTGCAGCAGCCGCACATTTTTTTTTTTCATCAGTCAGGTACATTTGGAGGTCGCGTGGCGACAGTCCAGGGACAGGCGGGTGGCAGGAAGGCAGCGGCAGGATAACTGACTGATGGGAAGGTCTCCAAGGTCCCTAGTATTGTCTGATGATTGGCCGATTTCCATAATTTATAGACAACATGCCTCCAAACAAACCTAGCAAGGGCAAAAAGCCTGTCCGCCCAAAACCAAGGTCCAAGCGGCCCAACCACAGCAGGATTCATATGCCAGGATCGATAGATTGACGCCCGGTAATCGCAGGGCCCCCGGCCCATGTCAGGAGCCCCCGGCCCATGTCAGCAGCCCCCGGCCCATGTCAGGAGCCCCCGGCCCATGTCAGGAGCCCTCGGCCCATGTCAGGAGCCCCCGGCCCATGTCAGCAGCCCCCGGCCCATGTCAGGAGCCCCCGGCCCATGTCAGCAGCCCCCGGCCCATGTCAGGAGCCCCCGGCCCATGTCAGCAGCCCCCGGCCCATGTCAGGAGCCTCCGGCCCATGTCAGGAGCCTCCGGCCCATGTCAGCAGCCCCCGGCCCATGTCAGGAGCCCACTGCCCATGTCAGGTGCCCCCGGCCCATGTCAGGAGCCCCCGGCCCATGTCAGCAGTCCCCGGCCCATGTCAGGAGCCCCCGGCCCATGTCAGCAGCAGTTAGAAATCGTACAGTAGCAGCGCAATCCTGCATATGAATCCTGCTGTGGTTGGACCGCTTGGACCTTGGTTTTGGGCGTGCAGGCTTTGCCCCTGCTAAGTATCTTTGGAGGCATGTTTTCAAATAATTATATTGTGTGCGGCTTTTTCTATACACCTGGGCTACAGGGCGGCAGGCAGCCAGTGGCACTATAGATGGACGGCAGCCTTTCCAATATTTATGACAGTAGTCCAGATCGTGAAGCTCTACTCCCAAACCATAGCAATCCCAATACCACCACCATGCCTTACTGTTGCTCTGATGTTCTGGACGCTGTAGAAGCTTGGAGACACACTCTTTCCAGAAAGTTCCTCTTGGGTCTCACCAGAACATTTGCGCAGAGGTTTTAGTATAATCCGGATCCTTCTCTGCATTTTCGTTGCTCAGCAGTGTTCCATGGATCCACGCTTGTCCAAAAGTCTTTTTCTGATCGTTTCAACAAAGAGGTTTGATACAATAATGGAAAAGCTTCAGCCAGTCTCTCCTTAAGAACCTTCTAGAGCTCTTAGTGTCTCAAACGTTAAGCAGATGATGGAATATTTTAACATCTTATTTATTGATTTATTACATATTTTGTGTCACTTTTATTCATGTAATTATAAGTTCATTTATGGTTTCGTTTTTTGTCTTTTTTAATGTATTTTTATGTATTTTTTTGGGACTTTTTATTTACTTTTTTAAAGTTTGTCTTTCTGTTTAGTCATTTATTTATTTTTTTGTCTTGTATCCATTTATTTATTTATTTATGTCACTTTAGTTTATTTAGTTCAGAACACACAGCTCGGCTTATATCAGTCATTACAGTCTCTGCAAGCTATTTTGTGTTGTTACACACACAACCCCAGGCTAACCGCCACGCCAAAGTAGTTAGTGCAATTTACAAAAATATCTGTTTCAGCATTACCCCTCGCAAAAAAAAAAATCAAAAATCGACTGCAGTAGAGATCCCCAGAGGAGACTTGGGGTCCGAGTTTTACAGAATCGTAGCAGCCAAACTAACAAACACAACTAGTTTATTGTGCAACTATGGAGCCCTCATAACCGTTTTTCAACCATGCAATTTTCAGAAAGCTCTAACACAAAAATGCAGCCCTTTGGGGGCTGCAGAAACTTCTGCAACTAATTGACTAAATCAGAGGGTTGTCCGTCTTACTGTACATTAGCAAAGCTCGCGGGGTGGACCACCCTCTTTGAGCTGGAGTAAAAAAAATTTACGTTAAAAAAAAAAGGCAATTAGTTGCATAATTTACCAATAAATGTAGAGTTTAATGGTAAAGGCTGGTTCCTGCTTGCTACTGCATGGAGGAAAATAAAAGCTGCAGACTAACCGTCCTTGGTTTCTTCTTCTTTAGGCTTCAAGCGTTCTTCTTTCCTTTGCTTTATGGCCTGGAGCTCCTTCTTCAGCTGGCGGGCCTCTTTCCGTAATTCATCACTGTGAACACAGAAACAGGCAGTAAGAAGTTGAAATCCGGACTTCCAAACTGGCTCTGAATGTCCATCAGATAAAGCCTTCCTGAAACAGCCAATGGTGCTGCTACGAAACGCCTTTCAGACGATCGCTGCACGTTTCTGAAAACAACATTATGTTCTAATGATGTGGGCAGATAAAACAGACATCCCCCCCGTGTAAGTGTTAGAATGGTGCCTGAACATTAAAAGCTTGTGTTACGCCAATAAATGTAATGATGCGGCTGTAAAATGATTGTTCTCCCCTCAGGGCATCTGGAGCTCTAGAGTCAGCGCTGTTGGGCGTCTTTTTAAACAGTCATCAAAACAGTTCAACAACCTGGAGTCGAGCAAACCATTGAACATAAATCAGAGGAAATTCAACGACTAAAATACTGCAAATAAAGTGAACTAGTGGGTCGCAAAGCTTTAAAAGATGGAGACAACCGAATCCTAAGTGGAGAGCAACTCAGAGGGTAGAGTAAACTTAGAATCCACAATCTGATACTGTGGATACTGAGTATTATGACACGGTGAAAACGAGATATGACTACTGTGTTTAAAGGGTCTCTATCATGCTTTTCTTAAGCCTTTCAGAGTAAATCCATATCTATAATAGTATATAACCATTGGCACACCACAAAACCATTTTGTTTATGAAATGACTTCATTTTGGTAGCTCATTTTCCTCTCTATATTTTTAAATCCAGGCTGAGAATGGAGGAGAAAGTCCCTTTTATCTGTACCTGTTTTACATAAGCTCTCATTTTGATTCATTGTATGTTTTAATTGTTTACATTTCTATTGTAAATGTAATTTATTGTTTCCTCCTAGCCAGGACTCCCTCGATAAAGAGATTCTTAATCTCAATGGGACTTTTGCCGGGTAAATAATGGGGAAATCAAATATAAAAAAGAATAAAAAGTTTGGTTTGGTTCATCTTCTTCACCGTTTTATCCCTTAAAAAGATATTTTTACTCTGTTTTTTTCTAAATGTAGTCCTTCCCATCAGCTCCAGCGCTTCTCCAAAACAAGTCCATGTCTGTTTAGCAAAAGGCAGAGCGGCGGCGGTGGCGTGCGGATGACGATGAGAGCCCTCTGTAATACACGCGCTGCACAATGTTGTTAGTGGCGGTGGCAGAAGTCATAAAAAAAAGCTTTATAGTTCCTCTGCAGAAGTGGCACTGCATTAAGAATTACAGGGACTTCCTCATAAAAGCCTGAAGTAGACGACAGAGGCAGGCCGCGGCACATCTCTGCCGTTTGGCAAGCGGCCCGGTTCAAACGAGGCCATCAATGGTAATTATTGTTCCCCTTCATATCACTGAGACTAATGCCAGTCGCAGAGAAGAAATGTTATGTTAGGAAATGATAATATTTTCATACGGCCTGACAGCTCCATTTTCATCCCATTCATTGCGGAGCCACAAAGAACAGGTAAGCTGCTGAGTCTGGGCCTCTGGCGGGGAAACATGCGAGGCATCTCCAGACCAAACAATGGCCGTCTTTGTTTCTGCCTCCCAACACCGACATTCATTTACATCTTTTCTTTCCTTTAACCTGGGGCTTTGGATCCTCTGTTTGCAGCTCAAGTTACCTTTGTTTAAATTGTTCTGTGACCAAAGGTAATTTAGAAATCTCTTTCTGAAAAAGCAAAAAAAAAAGCCTTTTCAACAGGAAATCTGCTATGGTACACAAAAGATTCGGGCGAATAATGTTAAATCTATGGCTGCACAGTGGTGCAGTGGTTAGCGCTCTTGCCTCACAGCAGGAAGGACCCCGGTTCAAGTCTGAACCAGAATCAGAACATCAATGGGGGACCTTTCTGTGTGGAGTTTGCATGTTCTCCCCGTGCATGAGTGGGTTCTCTCCGGGGTCTCCGGCTTCCTCCCACCGTCCAAAAAACATGCTTCATAGATTAATTGGTCACTCCAAATTGTCCATAGGTGAGAATGTGAGTGTGCATGGGCGTGTGACCCTACGACCTGTCCAGGATGTCCCCTGCCTTCACCCACGAGTGGCCAGGATAGGCTCCAGCAGCCCGTGACCCCGAAAGCAACAAAACGGAAGAAGATGATGCTGTTAAATCTATTTTCTTACAGACCTCTACATTTTAAAAATATTGCAAAATTGTAGAACAAAGTTGTTTTCTTTTATTGTAGCTCTTATCTTTTTATATATCCCTCTGTCTACCGTTGAAACAACCATGTTTTTGTAAAAAAAAAAAATAAAAACACTAAAAAAAGAAACTACGTGACTGAAACGCAGCATCAGATTTTCTGATTTCTGCACAGACTTTTCTAAAGACCTTGAACGCACTCTGGCGGTTTGGTAGGCTGTGTCATAGGCTAACGTAAACGCTAGCTTTACTTCTGCACGAGGAACCCCGACAAGTTTGAAACTTCAAAGGGCTTCATCAAATTGTTAAAACGAAGACGGTTTTCTCCGGGGACTCCGCCTTCCTCCCACCGTCCAAATTCCTCACCTCATAATTAATTACTCTAGTTTTTCCATAGGTGTGAATGTGTGTGAATGTGGCCCTGCGACAGACTGGCGACCTGTCCAGAATGTCCCCTGCCTTCACCCACGAGTGGCCAGGATAGGCTCCAGCAGCCCCATGACCCCGAAAGAGATTAAACGGAAGATAAGACGGAACATTATAAACTGGAAACTGGGCCCTGCAATGCACTGGCAACCTGTTCAGGTTGTACCCTGCTGTAGCAGTGGGATGTGGGATAGGCTCCAGCAGCCCTGTGGCCGCAAAAAGAGATTCAGAGGGTTCTGAAGATGGATGGATGGATGGAACCTGAAACTGCTTAGAAAAGAATCATTTTGACATAAGATGCCAGAATACAATATGTCTGTTAATGCCAAAAACAAATACTAAAAGGCAAATCATACCACCAGAAACACACTGATACCACTTAAAACTTATATTGTAATAAATACATTCATATCAATGCTAATAAAATTGTAGCTAGCTAAAAACATCAGAGGTGCAAAGTAAAGCAGAAAATTCATACATTTTCAACCATATTTGCAATAGAGAAATGAATATATAAAATCATTGAAACAATGATTAAAGTTCTCCTTAATCCAGGTGGCTTGTTGGTTTTATTTGTCTTAATAGAATTTTTTTTTCAAAGATCAAAGGAACAGAACTTTCAATTCAAATTTTTTGATGTGGTTATAAAACGTAAAATAAATTATAAATGGAGGGAAACGTCTTTATTTTTACATTAACTTCTAAAGTTATTATGGTAGAAATGTATGAGTTGAAAAGCATAACATGCATGCGTTTATATTACTTAGGTCTAAAAAACACTTTTGAAGTTTTTCTTGCAAACAAAATATATACCTTTTTTGCTCAGAGAAGTCCTTTTTGGAAGAAGAATAAAGTTTTTTACTTTTTCAAAGAGAAAAAGTAGTTTCTCTTTGTAAATGTCAGATACAATATCTTTAAGATAATCTCAGATTAATTCAAGAACTTTTTTTTTCTTTTCTTTTTTAATACAGTTAAAAGATTACACAACAGAACAATTACAAATTATTCAGAGCAAATAATCTCGGATGAGCGCTAAAGAGTTGGATGGCTGAAAAGATGCTACGTCTTTTTTAGAACAATCAACTAACGGGAGGTGGAGCAAGACCCCCGGCGTTCCCAGGACGCCTCTGTGAGCTGAGCTGCTCCCTTCCAGCCCGTCAGCGAACACTTTCCACTCACTGATCCTTTCTGCCTGCCCCGACACGCCGCTATTGAGAAAACAAGGGGCGTTTCTATGGCAACCGGTGAACAATCAGCCCCGCGGCCCCGGTGGCAATAAGGAGAGAGACGGGGCAGAAAGGACAGGAAATGTCCCGCCAACATCTGCTCAGAAACACCTGGGGGC
Source organism: Oryzias sinensis (assembly GCA_037389245.1). NCBI lineage: Eukaryota > Metazoa > Chordata > Actinopteri > Beloniformes > Adrianichthyidae > Oryzias > Oryzias sinensis. Next base: position 2,370,899 of record CM074502.1, read on the forward strand.
TCCGCAGATTCCAGCGGCGTGCTTTATTTTGAAGACTTCCATTCAATGAACTCGTTTCATTTCAAATACGGTTCGTCAAGTCAAAGCGGTGCTGGACTCTGGGAGATACCAAAGCAAAAATTAAAAAGTATTTTGTCTCGATTTGACCTGGAAACAATTATTTCTTCTCGTTTAGATCACTGCAACTCTCTTTTTTTTACCTGTTTTAACAAACGTTCCCCTAAACCGTCTTCAGCTCGTCCAAAACTCTGCAGCAAGGCTTTTGACAGGAACCAGTAAACGGACACGCATCCCTCCTCTGTGGTCTGCTTCACTTTGGTTACCAGTCACATTTCAAAATGACTTTATCATTTTTAGAGCCTTGCATGGTCTAGCTCTGACCTTGAGGTCTTCCAACCAAAATCTTTTAAACGTTACAAAAACCCGCTTTAAGACGAGAGGAGATCTCTCATTTCAAGGAACTCCCTCCCATCGTGGTTGTGTCAGATTGACTCAGTTGAGTGTTTTAAATCTCAGGTAAAGACGTTTCAGTTTACTTTTATTCCTTTCTTTACTACGTTTTAGTGTGTCTTATTACTATTATTCCATTTTATTACTTCTTATTGTTTATGATTTTATGCTCCTTTTGTAAAGCACTTTGTTCATGTATATAAATAAAGATATTCTATTCTTATTCTGTTCAAGAACTCATCACAGGATAAGAACAAATGACCTTTCTTCTGGTTTCAGAAAATGGCTTTATATAAATTAGGGCTCAGAGGACTCCAATGCTGACCTGGTGTTTTTATGATGCTACGTGGGAAAAATGACAATTTAATGTTGGACTTGGCTTTGTATGAGATTTTTAAAAAGTTGAATAGTTTTATTAAATGAAAACAAACTCCAACGAAGGCGAGGTGCCCGAATTGGAAGACCGACTGGAGCGATGGCTTAACGATCAGAAAACAGCTGGGAGAAGCGTCTCTACGGTCACCATTCCACTGAAGGCAGTAACGCTTGCAGTGGAAATTAAACCTTTAACATTTTCAAGGAGGTCCGTCTCTGTGCTTTTGTTTTATGAAACGCCGTCATCTTTCCATCCGGGCATCAACTACGGTGGCGCACCAACTTCCAGCGGATTCTGACGATGACGAAAGGGAACCTGGCGTGTTTGATAGAAATGTAGCCCAGCTGCTGATTTCAGATAAAGAAGATGAGGACTTTGACAGCTTTTTGGATGCTGATTGATGTCTGAAAAAATGTATCACAACCACAACACACTAGCATGCATGTTTTTAACGTGTATGTGTTAACGTGCTCGTGCCTTAAAACCCGGTGTACCTTTTGTATGTGTTAAATACAGAAAAAGCATCCATGAATGACACTGCAACCTATTACCTGGTGCGCCCTATGGCCGTAAAAATACTGTAAAAAAAAACCTTTGGTCGCATTATTCTGACATTTAGCAAATAGAAACAATTCTGTTAATTGTAATTGACCTAAAACAGATAAGTTTACTTTATTTGATAAAAAAGCATGTTTTTGTGTGTTGTAAACTTCTGGTTTCAACTTCAGAAAGGTTCAGGAATGCTGACAGAAAAATCTCTGCGCTCATAAGTCAGCAGCTGATGGAAAAACAGCACATTAGTGTGGAAACGTGCAGCAGAGCCGCTCCTCCTGTCACCACTCAACAGGAGAGTCCCTCCATCTGTGCACTCGTCCCTCCGACTCCTCGCTCCACGGTTGTCATTTGTAGCCAGAGTGAAGCTGGCAAAGCCAATAAGTTATGAATACTCTCTGCGACTCCCCACCAGTGCTGGCGCTCTGTGTCGGCTTTGGGGGCTGCCGGCTTCTGTCGCTCCTTCAGAAAATGTCAAAAATGTGAAAACCGGAGAGCTGTGGGTGATTAACTCTTCATAAAGAAAGCATATGAGGCGGTTGGCAAAAGACCAAGCGCTTTCTTTCCTCGACTCTGAGCCGTGCATTAAATACGCCAGAGTCTGGCGGCGGTCTGAGGCTGACGCAGGGATCTGACAGCCTTTTAAATAGTACCGTGATGACTCTATGGTTCATCAGAACTCCAGCAGTCCTCCAATACGTACAGAGTTGGCCTTTTTTGGAATTCTCTCTCTCACGCAGGAATGTAAATACTGACAGAATCAAGTCCTTTTAGTTTTAAATATCACCTCGGCGGGACGCAGACGTGTCAGACGTATGGATATCAGCGGGTGGGAGTGGAGGAACCACGGGGATGGCCGCAGCTCCTCTTTGCTTTGGGGGACTGGCTCGGTCTAATGGCCAAATGGCACTAGATTTTCTTCAGGCTCTAGATTTTTCCTGAGGAGGCCTGGCATACTGGAGAGGAGGAATTCGCCCCGACTCTGTACAGCCTTCAGACACCTCAGGTGACTGGCGGCTGAAGCTTCTCTGCCTTTTCGAGAGCAGCAGACAAACCTAAAGCGTCTCTCCTCAAATGTTGATGTTGATTCCATTCCAAAGTGGCAGTCTGCTGGTTTCTTTCACGCAAAGTATAACCCTCCCCCGGCCCCTACCCATCAGACATCCTAAGACATCCTAGAAGCTGTCTGGTGCCATGTGAGTGCCCCTCATGAGGTAAGGTTAAAAAACCCAGAGGTGTGAACCTGGCGGATCCAAAACATACACAACCCCGCTGCCAAGAACTGGATTATCTCAGAGGTTTTTCTGCCCAAACGCAGCGCGGCGCCGGGGCCGATGACGGGAGACAGGAGCAGCCAATTAATGCGCAACAGCGCCTCGTCTGGCGACCCAACACCTCTACGAAAGGAAAGCCTACATTTTTGACCAAAACCGGCCACAATTCTACTTTTTCCCCTTTTATTTTCATTTTCAGATCTTAAATTGATATGCAAGTGTTTGAATTTCGTACTCTTTTTGCACTTTTGGGGTCAACCGCCCCGCCGTACGAGTCCGTGGATGTGTCCGAATTCCCACCATAACCCCAGTAACTACTAAAAAACTACACCATGCTCACTACTTTTTTTCTTAACCCTTGAGCTGTCTTGTGGGGTCCAGATGACCCCACTCCCAACTGGGGTCATTTGGACCCCACTAGAACCTTTTTTCTTCAATGATTTGTGATCTTCACTGGTGTCCATGGATTACATGAAATCCTCTCCACCTTCATCCACGGTAGGGAGAACACGTGAATGTAAGGAGGGGGTCATCTGGACCCCACAAGATAGCACAAGAGTTAAACACCGGATATGACCATCGAATTCACAAAGTTAAAATCTAATTGATATCAGCTTTTTGCGATTTTTATTTATGAGTCCACTGTAAAAATGTTAATGGTTTATCAAAAAAATACATTTAAATAAATTTTGGTATAAAATGTTTCGGCCCAATGCATTGTGGTCTATCTTCGCCGATCTAGTGAGCATCGATGCACGCTGGTCTTATGCAGAGACTTCTGGAAATTTCTAAGGCTCTGGATTTATTTAGGAAGTCGCAGATTCGGAAAGTACTAGAAAATGCTGAACGCACTATATAGTGAGAAGGGAAGGAATTCGGACACAACCCTGCTTTTATATTCATAAAGCTCTAAACAAACACATTAAATTCGACTTCTTTGCACGACAGGCAGTGTAGAGAGGATGTTTACAAACTGGACAGCATCTTAAATTCTATTCCACCTGTACCTTCAAGTTTTCTGAAACCCAGGTAGGTGATAACGTGTGATATGAATAATGAAATACGGGGTTGTGTCGCTATCCTCTGGATGCAGAAACTGAAGAGTGATTAGTTGTTTGGTGTGTATTTTTATTTATTTGGTTTAATTTATTTACTTTGTTGTGCAGGTTTGCAGATGTTCTGCTCTTTTATAATGTTGCACTATTAAACCTGAAGGTCACTTTGCTTGAATGTCATTTTTGTAATTTGGATGTCTTTCTTGCTGCTGCAGACAAAAGAATTTCCCCATCGTGGGATAAATAAGATCTTCTCTTATCTCTTAAAAGCAGCGGCGGTTGCCGGGCCCTGCTGGCAGGAGCGGCTCGCTCGGTGTCCCACAGACATGTGGAAACATTTTGCTTCCCAGTCATTCCCTGTCAGCTTCAACAAAAGTGGCGACGACCACATCCATCACTTCTGGGACGTCAATCAGTTACATCTTTTCAGGAGCCTTCTAAGGTTGCAGGTGAAATCCCAAATCAGAGACCCACTCCAAGGAAAATCCAGTTCTTGTAGCATTTTTCTCATGATGGAGGACATCTGAGCTGGAATTTGGCTCAAAACTGTACGGATGGATAGCTCAGATACTGGTTGGCTTTTTTTGCTGCACCGCTAATGTTAGGTTGGGGGTGTGAGGAGCTGTAAGCTAGCTGGAGAGCACGTACGCAAAGGGATTATGGGAAAAGAGCGCCGGGAACACTTTGAAAACAGATCAAAAGATTTTTTTGATTTGATTTGAAATGCGGAAGGAAGCGAACATATATATATTATTCTGCCGTACCATTTTTTTACATGATTTATCATTATCCGGATCACCACTTTTATTGATTGTGGCTTAAATCAATTTTCTTAAATCAAACGACACCTAATTGAAAAATAAATTGAACAGAGGAAGGGATTTTTCTCTGGGATAAACAACTATTTTAGAACTTGTCAAAGATGTGGAAAGATTCCTAATTTCACTGCATTTTCCAGCCGTTTTTCCCCAAAATGGAACAAAGACCCAAAGTGAGCAGTCCTGACTCTGCGAGCTCCCCCAGACAGAAGTTAGGAAAGTTCCTGGTTGCTTCACCATGATGACCAGACAGCAGCTGAAGTTCCTGCCCCAGAATCGCCCACAGCCCAGAGCAAAGCAGCTAAGCTGCCCTGCAACAATGCCCCCTTTGTCCTGGACTAACACTGTACCTACAAGCCTGCTCTTTGATTCCCTGCCAAGACAAACCACTGTGTTGGGTTACAGTTCTTGTAGCAAAACAATCTGCGCTTGTGTTTAATATACTTCAGTCTGCCGACATTGGGCTGGCTGTCAGTCAGCTCACACACACACAAATGACTGGGGCCTGCTCCGAATCCCATTAGCGCTAATGAGAGAAGGGGTTTGTTCATAATGCGAGCCGGAGGCCGCCTGCTCAGAAGCAGAGGGGAGGAGATAACCCGCCACATCAAAGGGAGATGAAAGATAAGCTCCTCCCACTGTCCTGAACACGGCTCTTTCATGCTCGTGTTGGTCTCACACACCGTCGCCCTCCATTCTCACCTTTGTTTCTCTCGCACACACAAGTGCGCACTCGCACGCGTGCACAAACACTTAAACTTACAGATGCTCACAGATGTGTGCACACAGGAGTGCACACATAAATATGCACACACAAGTACATGTACACAAATACAATAAAATACACAGAGACACACAAATGGGTGCGTGCAACAGCATGCATGCCCACACAGACACGCGTACAAACATGCACACGCATACATGAACACAGAAACGCAAAACAAACGTGTATACACACAGTCATGTGCACACACACGAACATTTACAAACAAACGCATGTACAGAAATGTACACAAATATAAAAACAATGTCGACACATGCAAAGCTGTGCACACGCTAGCATGCACAAACACACACACAAACAACATGCACACACGTACAAAAAAATAAATACAAAAAGATTGTGTAAACGCACACAAGCATGAATACACACATAACAAAAAACATCAACAAACGCAAAGATACACACAAATGTACGCGCACACAAACACTAAAACACACGAATAAGCAAACACAAATAGCATGAGCAACACACAAGGTGGAACACACGTATGTGCACGCACACAACAGGTATACACAAATCTAAACAAAAACAAAATGACTGCGTAAAAACACACAATCATGAACACATATATAATACAACACAGGAACACGTGTAAACCGACGCACACAAATACAAAATCACATCAACAAACACAAAGATACACACAAATGTACGCACACACAAACATGCATACAGAGCACATTAACACAAACACACAAACATGCATACACACAGACACACAAACACAAATAGCACACACAAGGTTGCACACTCGTAAACAAACACATATACACACCAGCACGCACACAAACGTACGGACAAATAAACATCCTCACATGTACAAATACACAAACCCACACCAACATGCAAACGCACACACATGAGAATCAGTGTGCACACATCTCACACACAAATGGCTGGTCACACAATCCCACACAGTGCTGCTTGAACTTCACAGTAATCTGTGCTGCGTGCCAACATTCTTGTTTGGAAAAGCAGATCCATTGATGTGGGTCCAGTGTGTGCAGAGCGGCACAGTGAAGGTGTGTCTGTGTGTGTGTGTGCGTGTGTGTGCATGTGTGTAGCTGGACGTCCTCTGCTCAGAGCTCAGATGTGATGTTGGGGGACAGCAGTGCCGCTCTGATCTCATCCTTTCTGGATCTCCATGTTCATTTCCAGGGGGAATTTCTGTCGCACATACACACTGATTTGTGTGCGTATGCATGTTTCTGCACAACTTCACAAAAGAGGAATCAAACCACCAACCTACAGAGGGACCCCAGCTCTGCAAACAGTGATCGGATGTCTAGCAAAGGTTCCAGATCCTCCATAAAGCGGTGGTCATGATTCCAGAAAGAAAACTTTCTATAAAAAAAACCTGCAGATTGGTCTTTTTGGTTGCCGTTGACAACAACAACAACAACCAAATCATTTTTACACGAATAATAACTTTTTTACTAAAAAAAAAAGTATTTGGGTGAAAATTGGCGGATAATTTGGGATAATCAGAACATTAACTTTTGAACTGTTAGTTTTCCGCTTTGATTTCTGAGATATTTGTGGCGATTTCAGCCCCACAGTGTTAAACATAAATGGACAGGTGGGACGGGTGAAGTCTCACTCTGATATTCACTTATAATTTGGGGCACAATAATGCATTTTCTCTGGAAAACAGAAAATGGACTTTAATAGGAAGATTGTCTCTTCAGTGGGTATTTATTTTTTTCTGAAATAAATGGGTTTATTTTAATTTTAATCATTACATAAAACTAAAAGGAGCTGCATTTCCAGAAGAAAACGCAGGGTTGAATGCTGTGTTGCTGAATGAACATAAAACTTAAAGCGTAATAAGTTTAAAGGTTTATATTTGAAAAACTGAAACATATTTTAAAAATATGACATAATTGGAAGCAGTTTAAAGTTTTGTGAATAATTTGCTGTTTATATGGTGTCTGTAGCTAAAAGTATGTTGAAGGTATAACGGTTGAAAGAAGAAAAGGTCTTTCAAGGATTCCCCATGTCTTTCAATGGAGGCAAAAATCCTGAAAATCCTGGAATGTCTTGAAAAGTTCAAGGATTTGAAGGACCAAAAGTCAGAGCTGAAAAAAGCTGAAAGAGCTGAACATTTTAACAGTTGAATGGTTAAAACAGCTGAAACATTGTAGGAGTTAAGCCCCAAAAAATGGTGGAAGATATTATAATGAAGAAAGAGAAACAGGAAAACAATGGGTTGAATGCTTTATAGCATTTAACAAATAAAGGTACAACTTTAAATAAATGATTTGTCCCAATTTTTTCAGTGAACTATATATTTAATGAGAAGCCATTAAAATTTAGCAGATTTATTTGTTTAAAATGAAATGACTTCAATCTGCTGTTTACTCAAATAAAGACTATATTTAAGTTAATGCAATCAACAAGCAGTTTGCTTGTATGAATGAAGATGAACCACATTAGTCACGTCATTGCAGAAAAAGTTTGACCGCAAAGGCTTTCATGTGTTCATAGTCCAACAGCGCCCCCATCTGGTCATCCCCCTGCGTTACCAGTGACTCTGCTGCAGATCTGTCCGGTCTGGCCCCCAATCCCCGGGCCACGGACCAGGACAGTTGGCACCGGGCCGCAGAGAAAAGAATATACATTACAAAAAAAAAAAAGTTTTTCCTTTTAATTAATATTTGTATTGTGAAGGAAGTTTTATTTTGAAAAACTACTGGATTCCCTCCACCACATTTGACTCATTCTAGTCACGCGTGGAAAATCCATCCGCTACTTTCTCAAAGCGGCTGCTCCAACCAAGGTTTTTGGCATAAAAGATCCAGACATGAAACAGAAGAGAAGCCTTCGCCTTCAAAATAAAAGAAATCTGCATTTAACAGACAAAAACCAGGAGTCTTTACTCCAAATATGGATGTATTACAGGCCGTAATGATAATGATTATGCAGAATATTTAGCAGCCGGCTGTCTGATGTTACAAAGATGCTGCTAATAAAGTTGTTTAAACAATTGGTGTTTAATATGATACATAGAAAAAAGCCGTTTTTTTCTTTTTTCTTTTTTTTTTTTTAATAGTGAGATGAGGCTAAAGTTGGCGTCTGACTTTTTAGCCTACGTTTTGACAGTTAAGGCTAAAGGAAAATCTAGATTCATTTTAATGGTTCCTGCAGGAAATCCAGTGAACAATAAAGTTTAAATGAGCTGCAGATATTTTACAGGGAACGAGGATAAACTTTAACCTTGAAAAGGAAACTGGAAGCCGAAAAAAAAGCAATCAGACTTCAGCCTCGTGCAGGCCGGTCCATGAAAATCTCATCTGACATCGAACCAGTCCGTGAGCTGCTGTTAAAAACCTTTGCTTTTACCGCTAAAGGGGCAAAAAAAAGAGACAAAGAAGCTGAACGGCGTACCTGCGGCTCGTCGTCTTCCCCTTTTCCTCATCCTCTCCTCCGTGCTCGGCTGCTTTGTCGCCGCTTTTCTCTTTCTTTAACTTCTTACTGATGAGCTCTCTCATCTTCTCTTTGCCGTCCGAGTCGTATTCTTCCCCTGCAGCCACGTCACCGTCCACGTCGCTGTCTGCATCGTCCTCTGACTGATAAATAAGAGAAAATGATCCTTAGAAATCTACCCGTTTTCCCATCTTATATTATTAAAGCTTACCTCTCCAGTTCCAGCCCCCCCTTTCTTCTTCCTTTACAGATAAAACAATCGGGTTTAATCTCAACAATCAGACAAACACCCTGAAGCTTCGGCGTCCGTCGGCGCTTACTTATCAACGGCGGGGACGGAGCTGAGCTGGGGGTCGTCTTTCAAAAGGTCGTGGCTGCTTTTGCTTTTTCCCTTTAATGTCTGAAGAAAAAAAGAAAGTCACCTGTTGGTTTGAGCACCTTCAAACATGTTTTTCCTCCTGATAAGCCTCACAGTTTGTAAAAAAAAACACACTTTTGTTTCAGTTTTTCTGAATATTTCGATGCTGTTCTCATACAAAAGCAGTTTATTATTAAGCACTTAAACTTGGGCTAAATCCCTTTTGCTGTGTAGAATACTTTAGAGGAATGTTGGGATTCGTTTATGTCTGGGAAGCAAAACTGTTCCTATGGTAATTCAAACTGGATCCCTGTGGCTGTGGAGTTCCTCAGGGTTTGTTTTCAGGCCCACTGTTCTCTAATGTCATTACAGCATTAACGTCAGATTCTGTATGAAAATATTAGAACACAGCACAGCTATGCAGATGACACTTAGACCATTTCATGGTTTCATACAGCTATTCCAAAGAAAGTGACGGAAAAACCTAAATTTCGTATTTTGAGTGAGTGAAACAATTTTTATACCATGGTCCGGGTGAATACTCGATTCTGATTGGCTGCTGAGTGTGAATTAAAAAGTGATTTATCACAGTGATAATGCACGCCTTTAAAAGAAGTTCCGGTCAGCTAGCTTAAATGTTCTGTATCACTGGACTGGCTTCTTTAAAGTGTGGGTGACATGGTCTATTTTAATAAGCCAAAATATAGTAAATAGTCTCTATTTCATGTTGCGATTGTTTTTAATATTTTTCGAAAAAGAATAAATAGCGAAAAACGCAATATAAACAACGAGGACGGCCGCCGGCTTCACGCATTCCGCCGAATTCTCGCCCCCCTGTTTGTGACGTAACGAAAGGAAGACAAGGCAGACAACATGGCTAGCACCGATAGCGAAGCACAGAGTGATGCTACCGTCTCTATTAGCGATTTATCATCAGATGAACAGAAAGATGAAGAGGAAAGTTGCGGAGATTATCATGATGATGAGTCACTTTTGCAACCGTATCGATTCGAACCCTTTTGCGAAAGTGAGGAGGATATAGTATAGCAGAAAGTAGTAGGTCTAGTGATGCCGATGACGATAGCCAGCATGAAGATTCGGCTAGACTCCAGTAAGTCTAAAAAATGTATAAAATTAAATTACTCCACTTACCCTAAAATATACTCAAAATGTCCCCTTTTGGCCTAATCTAAACAAAGGTAAACACTGGTTTTCAACCCAAGTTACAAAATAAATGTCACAAAATAATAAAAGTTTCCCAGATATTACTACTCTTTAGTTAACAAAGTCACTGTATACCATTAACAACTGCAGAACATTAACAGTTTTACCTGTTTGAGCCAGTTTGAAACCTTTTCTCGTGCGCGCGAGCGCTCACACACACACACAGTTCAGTTTACTCACGGTACCGGCACCTCAAAAGCAAAAGAAAAAAAACGTTGCAGAACTGTTGCTTCTCTTGCAAAACATTGAGTGCGTTGAAATACTCCAGTAGGATCCAAGGACAACAGAAAACACGACTACTTCGCCTCAATGTGATCCATCGTGATGCACACTAGCTAGCTTAGCAGCCTCCGCTCCCGACCGACTCCAGCGCCGTCCTGTCCGACCCAGAAAACGGCTCGCTCGCTTCCAGCTCACCCGCCTTTCCTCGACTCAGAAGCCAAGATCCTCCTCCCAACTCTCCGTTCAAAATTCTTCGTTTGTGTCCCGGTTTTTGTCCCTTCGAAAACGCAGACTTCTCTCCTGCAGATCTGGAGGGAAAAATCCTTCGCCGTCCACCTTCTTCTTGATCTTTCCCCTTTTCAGCAGCGTTTCTTGTTTTGGGAATTTTATACACAGATACACTTTCACTAGATGTATTGCTACATCCAGCTGCCACACAACGACTTGGCATGTTGATGATTAACAGATTTAAACACGAGAGAAACGAAGACTACCTGTTTTGTTTACATGCTGTCCTAAGCGCAACTGCGAAAGGCAACGCCTCTCGTTACGTCACAGGTCATATCGGGTTCACTTCCAGCCTGCGCTCTAGCGGCAGATCCAAATCTCTGATTCCTTCGAAAGATGTCTATTTTTCATATGCTTCGGATTTTTTTCGACGCAAACTATTGGTATCAATAGAATCAGCGTTTAAAGGGCTTTTTTATTTGACAAAGTTGTTCAAAGCATGGCATCCACACTTTAAAACAAACGTTAGCTTCATCATTTGGACAAAAACAAATGGTAAGTGGTGAACTTTCTCTCTGAACTGATGCTTTATTTAACCCATCATGACCATCAGCGTATATATATCGCTTTCCTTTGCCGCTGCACTTAAGGTCCGCGCCGGCTGAGCCAGCGCGTGTGTAAACCTCCACACCGTCACAGCTCTCTTCCAATCAGTGCCTGCAGTAACACGGCAGCAGTATGGTAGAAACAGCAATAACAGGACTGGTTAAAAAAACATACCGTTAAAAGTCACTGAGAGCAGCAGTAACTTATAGGCGCCTCTGGCCTCCTGTGCACTGAAACCATGGAAGTCTTCCTCCTCAGCGTTGGATTGGAATAGCGTCAGATATTCTTCACCACACTGTCTCTCAGTCTCTCCGTCGTTGTAGCTGTCACTATGACTGTGAGGTAAATTTTCTCCTGAACTTGCTCTGTCCTCTCCATCACGCAGCAGACCGGCTTTTCCAAACCCGTTGGTGATGGTGGATTTTTTCACACTGCTTTTAACGACTGCTTTTAACTTGAAAGCTGCATCATATGCATTCCTTCTTGCATTTTCCATGATGGGGGTCTGTTAGTGCTATTCATTCACAAAGCAGGAATTGCGTATTCCCCCTGTTTCACTCTTACCCTTTCTGCTCGAGCGCCCCTAGCGGCCGTTAGAAAAAATGCATCAATTAGACGCATCATTGAATAAGGCGCAGGGTTGGAAGCGTGTGACAAAAGTAGCGGCTTATAATCCAGAAATTACGGTAGTCCGTTTTTTGTGATAAAAGCAATCCAAACCAAAAAAATAACAAGAATAAAGTACTAAAAACTGTTTGAATATTTATTTAAGTCACCATGGTATAAGCGCGTTAATGGTCTTCGAAGTGTGCATTATCAGAATTAACCCTACTCATCACGTTGGATGGTTCAGGCTTCCACATCGTGCGTTAACTTCGCCGGCCATTAACCGCCACTTTAGGCCATAGCTTCTCAGATAGTGGGGCGCGCCCCGATGCGATGCCAGGGGAGGTGCGCAGTAGTAGCGGTTTTAGGTACGGGTAATACAGGCAATTGCTCGGAGCGCAGAAGGGGGGCTGCGGTGACTGCGGCTCAGTGCTTGGAAAAAACTCTGCGCCACTGTTGGTTTCCTATTATCTGTTAAATCCCAGAGTTTGTAACAGAAACCTGTGAACTGCCGTCCCTGCAGCTGCCCCGTCTCCTGTCACACAGGAGAGGGTAGGGGTAGTGGGCTCAGGCTGCCAGGTGGAACGTGCACGCGGAGCGCTGCCTAGATTGCGCAACACCAGGATCATCACGTGCCTTTAGATGACTCAGCTCATGCTAATAATGTCTTTCTTTATGAACTATTGCAGACAGTGTTGTTATGCGTCTTTATTTTCCATAAATGTATTCTTTGTCTGCCTGTGGTTTAGTTGGTGTCAGTATTTGACATAAAAACAGCAGGTAATGCAGGAAAACAGCTGCACTTTATGAGATCATAAATAAACAATCCATCATTTAGAAAAAAAAATCAGCACAATGTTTTTATCTATTTCTCCAGACAAAAAATGTTAAATATATTGGTGCTGCTGTGTTAATGTTTCAAATCAATTTACATTTAATATCATTTGTTGATTTAATTATTTTTCTCAGCATCAAATGGTTTAATTTGTCAAAATGTTTCTAGTTTAAATAAGGAATGACAGATTTTTTTTAATTTCAGGCACTTTAAGCTTCTTTTCTGTTTCAGACTATAACAGGGTTTCTGTGGCTAAATAAAGTTAATATTTGTTGAAAGTGGATTTATATTGCTTTTTTCTTTTGTTAATGTTAAAAGATACAATTTTAGGTATACTTACACAATTTTTATAGATAGTAACCTATATATTGTCAGTGTTTGGGGGGGGGGGGGGGGTACTGACCGCACGCGAATGCTGCATGCATGAGGTGTCATACGTGTCTGTAGGATGTCCAAACTAACAACCCTCTGATTGTCTACTTTCCTCATTTCTGACCGTAAGGCGGCACGCGAGGAGCGCGCACGTTTCACGTGAGCTGAGCCTACAGCCTCCTTGTGCAGTCTGCAGTAGTGATGGGTAGATGAAGCCTCGTGAAGCGTTTCGACACATTGACACAGTGTATTGATACTGTGTCACTCAATACTGACTCCTGCTGGACCAGAAACATCATTGCAGGCGACAAAGTTAAGAAAGTTCACAGATTTACTGATTAAATAAACCAATCAGAATATTTGTTACCGTAGTTCCTCATTCCCATGTCTCGCGCTCTATAAGATCCAGCATTGGGTAGATGCTTTTAAGTTTGAAAGTTCTGCTGAACAACCTCCAAAACATAAAATGATTCATGTCAAATAAGAGACAGAATGAAGTGGAATTGTATTCTGCTGGACCAACTGAGAGGAATGGGGGGAGAAAAGCCTAAATCCTTATTAAAATTATTAAATTATTGTTATTAAATTATTAAATAATTCCACAAACCTGTTTAAAAACACCACATTCAACACCTTTCGGAAAGATTCAGTAAAATAAAACGTCATACACAGGTGGGCGGGGAAAACGAGGGCGCGCGAGAATCGTTCAACAGCTGGACGTTTGGGTGCATGAAAAGCTGTTTTTTTCCTACTCTGTTAAAATCGCAGCGGAACTGATTTAACACCCAAGTGACTGAAATGTAACAGAAAAGATCAGGTAATTTTTCAAAATAAAAGATAGCTTAGACTCATAATAAAACTAACTGAACCCTGCCAAGTTGACACGAAACCCGCCCAAAGCAAATTTTCCAAAATTACCCGAATGGGTGGAAAACTGAAGAATCTGTGTGGCGGGGTCCCGCCGAGAAAGGATGCAGAGGAGCCAAGGTGAGGAGGATCTGTTTTTATTCAAGACCCGGTGAGCACCACGCAGGGCCATGCAGCACTCACTGTCACTCCTCTTCCGTGTCACCACCTGCGGTGCACACCTTTGAATGGGATGCCACGCCCACGGGGCGTTGCTCTCCATTCCCGTCCAGGCGGCACCACAGGTGGAAATCATAAATAACAAAATACATCAACAATAAAATACGGTGTGGCCCCCCCTCGGCATCTGACGGTGCCACACCGTCACAATCTGGCAACAATGCACTTCCTTGTTTGGCTCCTCTGTGACACGCAGACACAGTGGCTGTATGGGTCACGTGACTTTTCCTCTAAACAACACCCATACATTTGAAGTGTTCGGGGCGACAGTGGCTCAGGTGGTTGAGCGGGTCGTCCACCAGCCAAATGTCGTTGTGTCCTTGGGGAAGACACTTCACCCTCCTTGCCTCCAGTGTGGCTCCACTGGCGTGTGAATGTGCATGTATGATCCCGGTGATGGTCAGAGAGGCCGTAGGCGCGAAATGGCAGCCACGCCTCTGTCAGTCTGCCCCAGGGCAGCTGTGGCTAAATCAGTAGATACCATCACCAAGTACCTGTCGCATGCCCGTATGCATCAACAAGTACACTCACTTGATAATTTGTGTGTTCTTAGTTGAGGCTAAGGCTTTAGGCAGCACAAAGTTTGCTGTGGAGAGCAGAAACATACCTGACTGACTTGATTCGCCATCTCCTCGTCTTCCTCAGCTTCCTCACCAAATGATAACAAACTGAAGTTCCTGAAAAAGTTTTTTTTGAGCATTAATCCAAATCACAACAACAAACAAAAACAACTACAATCACAGAAAACAACAAAATTGTAAGAGGAATTCAAATACGAGGCCACATGGACTTAAAACCAAGAAAACTATATTTTGCAGGTGAGAAAAACATTCACAATAAAAGTCTAATAGTTGTATTTTTTTAGCATAAACAGGGAAGAAGAAAGAGTGAATTCTCACTTCGTGGCTTTTGACTGGGATTTCTTTGCCTCTTCTTTGTCTTTATCCTTTTTGCTTTTCTTCGTTTCTCGAGGAACGATGTCATCAAAGGGATTGTGCAGAACCTGAAAGACGCACACAACATTATCACAAGGAAATTAAAAAACGACTTTTTAGACACAGGAGCTGCTCTGATTAGTGTGAATAAATGAATCACCTCAGCACATCTGATCTTATGAGGCCTGAGAGGTCTTTCATCTTTGTCGCATTCAACCTGAGCCAATCTGAGCAAGTTATAGACCGTATCTCCAGTGACCTGCAGTAAAACAAAAGGAAAATAAGGCTTTTTTTAAACATAATCAGCTCTTAAAACATCCACCATACAATGGACTGAAGTCATGCTCACCTTTCCAAATATGGTGTGTTTATTGTTGAGTTCATCTGCACGGGCCAACGTGAAAAAAAACTGACTCCCATTATCGTGTGGCCCAGCGTTCGCCATAGCAACCAGGCCTCTCCGAATGAAGCGCAGTCTGGAGTGAAACTCGTCCTGAAAGGGGAAGTTTAGGGTTTTCGCTTAGGCTTAAACACACGTTTTTCTGAAGCGA
The DNA here is from genome assembly GCA_037389245.1 of Oryzias sinensis. Taxonomy (NCBI): domain Eukaryota; kingdom Metazoa; phylum Chordata; class Actinopteri; order Beloniformes; family Adrianichthyidae; genus Oryzias; species Oryzias sinensis. The sequence continues at coordinate 2,386,657 of CM074502.1, forward strand.
GCAGCGAAACTGTCGGACCTTGAACGGACGGCCGTACACGGACTCTCCCCCGGTTCCCGTTCCTGTAGGATCCCCACCCTGAATGATGAAGTCCTGGACCACTCTGTGGAAAATGGTGCCATCGTAGTAACCTATAGGGTTAGAAATAGAGACCCAAACAGCACAGATCGGATCACTTTTCTCAAAAAAGAAAACAAAACAAAAAGGCAGATTTAACTCTCGATTTTTGATTCCTTTTCATGACAGATCCTACCTTCCATGCAGAGCTGCACAAAGTTCCTGGAGGCTTTGGGAGCCTCTTTGGACCACAGCTCAATGTCAATTTCTCCTGCTGATGTTTTCAACAGCACCTGGAAGAACATTTTCCAACATACAATCTTCAGTTAACAATAAATACATCTAATTATTAGCTAATGGAGACAATTTTTGTACATTTCAGAAGTAAAACCACATGAAAGTTGGGCTTTTCTGGAGCAAAAGAAACTGAAAACGCTCACCTTTCCATTCGTCGGAGGTTCTTGAATGTAAATGTTGCTCATTTTGCCCCCCGACTTCTAACTAATTTATAAGTTTAAAGTACTTTTAGTTATCTGAAAACAAAACGAATGGTAGAGAATGATTCTTACAACTGTTTTTTTTTTACATTAGATTAATCTGATCGTTTCACTTCCAAAGCCATTTTAGCTGCATCTGTTCGCGGGTTGTTTACTTCCGAGTGCACAGGGACGTCAGAAGGTAGACATATAATCTTATTGAAACGTTTTGCACTTAATATATAATTTAATTTGGTAAAAGGGTATATCTTTAGAAAACGCCACATTTAAAAGCATGCAAATAAAGATAAACTGTAACAGCAAAACAAACGAATTAAAATTTTCCCGCTATTTCCCCCTTCAATTGCATTGGTTTGATCCATGTGTTCTTTGATAACTGCCCCGCGGAAACATGATCGCGCTCAGTGGAAACTATATTTAAGTTTGAAACAAAAAATCAAATATTAATGTAAAAGGTGTTTGCATATGCATTTAATTTAATCTTATTTTTTACTTACTATATATGTATGCATTTATTTCGATTTGAAGGGTTAACAAATTTAGAAGTCAAGCGGAAGTGCCGTAATCACGACAGGACAAACCAGAAGAGAAGCAACAATGGCGGAATCTGAAAACAGTGTGGATTTGAAGCGAAAAGCTGAAGATAACCGGGACGGAGATGAAGAACAACAAGATTCCGAATGGGTCGGACCCATGCCGAATGAAGCCACGACGACTAAAAAACGGAAAGGTTGGTTTCTGGTGGCGGCTTTACCCTGGACTGTGACAAACACATCTGTTAAGTCGTGCTATCTGCGCTAACCCCCGCTCTTTTCTGCCTGTTTTTGTGTGTTTGGTGTCAGTACTCGAATACGAGCGTGTTTACCTGGACAACCTGCCCTCAGCTGCCATGTATGAACGGAGCTACATGCACAGAGACATTATTACGCATATAGTTTGTTCCAAGTAAGTCTAAGTGGTGGAAATGTAACTTCATTCAGCTCATCATGCAACTATGGAAATGAAGGACAAGTCGATCAGAACTGTATTATGCAGCTTCAGGTGTCAAAGAAGCAAATGAGTGTGCAGTTTCTGTGTTTCTATGTACCTGTTACAGTAAAGTTAATAGTAAAAATACTTCAGAATTTGTGCTCTCTGGCAAAATGTTCTTTAGAGGAATTGTGCCGTTGACCTGACACTCCTCTCTTTTTCACGTTGTCCCTTTTCTGTTCCAGAACAGACTTTGTCCTAACTGCCAGCCAAGACGGCCACGTCAAGTTTTGGAAAAAGAAGGAGGATGAGGGTATAGAGTTTGTGAAACACTTCAGAAGCCACTTGGGTAAGACCTTCGTTTTCCCCCTCGTTACGGTCTTGCAGGCGCACGAATGTGGCTTTCTTCTCAACGTGAAGCTGTGTTTGTGCAGGTGTGATCGAGAGCATCGCCGTCAGTGCCGAAGGGGCTCTCTTCTCCTCTGTCGGGGACGATCGGGCCATGAAAGTCTTCGATGTGGTCAACTTTGACATGATCAACATGCTGAAGCTGGGGTGAGTTACAATGACGGTGCAGTGGAGCCTGAATGATGCGGCAGACACTGATGCGGGGTTTGTTTGCAGCTTTCACCCCGGACAGAGTGAGTGGATCTACAACCCCGGGGACGCCATCTGCACCGTGGCGTGTTCTGAAAAATCCACAGGGAAGATCTTTGTGTACGATGGGCGGGGAAGCAGCGAGCCCCTTCACGTCTTTGACAAACTGCACTCCTCCCCGCTGACTCAAATCCGCTTGAATCCTAAATTCAGAGTTATCGTGTCTGCCGACAAAGCGGGAATGCTGGAATACTGGACAGGCCTTCCCAACGAGTTCAAGTTTCCCAAGCACGTGCAGTGGGAGTACAAAACTGACACTGACTTGTATGAATTTGCAAAAAACAAGACCTATCCCACCAGCTTGGCCTTCTCACCTGATGGCAAAAGAATGGCCACCATCGCCTCAGACAGGAAAGTGAGGATCTTCCGTTTCCTAACAGGAAAACTGGCAAGAGTGTTCGACGAGTCCTTAACGGTACGTTGGCCTTCATCCTCCTCCTCGGCGTGGTGTTGGTCGTCGCTCATCGCTCCTGCGTCACATGTTAGATGTTCACAGAGTTGCAGCAAATGCGGCAGCAGCTGCCTGACATGGAGTTTGGGAGGCGGATGGCCGTGGAGAGAGAGCTGGAGAAGGTGGACGGAGTCCGGCTGGCAAACATCATCTTTGACGAGACCGGCCACTTCGTTCTGTACGGAACCATGCTCGGCATCAAAGTCATCAATGTGGAGACCAACAGGTACGTCGGGAGAGCATGGACGGCCTCAAAGTTTGAGAAACCGTTGCATATCAGGCTGGTTTCATTTTAATTACTGGGGTGACATTGAAGCATTTAAAGAATTGTATTTTTGTTTGATAATTGGCAGAAATATGTTTTGAAAGAAATCAAATAAGAACATTTGCTTTAGACCAAGGAAAAGTTTATGCTGTGGAGGTTCACTCCATTCATCTTTGGATTTATTTTTAAAGCTTTCCCAGTGGTCTTCAAGTAAACCTGTGACATTTTCTAGGACATAGTTTCTGCAGAGCGGCAGTCGTTTATTAGAAGTTCACCTCTGAGTTGTGGGCGGGACCGTTTCTCTTCCCCGCCCCTTTTCCGAGAGCTCAGCAAGGAGCTGGTGCCCCCCCCCCCCCCACCCAGCGAGAGTTGTCTTGATCTTTGTCCAACTGCATTTTTTCGTCTGCTCCTGATTCACAACAATCTGAACAAAGAAATACTTTGAAATGCGATTTTAAGCTCCAGTTTCTTTATACATGTCCTCCATCATCACAAAAATCCCACAACATGTTAAAAACACAATTTTCTCCAGAGTGGGGCATTTATGTAAACATTTCAATTTGAAGAAACTCCTGCCGTCGTGTGTTTGTCACCTCAAGCTGACGTCACGCCCAGCCGGCCTTCAGGAAACTCCTGACTCAAAGTTTCCTCCTTCCTCACCAGATGTGTGCGGATCCTGGGGAAGCTGGAGAACATCCGCGTGCTTCACCTCAGTCTCTTCCAGGGAGTGGCGAAGGCCATGCAGGTGGCCCCCACCGTGGAGATGAAGGCCTCCGACAACCCCGCCCTGGACAATGTGGAGCCCGACCCCACCATCTTCTGCACGGCGTTCAAGAAGAACCGCTTCTACATGGTAAGACGGCAAAAGGGCAGTTTTTTCCAGAGCACTGCTTGTTTTTTTTGTTTTTTTTCATGTTTATGTTTTGATTAAAGTTCACAAAGAGAGAGCCAGAGGACACGAAGAGCGCCGACTCAGACCGAGACGTCTTCAACGAGAAGCCATCCAAGGAAGAAGTGATGGCAGCTACTCAGGCCGAGGGCCCCAAGAGGGTGTCGGACAGCGCCATCATCCACACCACCATGGGAGACATCCACATCAAGCTTTTCCCAGTGGAGTAGGTCCCCATTCTGAATGGCTTCCAGCTTTTCAGAGCGTGGAAAAAGTTAACCTTCCTTTTGCTTTTTAGATGCCCCAAAACTGTGGAGAACTTCTGCGTTCACAGCAGGAACAGCTACTACAACGGCCACATCTTCCACAGAGTCATCAAGGTGGGTTCTGCTCTGTTCCTCGGGCTTCTGCAGACTCATTCAGGACCTCATTCCCCCTCCTTTTGGTGCGCAGGGCTTCATGATTCAGACCGGAGACCCCACCGGCACCGGCATGGGGGGCGAGAGCATCTGGGGAGGAGAGTTCGAGGACGAGTTTCACTCCACGCTGAGACACGATCGTCCGTACACACTCAGCATGGCGAACGGCGGGCCTGGCACCAACGGCTCACAGTTCTTCATCACCGTTGTTCCCACAGTGAGTCACAGCAGGATTTCCTGGATTCTCTCTTTCAATTCGGTCTCTCTCCGTTCAAGTCTTCCTGGGGAACATTATGAACCTCTCTGCTTTTTTGAGCGGAATAAATACAAAAGCTTCTGGTTTTTACGGATCAATTTCCATTCCAGTATATACCGGTTTAATCTCAACAAATGTTCTCCAGAGCGATTCCGTTTAGTTCCTTGTACATCAGAATCTGCAGGAACCTCTTAGCTGAGCTTTTAAAAGCCTCACCTGTCTGTGTCTGCAGCCCTGGCTGGACAACAAGCACACCGTGTTTGGACGCTGCATCAAAGGCATGGAGGCGGTCCAGAGGATCTCTAATGCCAAGGTTAACCCCAAAACCGACAAACCCTACGAGGACATCAGCATCATTAACATCACCGTCAAGTGACCGCTCTCCACGGCCACCTCCACTTTTTTTTACTGACAATAAAATACTTTAAAAAACACCAGCTAAAGGAAGTCCCATTTTTTATTCTACACGTGATTTATAAAAACCGTCTCCATAGTAGTTAAAGGGTCAAGGTTTTGAAGCTTTTGAAGCTTCAAAGCTTTCAGACCAATAAGCTTTAAGGCTTCGGAAGCTTCGAGGCTTCAAAGGTTGAAAGCACGTTGTGATCAAAGGTTCAGGAAACTTACTGAGGTGTTTCCAGCACCTGCGGAATGGCTTTTCACACGTGTGCGTTTTATTGGTACTATGATTCATACATTACAGAGCGATGAATAAATGCCAAACTCAAACGATGGCTCCTTGATAATAGTCAGTGCTTGTTGGGTGTTGAGTGTTTGGACGGTGCATCAAAGGCTTGGGGGCGGTCAAGATGATCGCCAAAACCTAGAAACCCTACAAGGACATCGGCATCATAATCACCGTCAAGTGACCGCTCTTCTCGGCTACCTTCGCTTACTTTTACTGGGATTTAAAAAAAAATTGAATGGATAGAATCAAATTGTTTATTTTACACATTCTGCTGCATTTACAAAAGCCGAGTACACTGTTTCAAAGGCTTTGAAGATTCAAGGACTCAGAAGTTTCAAGGTTTTTTAAGTTTCAAGGCTCACTTCAAGACATCAAAAACTTCAAGGCTTCAGAAGCTTCAAGGGTTCGAAAGCTCCAAGGCTTTAGAAGCTTCCGAAGATTCAAGGCTCCGAAATATTCAAGGCTCCGAAAGATTCAAGGCTTTAGAAGCTTCAAGGCTTTGAAAGCTTCAGAAGCTTCAAGGAAGGCTCCGAAAGCTTTAAGGCTTCAGAAGCTTCAAGGCTTTGAAAGCTTCTGAAGATTCAAGGCTCCGAAGGCTTCAAGGCTTTGAAAGCTTCAAGAAAGGCTTCGAAAGCTTTAAGGCTTCAGAAGCTTAAAGGCTTTGAAAGCTTCAGAAGCTTCAAGGCTTTGAAAGCTGCTGAAGATTCAAGGCTCCAGGCTTCAGAAGCTTTAAGACTTGGAAGCGCGGTGTGCTTGAAGGTTCATAAAACATAAACATTTCCAGCAGCTGTGGAACAGCTTTTCTCACATGCGGGTTTTATTTGTACTTTGTTACATCGATACAACAACATTACATAGCAATGAGTAAAGACCAAACTCAAACGATGGTTCCTTAATAAGAGTCAGTGTTTGTTGGGTTTCATGTTCTACGTTTCACATCACGATTATTACTGAAGGCGGGTTGAAGGTGCCCTGTTGTTGAAGCATTCTGGACAGCAACAGGGGCTGGTTGAGCTGTTACATGAGTTTTTTTTTTTTTTTGTAAATGTTGCAGAAATCTTACGTCAAAACCAGCAGATGGTTCATTTGCTTTCAGAAGAAAGCCCTCACCAAAAGCAGCAGATAAGTGCATTAAATTAAATCTTTGTGCAAAAACACTCACACCTCCGTCTTCCTCCTCACTGACAGTAAACTAGTTCTGTAACAGGAAGCGCTCTGCTGCTTCCAGTCCAGCTTTCAGCGGATCCCACATGAACCAGTCAGACGTCTGCTTTGCTCAAAGGCAGGTTCACACCAGGTCGCAGCCAGCAGGCAGGCCTCACTCGGCTGTTTCATCTCAGGCTAATGGAAGCAACAAAAGGTTGATGAGGATGGAAGGTTGAGTCCACGACAAAAGCAAAGCTGTTGTGTCCGGTTTGAGGCCGGTCAGCGCAGAAATCGCAACGATCTGATGTAAAGCCGCAGAAAGCACGTCCACCAGCCTTTCCTCTGCTCACAAAGAAGGAGAGATGCGTGTGAGGGGAGTGGGACTGCGGTTCCGCTCGCTCACGCCACGTCCAGAACCCCAGCAGCCACCAGCTGCCTGGAGAGCCAGTCCAGCCCCTCGTGGAGGCCCATCCCACTACGGGCGTCGCAGCCCTGAATGTGCCAGCTCCTCCCACAGCACAGCTTGTGCAGGCTCAGCAGCTCCGTCATCTCCTCCACAGACACGGCGCCTGGAACGTCCTGCGCAGAGAGACCCGCCCCGGGGTGAGTTCACACGCCGCAAGGGTTCACAACCGACGATGCCTCTACGTACCTGCTTGTTGGCGAAGATGAGCAGCAGGGCGTCCCGCAGCTCCTTCTCTGTCAGGAGTTTGGCCAGCTCGCTGTGGGCCTCCATGAGCCGGTCCCTGTGGCAGCTGTCGATGACGAACACCACCGCTGCTCCGCCAAACACCAGAGGCGGGGTTACAGGCCGCGGCATCGCAAAGTTTGACACAACGGTTTGAGAAGACGTCACCGAAACAATAAAGACTGGAGGAAGCGAACTCCATTGACTGTATATGAGAACTTGCTTTGGGAGAATTGCACCACAGATGTGCATCGTGGTCGTCCTTATCCAGAGACCCGCGTTTTAGTTTGGGTAGAGAGCTTGTCTTAAACTGAATTATTTCCAGTGACTGTAAATGAGAACTGGACTAAGTGACTCCTCCCCCCTGGCGTTCCAAACAGGAAGTAGCAGTAAAACCCCATAGAGGTCTACAGAAAAATAAACAGCTGGTACTCAGTCGTTGTATTGGTCAGAAGAACCAGTCTAGATCTGATACCTTTGTTTTTTTACATCTTCTTGAAAATTCTCATCTTTTCATATTTTTTCTGTAGTTGACCAATCACTGACCAATCAGATGCCTCACTAAAAGTAGGTGGAGCCTGCTGGCCCCAATGTTTTTGACTGACAGATTTTGTGTGGCCGGGGTTTTTCAGTGGTAGGGGTGTGGCCGTCCAACAACCTCACTCCTGATTGCTGAGAGTGGTTGCCATAGAGAAGTCGACACGGAGCAATCGCTGCTTACTGACAACTTGGCGGCATCCACATCAGCTTCCTTTGGTTGGAGACATTTTCTATGGGTGACGTCACAGTCACTTGTTCTCTTGTACAGTCAATAGGCAGAGCTTAACAAAAACCATTTGATATTAAATTGAGCTTTGATTCTGAAATAATTTGATCACATTTCATATTATGTCACTAATTATGCAAAAGTAAAAATAACATTCATTTGGTTTAAATGTAAATTGTTAAATAAATTGATATCAAGGGGTCATTCAGTCCAGTTTTCATATACAGTCAGCTTAAAGTCTGTGGTGCAATTCCCTCAAAGTGAGTTTACAAAAAAGTCTAAAAAATACCAATTTTTACTAAGACAATTCCCAGAAGACCCCATCTGCGACAATCATGGTCGATAAAAAACACACAGAATGAAACTAAAGCTGAGCAAAACCTCCTTTTTTATTTAACCACTAAAAGTTAATCAGAAGAATACCAAGTGAAGCACCAACCTTGAGTGTTGAGATAATAGTGTTTCCAGAGCGGCCTCAGCTTGTGCTTTCCACCAACGTCCCAGATGGTAAATTTCAAGTTCTTGTACTCGACGGTCTCCACGTTGAAGCCTCAAAAAAGAACCAGAACCAAGTTTCTTTCAACTCAATCTTTCAAAGATCACATGGTTAACCAGTGCAGACGTGACGTCTTTACCGATGGTTGGGATGGGCTGCATGAACTCGTCCTGCTTCAGCTTGAACAGAATGGTTGTTTTTCCAGCCCCATCGAGCCCCAGAGTCACCACCCGGATCTCCATCTTTGGTCCGATGTGAACTCGGTTGTCCTGAAGACACGTGTCAGTTTAGCTTTGGGTTTGTCACCGCGAGGCGAACGTTTCCAGACACAGACGAAGACCTTGGTGAAGGTGACGGGGATGCCGGCGTCCAGCTGGATGTGGTCTGCCAGCTCCGTGAACTGGTGCTGCTGCTTCTGAAGCGTCTCCAGCAAACAGCTGATCTCCTGCTTTGCCAGAACAACCCTGCAGTCGTCCTGCATCGGGAGAGAAGCCGCACGCAAACACATCACGGTGCTTTCAATGCCTTGGAACGCACCACTCTACTCCTACTGATTCAGACAAGTTATCCTGAACAAAAAACTGTTCCAAATTCTAAAACACACGGAATTTTTCAAAATAAGATCAAGGCTCTGTCCAAATTCCCACCATAACCCCTAACTACTAAAAAACTCTATAGTGCGGCACTATGTCGAGCCCTGAATTTTGAAAGCAATTCGGACACCACGCTCACTCCTTTTTTTTAAACGGCGAATATGATTTCATCAATTTCACAAAGTAAAAATCTAACTGCTATGAGCGTTTTGCGAAGATTATTTATGAGTCCACATAAAAACATTGATGGATTATTAAAAAAATACATTTTAATGCATTTATTTTGGTATAAAATGTTTCGACGCAATGCATTGTGGTCTATATTCGCTGATCCAGTGAAAATCGATGCACACTGGTTTTTCGCAGAGACTTCTGGGAAATTTCCAGAGCACAGGATTTTGGAATTGTAGATTTGGACAGAACAAAAAAAGAGAGACTAAAAGAGAGTCAACTAAAAAAAAAAAGTAGATTAGACTAAAAACTAGCTAAAATACGGTAATCTTAAAAAAAAAAAACACACGCAACGGCAAAAAACTTGCAATATGCTAAAGAATTAGAGCAAAGATCCCGAAGGTTCTCACGAATCGTAATGATGAAATGTAAAAATAAATGTGAAAAAAGTTGAATGCCAATTCACCTGAAGCTTGTAAGTCAGTTTAAAAAAGAGCAAAACACTAAATAACATGTATTTAAAAAAATAAACAGGTATTTATAGATAAAATGTACTTTATTCCAGAATTCCAAATTAAAGTTGTCAAAATGACGCAAGAAAAAAACCTAAAGCAGCCAAAAGGAAAACAGACTTGTGAGCTGGATCTGAAGCACAGCTACCTGCTGAAGAGTCTTCTCGCAGTGCAGGCAGGCGGTGGAGACCTGCGACAGCAGGATGGTCATGTCCTCCTGCTGCTGCCTCAGCCAGATGAGCCTCTCCCGAACGTGGGCGTCCACCACACTCAGCGCCATCTCCTCCTGCCGACACAGAGTCTCGTGGAGGTCTGAGAAGTAAGCCCGGACGCAGGAGCGCGCGCTCTCTGCTGTGCCGGGAATCTGACGAGAAGGAAAAACAAAACAAAAAGAGGTCACGATAGGGGAAACTCTGGAGTCCTGGTTTCACACTGATGGATGCGGGGTTTTCTCACATGCTCGGTGTGCGCCATGCCTACGCCATCCTCCACGATCTGTTCTCCTCCTTCGATCTGCTGCACGATGACCACCAGCTTCCTGGAGTACTCCGACACTTCGTCTGTGAAGCTGCGGATGCAGTGGGCCATGTCCAGGATAGAAGCACGGATCTGATTGGCCTGAGACTCAAGGAGAGTGTGCTAAAAGAGAAAAATGATACGCATTAGCATTTCAGATCAAGATCCTGAACCTGAAGAGACGCCTTCGCCTACCTTATGTCCCTGGTGCTTGCCGTACTCCTTGCAGACGCAGCACATGAGAGGCCCGGACTGACACGCCTCCTCCAGGCACACAAACTCGATAGCATGGACCTGATGCTGGGGGCAGAGCATCTTCTCGTGAGGCTTATCGGCCAGCGGCACGCGGCGGTGTTTGGCCAGCGTGCGAGTGGAGTGGGTGAGCTGGGAGCACTCGGCACACAGGTGGGTGGCGCACACGGTGCAGTACACGGAGGCTGTGTGGCTCTCGTCTTCATCACACCGTATTATACACTGGATTGGGGGGGGGGGGGGGTAGATGAGTGCGAAGAGAAGAAACTACAGAGGCAAAGCACAAGTCCCCACCCACCCACTCACTTCTCCCATGCCCTTCAGGGCGTCCTCAGACATTCCCGACTGGTTGGTGGCTCCATTCTGGAGTCGCTCCAAGAGTTCCAGCAGCGCAAAGTTCTTCTTTAGGCCCCAAACCCCCGAATCTCCTGAGCAGACGTGAAGAAAGAAAACGGCTGTTTTTAAGAAGAGGTGCCAACACAAAGCTTAACTGTTGCTCTTCTGATGAAGATTGCATTCTCAACGTCTCATGCACAACTCTGCAATATGTTAGCTTCACATGAGTTGCTAACTTATGGAGGCGGTGAGCCGCAGACACATCTGCACTCTGGATCCATTCTGTGGTTCACCGCTGAGGGATAAGCAGGGGTTTTTGAACCCAAGACCTTCCTGTCTCAGGGGCGGACACTCTACCGCCAGTCCATTGAGATGGCTGAGGAGCGGTAGCCATAGCAACCCGGACTCACCCAGCTCCGTGACCTGTCTGTCAAAGGGGCAGCGGACCGCCCTGCCGTGCAGGGGCAGCCGGGTCAGGCAGTCGTGGCACACCGTGTGACCGCAGAGCAGCAGGCGGGGGACCTTGTCGCCTTGGAGGGAGAAGACGTCCTCACAAACTCCGCACTCCAGCACCTGAAGTGAAAGGGACGGACACCGAGTGGAAACATTTTTCCACGCTGCAGCTGCTGCTCGTTTCGCCACCAACGCATTAGACTTTTCAGCAAATAAACCAAATAAAATGTAATCTGAAGCATTTTTTTTTCTAAATTTATAGCTACTTTAACTTTAAGCTAGTGCCACCTAGCCATCGCAGCTCAAATGTGTCGCAAACACCAAACCAGCCTTTTAAATGCTCTAGAATTAAGCAGGTCTCATTCATTATAGTTAAAAACAGGGTTATAATAAATAAAGAGATGCACGCTGCACTATTTTACACGTTTAGCATCCACAGGCTACGCCAACGCAGCGGCTTCTTCTTCATCCTGTTTGCTAGCCTCCCTGCCCTCGACTCTGTGATGCGGCCCCGCCGCAGGAGTCCGACTCTAATCAGAAAATAAAGGTCACGATCAGAACCTTAACGGTGCTTCCGTTCGCTCCCCTCCCGTGTCGAAAGCAGGGCTCCATCGTCACCACGGTGCCCTGCTTGTTTATTCCCGCAGCCGCCATTCTTAGACGACAGTGCAGAGGACCGGGCCGGACCGAGACTACATTTCCCAGCTACTTCCGGTTTCGTCTACTGAGTTTTGTTGTGAAGAGGCAGGTGTGAAATCAACTTCCGGTTCCAAATAACACCAATGCGTCCGAATATTTTTTTCCTTTTTTTCAACTGTAAAAATGTTTGATAAAAACAGAAACAAAAAAAGTAAAAATGAAATATTTAATAATAAGCAATTATACATAATTAATATATTAACATATAATACATGACTTGCATGTTAATTACCATAAATTATACATAATTAATAGTGAACGTTTTCGTTCTTTTAACATTGGATCAATGTCACCTTTATAATACAGCATGTAAAATACGCATTAAGGATTTATTTATCTAATTAGTTTATTTGACAAGATAACCTTTTGCACATGAAAATGCATCTTTGCAAATTCACCAAAGTTAGCCAATAGGTTATTTATCATCTGTACTGCCTGGACAGGTAAAAATATTTTTCTCCTAAAAACAATTTTACCTCAACAACAAAAATACACATAAACATATATGAGAATAACAAGTTTATAACAACCGTGTAAGGATAAAAATTCCATTTAAAAATAAAAGTGTGATAAAAGGAATTTATAATCACAAAAGAGATTACGTTGATATAAGGAGGAGATATAAGACATACAAAGACAAATTAACAATGATTATGAGGATGTGTTAAACGGAATACTTACTACTATTACTAGAGACTACATTACCCATCATTCTTCAAGACTAGCTTCTTATCATAACAATGTTTTTGGTGGTTTTTCTCTTCACACTGAGAAAAAAGAACAAAATATGACAACAGGCTTCTTTTCAATAAGATTATTAACATTTGTGAATCTTTAAAACTATTTACATAAAACATACTTAGCTCATTTTACACCTAAGTATTTATGTACTTGTTTTTCTTTGCCACCGTTTTTACTATACGTCTGTATTATTTTATGTTTTTATATAATTGAATTTTCACTAGTTTTATTTGTATTCTTCTAAAAAAAATTACAATAAAGTTGTTAAAAAAACAGTTCGACAGACTACTGTCTCTTGATGATGACGTGTTTTCGGCGCGACCTACTTCAACACAAAGCAGCTTCGTGTTTTCGTCTCCAAACCCCCGCTTTTGTTTTAATACTAAAACGTCATGCTTTATGCAAACATTTTGCCTGTCGTGGGTTTATATGTAAGCTAAATTTCTGCAGGACGTCGATTTGTTCTCTCTTTTTTTTGTTATTGTTTAAAATATAAAGCCGTCGTAATATTATCAGGAATGTCTCAACCAACACAAACGTCGCTGCCCGCCGCCCCTGACAGCCCCGCGCTGGTGGTCACAGCGAACGTGCAGAAATTCGCCGTGAAGAAAAAGAAAGTTCTCACCGCAGAAGAAAGTGAGCTGTTCGAGCTGACCCAGGCTGCAGGCATCACGGTGGACCAGGAGGTGTTCAAGTGAGTAAGGCTGACTGACCTGACCTGACCTGACCCGACCTGACCCGACCTGACCTGACCTCGCTCAGGCCACAAACTCCTCTACCTGAAATATTTGGAGCCCAGTTGATTCTTTAAATAAAAACAATACATCCTTGCTGCATTGAATCTTATGTTCTTCTCGTTTTTGCACCGCTGCCTTTTTGTTGCCCATCATCAACTCAGTTTTGAAGAACATGTGGTCCAGTTTCATGTCCTCCTGCATCCTAGGATCATGGTGGACCTGCTGAAGATGAACGTGGCGCCTCAGGCAGTTTTCCAGACTCTGAAGGCGATGTGTGCGGGTCAGAGAGTGGCAGACGGCTGTGGCGGCGAGTCCTCAACCGCCTCCCACGCGGCGAGCGCGAACACGGCACCTCCAGAGCCCAGAGGTGAGGGGAGGTCACACCAGCGGCGTGACCATGTCGACTCGTTAATGAATTGATGGGATTAGGCTGGAATTATCATGAGGCACATTTAATCCAGGATAATAAAAATGATCAAAAATAAGAAGATGGTTTTAGCTTTCAGTTGCTTTGGTGAAATAATCCAAAATTGTATGTGGAAAAACCTTGTTTCCGCCTAAACATTTAATGCTCCTTCATTAAAATCTGCAAAATCTGCTCACATCCTGCCTGGGGTTTCAGGTTCATCATGGGGTAGAGGCAGACATTTTGGGGGGGGGAATTCCCCGGCAAATTCCTGCAGGAATTCCTGCAGTGACAAAACCAGGAAAACAAAATAAGGCAGTGGTTCTGCAGTGGGGGTCGAGAGTGGAATCCCCCCCCCCCCGTGTCATTGTATGGTGTGGGGACGTTACAGGTTCCCTTGAGGTTCTTTTCTCCTTGTTGCTGCTTTTTTTTTTTTTGAGTCCCCTTTCTTTTTGAAGCTGTTCTTCAAACGCTGCCTCGTCTGCCTCCTCCTGAACCCCCAAAGCGGTGCAAACCTGGTGGATCTCGCCCCAGCTCTTTCTCTTTCACAGCTCCATCCTGATGCATGAAAGACTTGGTATCGTAGAATTCCCCCCCGGGCCACAAACTGCAATTATTCACTTCTCCTTCATGATGAATTTTCAAACGGTTGACACTTCTGTGAGTTAAAGAGGACGCCATCCATACCCCACTGCCCAATCCAAGCCCCTGATGGGTCAAAGTTCAATTGCTTTAACTTTCAACGTGCGCTCAGTGGCAGCTTGGTTTGTAGTTAGAGCCAAAAAAAAAAAAATGGATTTAAATTCTTGCATAGCGAAACGCGAGATTTTTAAACACGCAAGTCCAAAACGTGAACATAACTAGGCTGTGTCCAAATCCCCGGGCTGCATCCTTCGATGGCTGCGGCCTTCCCGGGCGACGTAGGCCGGGTCTTGTTTATGTCTTGCCTTAAGATGATTCCAGCCGTAACATTGGCAAATGTCCTGTTGCCTAGCAACCGTGAGTCCCGAACAGAGAAAGTGTAGTGAGTGAACCAGGAACGGAGCTCAAAGTGTTCCTGGCCTATTTGATCCAACTTTTAATCTTGTGATGATTTCCAACCCCGGGTCTTGCTTCACAGTCCGCCATTGTTGTCAGAAAATGTCCGGCTTGGGCCGCAATGCACCTTGGGAAATGGAGAGCATAGAAGTGTCCGCTTGAACGTACGTCGCTGAGCTTGATGTGAACGTAGCATCTGTCCCGTTTCTAACTTCTCTTCTTCCCCCGTCAATTCTTTCGTGTTTTTGTTCTTTCTCTTGTGCGTGCCCCCACTCCCCCCCCTCTTTTTTTTTCTCTCTCTCAAAGAAGAAGAGTCTTTGGTTTCCGGAAAGAACCCTAAAGCACCTTCAGCTCCCCCCCCGGGGTCCGGCCCCAGAGCCCAGAAAGCCAACACGAAGATCGTGGTGTACAGCCCCCAAGACACTAACTCTTCTCACGCTCAAGGTCCCCTCTGTCTCCTCTAACATCCAGCCTTCCTCCGCTTCATACGTGTGTTTGTGTGTGCCCCCCCCCCCCACCTTCACCACCACGTATGCATGTTCATGCATGCATGCTTAGAGGGGGGACAGAAGTGTTTTATGTTAACATTTCATCTCTGTTTTCAAGTAGAAAAACAATCTGTGAGAACAGTTTTGCTCTGTGAGAAACTGAGAACTTGTGGTGGTTTCCATGGCAACGTCCAGACGCATACATTCATTTGACATCATTCGTTCAGGACGGAGAAGCTCTTCTGGTTATTCCACATCTTCCTCAGCACGTTCTCTGGCTTCTGGAAGTTTCTCACACTTATGGTTAACTCGATTTGGCAGCTTGGAAGTTTAATCGTTAATTTTTTGTTTTACTATTTCTTCTTATTTTTATTTAGCCTAAAATTCAATATCAACATTTATATGGCTACTTTATTTTTTTTATAATAATAATTTTAAGGAGTTATTGCTGCTTTTGTCCCACTTTTTTATTAATATTCTTCGGCAATTTCTTCAGCTAGTTTGGTTTCAACTGTTTGCCTTGTCAACCGTTGCAGTTATAACCAAGTTTTTGCTTTGACCTTAAACTGTTTTAGTTAAATATTTTAGTTTTTCCTCCTAAAACGCTCGAGTCAGCAGTAATGTTGGAGGCTCTGCTGCACACTGATGTTAAATGATGACTAATTCTTGTTTTATGCATTTTGCATTTTTCTCTGTTGTTTGGTTCGTCATAAACGCCATGTAGGTCCGAATATGTTTGACCCTTTGCTGATGTTTGTTTTTATAAACCCGATCTTTTGTCCCGTTTTCAGCTGTTCGCAGTAAATCCGGAGCGACTTTCAATGAGAAGACCTCCAGCCAGCGGGTGCAGCGGCAGCCCAGCGCCACTAGAGGGCAGAAGACCAAGAGTTCAGGCAGCAGTAGCTCCTCCTCTCAGGTCAACTCCACATGAGAAACGTCCTAAAATCCCTGCATGTTCTACTGTGAAAAGTCATGTTTGTTGTGCCTTGTGTTTGACATTTTCGTATTTTCATTCCAAACAAAACTGCTGTACAGACTGCAAAATAAACTATTTTTTAAAAATGAGTTTATGATCCATTCTTAAAAACTGTTGACATGGTTTGAAGTCAATTAAAAATAAAAACATAAACAAAAAAAACATAAATTATCCAAAATAAATTCGGATTTTTGTCTTGTGTGTGTCTGAAACAGAAGTTTTAGTCCAGCAGAAATTGTAAAAAAAAAAATCAAAGTGTTTTATCATTTTTATGCTTAAAACAGCTTTCTTTATTGAACGTATAGAAAGACCACAGATGTCATTTCATAGGATGCAAATATTTATGTCCCGCAGATGTCCTGGACTGTAATTGTTTACGCAATTCTTTCTGACTCCGCCTTGGGTAAAAATGTGACCCTCCAAAACTCACTAAAAATTTGCATTTTAGTACCCTGTTATAAAAAGATGACATCACAGCGGGAGAAACCATTAAAAAAATGAATGGGGGCCAATTAGGCTCAAAAACAATATTTCAAAATCCACTACTGGAAACAAAACGCAGTTGTGGGGGATATCCGAAGACAGTTTTAAAATTATGGGATGGCGATATTCACAATATTCCACACACATGCCACCAGGTAAAATCTACAACCACAACAGAAGTTTAGTTGACCTTTGACCTCAGGAAGAGGCTGCCATCTGGAATTTTCCAAGCATATCGCTTTAGCACCTTCTACAAATTTATGCTCCATCTTTTGATCCATTGCCTCCCAACTCCGGGGAGGAAGCTTCTTAAGGGGGGAAAAACTTTTGATGTAAAGTTTGTAGATTTTGAATGGTGTTCAACGGCAAAAGTGGCGTTCCCTGTTGCTGGCTCATTTTGTATGTCCATTTTAGTGGCCATACAACGCCGCTCGCTGCTGTGATTTCACCCATTTTTTAACTGCATTAAATCCAGCACACACTGAGGCCACATTTCAAACTCTATTTCTCTCAGCGGTAACAGATTTGACATTGAATATAGAATTTGAGTTTTAAGCCACATCAAAATAAACATCTGTAAATGAACCCCACAAGACTCAATTTCCCAGAAGTCCTTGCTAAACCAGGCTGTGAAAGACTTCAACAAGACCATCCAGAGCTCAAAGAATCAAAGGCGTTCTCTTTTCTAGATCAGAGTTTCAGCTTCCTGTCTGTAAAATCCTAACTGGTAAAATTTTCAAATCTTTAATTTAATTTAAAAGTAAGTGCAACACAGTTTTAAAAATTACAGATCAGATAAGCACATTTGTGGAACATTAAATAAAAACTCCTGAATCTTTTTGGTCACACGCTGCTGCTGAGATGCAAACAGAAGAAGGCCAGCTTCTCTGGAAGGATAACAAGCTGATTTAGTGACACACCAACCGGTCAATTCAAGTTCTTTCTGCCAAAGATCCAGGAGCTGTTGAGTCATGGGAGTACCCAGCTCTGCCCACGGGACTCTGACCCAGTTTGTGTCGCTCTGAATCGGGGGAGATGAGACGGTTGGTCCTCTGGTGAGGAAGGGGGAGCTGCTGCTTTGAAGTTTGGAGTCTGCTGGTCGATCGTCGATGGTTGCAGGGTTAGTGTTGCTCCTCTTTTTCATTCTGCTGCATGACAGCGGTTCAGAGTGATGCCTCCACCTCGTTTTGTTTTGCCCCATCATTCAGAACTTGAGAAACTGCAGCCTCCTCTGCATCGGCGATGAAGCAGAGATGTGTGTGTGTGTGTCACGCACAGGAATGCTCGCCGTTATCGAGCTCTCTCCCAACGCGGGCATCGATCTTCCCTTGAGTGTCTTGCAGCAGTGGAGTGCGGCCTGCAGGGAATTCTGTTCAGGCTTGAAGTCACATGGGGGCAGCACAGGCACATCACAAACCAAAGTGTTTTTCCCAATCTGGCATGAGTGGAAGTGAGTTTGGAGGATGCATGGAGTTCTTCTGAGCGTTTCAGAGAAGCAACGATGGCCCAGAGTTAAAGGTGAAGGAGTGAAAGCTGCAGGTCTTTTATGTGGCCGTTTGTCCTGTTTATGTGTCCCAGCCTCTCTCCTCTACGCGCCGCATTGATGGCGGCGCGCCTGTAATTGATGGCACCATATTGCTGTGGTGTAGTAGGTTTAATGGGGCTTGACAGAGCAAGGGGAAAAGCGGCGTGCAACCAGGGATGGAGCTTAACCCTTTCGAACAACCCCCCCCATCTGCACCAGCCCACAAGGGAATACAAACAGGCCCTGGGTGATGAGCTTGTTTACGATTCCTACTGTTTTATCAGTGATCATGGTAATGGCGGATTGGTCCGTGATCAAGGGAGCTCAGACGCCCCTCTGACTCCACTTCCCAAAAAACAAACAGTCGCCAGCTGTCGGTGCTCTCCGCTGTTTTGCTTGGAGGAGTCTAAACGTGTTTGACAAAGGTAAACGGCTGGGAATTTATTTCCTCCAACTTCCTGCCAGACTGCAGTTCCCACGGAGGCCTACAGGGGTCAGTGTGGATCCAGGCCAGCCAGCAGCTCCTTCCAAAGGCATCTGAGGCAGCATTTTAGATGTGTTTATTTGAGGGAATTTCATATGGTTTTTTTTCTTTTCTTTTTTCTATGTTTTGGAAAATATAGCATTTCTCTTCATTGGAGCGCACGTATCGGAGACAACGCAAACACAATTAATCAATGGAGAGGATGGAATGATGGCATTGTGCGCGAGGCCAGGCTAACGGCGCGCTGAAGAATGAGCTAGTCAAAGCTGTTGGCAAATCATTAAAGTAAGGTGTTGGTCTGAACGAAGATCTCACACTCTCTCTGTGCAAGCTGTTCCCAGGTGACAAAAACCTGGGATGAGACACTATTTTAAGAGCCAGCTTCACACTTTTTTTGGTGTAACCCCGTCACTTTTATTCCCCCGTGAATCTCCCTCTTCTGCGAGAGCGTTTGGGGGCGGAGGGATATCATCCTCCTCTTGTTCCCGTCTCCTCTCTCGTCTTGGTCCTCGTTTCTCCCTGCATTTCACATCCCCTCTCCTCTCTATAACCCCTTCACTCTCTATCATCCCCCGCCATTGCTGTCCTCCTCACCGGGCCGGCTGCAGATTGGCTATTTCCTGCACGCGCCCAGTAGAGCCCTTATCGGCGTTGGAGTGCTGATTGTTGGTCTGTCTCTCAGGCTGACTGACAGTTGGGGCTGCGCTGCTGAAATGCCTGATTTGGTCAATGTTTGTCTGTGGGGCCTTATCTCCACACCTTATATTAACTGCCTTGACAGTATGTGCAGGCAGTTTCTCTCCATCTTGTTGCACCAGCCTCCCACCGCCGCCGCCGCCGCCTCCTCCTCCTTCTATCCTCTGTCTTTATCTCCATTCACTCTCCACACTCTCGCCTCTCTATAGTCTTTCAGCCGGCAGCCAAACATTTTCCTGCTGATCCTCCTCTTCCATCATTCTTCCTTTTAGCGGCTGCATCAGCACTTGGAGATTCTGGTTTTTGTTTGGCCGCTTTTTTCAAAAGCGGCTCTGCTGAATTTCAGTTTAGGTCATTAGCCAAAGTGGATCTTGATAAATTCTGTAGCAATGGCGGTGTGCAAGGACAGGTCACCAATCTGTAATAGAGGTAATTCAGAACCTCCCATAAAAAAGAAAAAAAAATGAAGAAAGAAAGAAAACAATGCTGTTTGTTTGTGTGAGAAAGCCAAAATGAGGTCAGAAAAGATCAATGGGGAAGTAGCCAAAGCTCCGAGATAAAGAAATCGCTGCGCAGCGAAATCAAAATCGGGGAAATTTTAGAGTTAAAATGTTCACCTCCAAGCTGAAACCCCACAGAGAAGCAGAAACATGAAGTGATTTGCACAAAGTTTCTGTGAGTGAGTTGAGGCAAAGTCATAAAAAGTGAGATGACGCTGGTTTCCCTCTGAGGGAACTTTCCAACCAAAACATACCCTAAAGACCCACACTGGCGAGGAAGCTGTGTCCTAGAAAGCGACTGGTATTTTGATTAAAAAAAAAAGGCAAAATCATAAATAAAAGACCACCGAGAACACTTTAAAAATAGATGAAGAGATGATCGGAGTGGGACTTTCGAGCCTTAGTCACCCATGGGTGCTGTGGGTTTTTGGGTTGTCATGGCCCGTTGAGGGTCACAAAGAGGAGCGGCTACATCTTAAGGACGGGTCACACAGCCACATTGTACGCATTTTCCACGTATTATGGTTTACACGCGTGATGTGCATAAGTGTTTCTTGCATCCATTGCTGATTTGGGGTTAAAATGATGTCATAATCTGGTTAACCAGTTGAAACATTTAGCAATTTTATGACATTAAATGGGGACTTTGTGTCGAGTCAACAAGCCTTGCAATAAGACAAAAAAAAGATTTAATTTAATAGTGTGGGGAAAAAAAAGGTGAATTAACCTTTTAAATATAACATGCTTTTTATTAATGTGTTAAGTTCTTGACGGGGAAAAAAAACATAAACATATATAAGGTTTTTTCTTTACTGATGACACAGATATTTCATTATGATAACAATTTCAACATTAATTGAGTTTATATAATAAAAGAAAAGTACAAAGCCCGTGACCTGACATGGGTAAAACAAAAAATTATTTTGTTTCCACGAAATAATGATATCCTGATATACATTTATCCTGTTGCATTTTAAAGCACCTCAGTTACAGGGACAAGTTGACTGGTCGAGATGCATCATGGGATGATTACGGTGCATGATGGGATAAGTGCGAAGCATGTAGCCTTCGGATTTGAAGTGACTGCTGATAAGTATGTTAATAAAAGACAAGTTATAATGAGATATACACAGGGAGAAATGTGAAGGTATCTGCTATAAATCCAAGTATTGCTCACATCCATGTTTATGAATGACTTATCGCATGAATTATTATTTTGTGGGAACAATTATTACTTTGTGAGAACAACATTTTTTCTTCTTACCCATGTCAGGTCACGGGCTCCGTATAAAAACAAGAAAAATGGGGATTTAGCACAAGTCCAGCCTTCTAGAAAACATCTCCAGTTCTGTATTGATAGAAATTAATATTTTGTTCTAAATTATTGCCATTAAAATAAATATTTAAAACAAAAAAACTATTAAGTTATTGGTGTGAAACCTACTTATTTCTCAGTTTTTGCCCTTCTTTCCTGGGCTAAGTTTCCTTTGGTCCTCATTCTATGGTGGCCCTGAAGCACAAATCACATCAATACAATACAATACAAAAACATATAAAAGAGCTGAAAGCAAAACAAATAACATAACATTCAGAAATTGAAACAAAATTCCAGAAACAAAAACATAATTCAAAAAAGAATTTAAACAAATAAAAATTATTCTTTTCCTAAAACAAAATTAGATGTTAAAACTCAAATGTCATGTGGGCCATATTACCTACCGTTTCTGGTTTATTAGTTTGTTCTATTTTTTAACATTTCATTTTAATTTTCTGGAAATTGTTTTTGTTTTCCTAAATGTTTATTAGTTTTGCTTTTTAGTTAATGAAATTTTGTTTTAATTTCTCAAATGTAATGTTGTTTTTATTTTATTGTTTTGCTTTTCTTCATTGTGATCTTTAACATAATTTGAGTGATTAGAGCAGTTTGATGAACGCAAAGGAACAATGACTGAGTCACCTGGTCTCATTGTGTTTGAATGCTTGTCAGAAATCTATAGAACATCTAGATATGTATAAATTACATTTTTCCATGACTCTGTTTATGACTTTCAGACACCCTTTGTGCACCCAAGCAGAGGAAAAAAACACCTTTCTTTATGATCTTTTGAGTCCAGTACTCGATTGGAATGAATACATAACTCACACTGAGGCAGGACCAATAGAACTGGACCTGCCAAGGAATTAAAAAAAATGTCATCGTGAGTCCAAACATGTGAGAAATACATGAAAACCTTTTATTGTGACTTCCAGCTAGAAGCTAAAAGAAGGCAGTGCACCTCAAGAGAAGAAGATTTCACCATCCATAAAGCATGTTATAGGGCTAAATGTGGCTTTAGAAAAAAAACATGTTGGTTTTATTCACTGTGAATATTAATTTTGAAAAGTATCCTAAACTTCGTAATTTCTAAAGGGAAATCCAAGGACGCAACCTGACTGCTGAAAGTCAAGCAAACAATGGCGTTCTCTGTTTTTCCTCTCATTGGTTCAGGCAGAAATTTCAGTGAAGGATAATTTGAGCACAAAGGCATGTGGATGACAGGATTACAGATGAAAGACAGCTATTTTCTTTTTATTTTTTTTAGAATGATGTTGGAAACGAGTCTTTAAAGGGTCTGCTGCATCACTGGCCTCAAGCTGACCCTTTTCATGTATACATGAAAGGCAATTTTCAGTTCTGTCTTTAGAAAAGTAAGGACGCAGTCGAGTGAATTTGACTGAAGTTGGGAGATTATTTCAAGGAGAAGTTTTGAGATGAACCAAAGATCCGGGCTCCCCCGACGTGTTCTGAACACGGATCTGCCGCGCTACAACAGGTTTTCTGAGGAGTGAGCTTCTCAGAGCAAGAACAAAAATGCTGTGCCGCAGGCATCCACAGCTTTTTAACAGTCTGAATGATAATAATAATAATATTGTTGCTTCGCATTTAGCTCTTCCTCCTCTGCCAATGCCTTTGTAGCACACATTTGTGATGCACAAACCTACTGAATTTGATTTGTAGTCGTTCGAGTCACATTGGTCGCAAGGCTGGAAAAATGTGACACTGGTCGATGACGTCATCCACGATTGGAATTTTACGCCTGTGGTACAATCGCGCCATTTAACCTATATTCATTGTGAGCAATTAGAATACGTGTAACCCTTGTGCTATCTTAGATGACCCCACCCTCACATTGACGTGTTCTCCCTACCATGACAAAGGTGGATAAAGGTGGAAAGATTTCATGTAATCCATGGACACCAGTGAAGATCACAAATCTTTGAAGAAAAAAGGTTCAGAGCACTGTCTAGTGGGTCTAGATGACCCAACTCCCAACATTAAAGTCCCTTGGATAGCATGAGGGTTACATATACAGTATATGAAAGGGTCTGAATGATCAGAAGCGGGTCAAACTTCAATTTGGCGTGCAGAAAAACGGTTTCACAAGACCAGGGGGTTCTCAAAGTTTTTGTAGCGGAGGGCCAAATTAGGAACTCGACATAAGACTGGGGGCCTATTTTGGTGAAAAAGATAGATAAACAGAAAAGTTGTTTTTAATAACTTTGATGACCAAGTGTCATTTGTACAGTTAAGCAGAACCTCCAGATGTTTTCCTGGAGGTTGCTGCTCATATCTTCTACTCCTCTAGTAATTGTATCATTTGACAGACTTTCTTTTGCTCTGGAAAAACAATGTCAGCTCCTTTCAGCATATACATTACAAACCCCCCGTCACTTAAGGTCTTGCTACGCCGGGCCGTTTCCAAAGCCAACGTAGCTTCTAGCTTCTGTCACAGCTTCACTGGATTTATCCATTTTATAAACATCTGCTGTGCAGCATAGCCTCCTTGTAGTTGTTGAAGCTTATTGTTGCGCTCCTCGCCGGCACATTTGTAATTGTTTTTAAGATTTGTAACATAATGACGATTTACATTGAATTTTTTGAGCATTACGTTTACCTGCCTGCAAACAAGGCACATGACTTTATCCATGAGGTACAACAAAGTAAATATTTGTCCACTTAGCACTTAGCTTGAAATCGCCTTTTTTCCTCACCATCACAATGTTTTTCCTCAAAGGAACCTGCTCTGGCTCTCTCTTATTGAGGGCCACAAGAAGTCTTCCCGCGGGCCGCCAGAACCCGTGCTCTAGACACTTAAGCAGGTTAGGCATCTCTGACACAATCACGACTTTTAAATATTTTTTTCCCCCCACACACATCCATCCCAGAGTTAGTTCAAACACTGAATTCAGATTTTTTAAATTGAATTAACGATGCAATAGAGGCATTCACCGCAGCACGAGGTGCATTCAGAGGCTGCATGGAATTATGTGCTTTCATATTGCTGCATTTAGGGTTATTTCTAGTATTTCTTGACACTGACCTCAACCAACACAAACACGCACTCTTTTGTTGCTTCATGTCTTTGGAATGACTCACAACACAATGATCTGTAAGAACACGCACAAACATGCAAAACGTCGCACATATTTCAATACATGCATGTTTTTTCACCTTTATAGTTAGTTCATTAGTGAGATAGTAGTTAGTTGTTACTGTTATTTGTTGATAAAGAATACTGTGTTGTAATTATTACTTGTACCGGTGTTCATTTGTGACGTGGCCACTAGGGTATTTTCTGTTTGGGGGTGGGTAAACCGTGACACCGCAACTCCTGCTGTTTCATCACCGTGATGATCAAAAATCCCACACCGCCACTGCTCTATTCCAAACAGTGGAATAGAGCAGTGCGCCTCATGTGCACTGAAACCATGGAAGTCTTCCTCCTCAGAGTGGGATTGGAATAGCGTCAGATATTCTTCACCACACTCACTCTCAGTCTCTCCTTCGTTGTAGTTGTCAGTGTCACTGCGAGGTAAATCCTCTCCTGAACTTGCACTGTCCTCTCCTTTTCTCCTGTCCACACTGCTTTTAACGATTGCTTTAAACTTGAAAGCTGCGTCATATGTATTTCTTCTTGCATTTTCCATGATGAGGGTCTGTTAGTGCTATTCATTCAAAAAGCATTCACATATACCGCATTCCCGCTCTCTCACTCTTACCCTTTCTGCTCGAGCGCCCCTAGCGGCCGTTAGAATAAATGCATTAAAAAAGACAAAGAAAAAAAGCAATAGATTAGCTGCATCATTGAATAAACTGCAGGGTTGAAAGCGTGTGACAAAAGTAGCGGCTTATAATCACGAAATTACGGTAGATATTTTAGTATATGTAAATATGGGAATAATTGTAGAAATACTTTGTACTAGAAAATGAAATATGTCTGCTTCCTCTTCTGCCTGTTTATGTACCTGTGCCGATAAAGCAAGATGTTGAAGATACCAAACCACTGAAACGCAGGAGAAAGTAAGATTAAGATCAACTTTATCAATCTCTGTAGGGAAATTCAGTTGTAGTAGCAGCACCATAAAATATACAGGGAAGAAAAACTCTTATTCACATGTACACACCAGAGGAGTTGTAGAGTCTAATGGTGGATGGGAGGAATGACTTCCTGTACCGTTCCTTAGCACAGTAGGGGCGAAAGAGTCTGCCGCTAAAGCTGCTTCTCAGTTTGTCCACCTCTTTGTAGAGAGGATGGGAGGGATCGTCCATGATGGTCGGCTGTTCAGCCAGCAGTCTGTCTCCCACCACCTCCTCTAGATTGGCAAGCTTGAAGCCAACAACAGACCCTGCTTTTTTATGAGTTTATCCAGTCTGTTGGCGTCCTTTGCTTTGACGTCAGCTCCCCAGGACATTATAGCAAAGAAGATGCTGCTCGCCACGACAGACTGGTAGAACATGTGGAGCATCCTGCTGCAAACACTGAGGGACCTGAGTCTCCTCAGGAAGTAAAGTCTGCTCGTGCCCTTCTTGTAAAGTTCGTGGAAGTTATCATGGAAGCCAAACATTAGCTTGAGCTAGACTGCACGACTGTGCTATGCAGTTGATGCAAAAGCAATCGATGGCATAACACTGGAGGACCTCTTACCGCACCTGCTGGATTTTTCCGAGGAAAAATGAAGCAAAGTGAAACTTGAAGCTCTGCTAGGTCCACCTGAGGACTGGAAGATGTCCTGTTACAAATACATCCTCTGTGTGTCCGCCTAGAAACGAGTTTATTTCTGCTTTTATTTCCCATTATAGTTTTGTTTTAGGTTTCTAGTTCTGTTTGGGCCTTTTTTTCTTCTTTATAACTTTAGTTCTGCCGAATATTTTCAGCAAACTGTCAGTCTTTTGATTTACCATCTCTGCAGAAAGGTCAATCATTCTTAAATGTCAAATCGTTTTGAAAAATTGGAGCATTGGACAAACTACAGGAGCACCAAGTGTGGGTGTCCTGACCATTGGTCGAAGTTTGCTGGATTGGATGATTTAAAATGTGCTCAAACACCCGTTCCTGTGAAAATTCTTGTTCCTGTTTCTTCTGGTGTAAACATGCAGCTCATTACACCACTGGAGATGTTTTCTGTCCTGCTGTGTCAGCGATGCGAGTCTGCTCCGCCTCTGAATTGTCCGTTTGACTCTTCCAGCTGTGAAAGCGGTCCCAGCCGCTCACAGAAATGTCCTTGTTCAGGGGAAAACTCCAAGTTGTGACAGCGGGAACAAACGTCTTTGTGTTCATGGCTTCAAACTCTCACAGGTAGCGACTCATACACATCTAGAAGCACAAATGTATCACAGCTGCTGCTCCACCTGCTAATCTGTGCTCCAAACTCTGGGTTCTTGAGCCGCACAGAGAAGTTTGAATTTTGGAAGAATCTTGCAGCTCACATCCGTGTTTCTCCAGCAGCTGAAGCTCCTGAGAAAGTTCCGAAGATGAAGAGGACGAAGCGCCACATGATCTTCATGCAGGTGTGTTGGTGTCGTCGTAAGGAAACCAGTAATCTCGACTGTTTTCTTTCTCTGACCTTGTAAATATTAGTTTTGGATTTGGAATTTTTGATTATCAATTTGAAACTTTACAAAACGTTTTGCATCACTTTGTTGATCTTCAAACAAATCAAATCCTTTATCATTTTTTCATTTATTTTAATGTTGCAGTGTTTTAATGGAGGAGCAGAGCCTGAACTTTTGTCAGGAGAGATGAATTCAACCAACCAAAGCAGATATTTTAGAGGTTCTTGTTAAATTCAAAACGACAAATGTGAGTTTATTTTGTTCAGTTTTTTTTATGAAGTAAGAATTACAAAAATATACACATTTAAAATCCCTTTTTTACTTTTCTAGGGAAACAATGAACAATTTCGCAGACTAAACTGATGATATGAAAACAAAATGATAAGTCTACAAACTGATTTTGACCTATAGAGGCATGTTAACAGTTTATGATGTTTTTGACTTTTTTTTTCTAAAATTCCTGTGTTTTTTGTAAATCAAACTCTTAATATTTACAGTTGATCAACTGCAAATCTAAAAAAGATAAGATAAGACTTTATTTATCCCACGATGGGGAAATTCCTTTGTCTGCAGCAGCAAAGTGACATTAAATATTACAACAGAAGAACATCTTTAACTTACACAACAATTCAATTAAAATTAAAGTTAAAAATACACACCAAACAAGGAGATCCAGTGTAAGAACAAAACAACAGCAACAACAAAGGAAATGCACCGTGTAGGTACCGTATTTTCCGGACTATAAGTCGCCCTTTTTTTCATAGTTTGGCAAGGGGTGCGACTTATACTCCGCGGCGACTTATATTAGAAATAAATTTAAATAAATACATTGTTAGCCCTCCTGTTATGTTCATTTGTGACGAACAGAGATGATGTTCCTAAGGCAATTTGATGTATGAGGTATGTTAAATGTCAAGAGTATGTTAAGTGACTCAGAGAATCAGCAAAACTTTTTTTTACAGTAACATCTTGAAGGCTAACAACATAAAATTCTATTTTCCAATGATTTCATAGATTCAGAAATGCAATAAAAATGACAACTGTTTCTACAAATACAGGATGAAAACAGAGTTTTAGTTGGACAATGATGCTTCATGAAAGGAATAAATAAATAAGTATGAGAAAGAATTACTGTGAAATTATGAGAAACAGTTTGCTATGATTGTGTCATATGAGGTTGTGGAACTTATTAGTTCTTGGTCTCAGATTTTGTCAAATAAATTTCCCGTCAAAATGCGACTTATAGTCCAGTGCAACTTATCTGTGTTTTTTTCTACTTTATAATGCATTTTTGGGCTGGTGCGACTTATACTCCGGAGCGACTTATAGTCCGGAAAATACAGTACATTGAATGACCTGCGGTAGCTCCTTCTTGAACTGTGGGTGCAACAGTCTCGTGCTGAAGGAGCTGGTCAGGAGCTGGTCAGGGGCTGGTCAGTCTCAGTCTCTGAGCCCTGGATGTTCAGCGGTGAGTGTGGTGGAGGGGACCTCCTGAAATCCAGAACCAGCTCCTTTGTCTTGCTGGTGTTTAGCATCAGGTGATTATTGTCACACAAGCCCACAAAGTCAGACACCAAAAAAGTATTTCAGCAAAAATTTACTTTTCTTTTCCTGTTTGGTTCAGTTCCATCTTTTTCTGAGCTCAGTTACAGTTAAAATATCCTGCAGCCGTTTGTCGTGCGTTAGATCCCTTTGGTGCGCTGAGTGTTGTCACTCTCATTCTTGTAAACAACAACAGGTTTTCCGGCTAACTCTGCAGTGAATCTCTACAAATATTTAACAAATAGCTAAGCTTTTTCCTAAGCCCGAAGCAAAACTTTATTGTCCAGCTTAGAGCCGAACAGGCCACACACTGAGACGAAACAAAAAACCCTGTTTTTCTGACAAAGCTTTGTTGTTTTTTTTTACAGGATTCGTTTGCAGAAATGTACCATTAGCTCCGGTTAGGAGCAAATTCTTTGGCTGTTGTTTTGCTCTGCAATAATCTTGCTTTGTTCTGCGTTGCAGCCGTTGAATAATCTTTGTTTTGTGTTGATGTTTAAGATCAGCAATAATCTGACTCAGAATGCACTAAACAGCCGGATTTTCTGAATGGCTGTAATTAGCGTGGTAAATATGTCAACCCTAATCCCCGCACAGACAATTCTGCTCTTTAAGTAACAGCTAATCAACACAAACTGAGGTGGCATAAGCTGGATTTTCAAGCTTTATTTATTTATTCTCTCTATTGGCAGAGGCAGGTCTTCTGTCTGGTGATGGGAGAGTTAGGCCGGACCCCCGCCGGCTCGGCAGGCTGTCAGGCTGAGAAAGTGAAAGTTTCCATCTGTGCCTGTTTAAGTGCTGATTTTATTTTTTTAGGGTTAGAGGACATCTTCAAATTAAAGATCTGCGTTCTATTTATAGTAGCTCCAGCTCGGTTTGGGTGAGGACTACACCACAGTGGTTAAACGATCTCCAAATCATCACATATTTAGTCCACAAATAATGGAGATTAGATCAATTATCTTTACGACAGTAATCCAGACTGAAGGAATTGTAAAAACTTTTGATTACTTGAAATAAATACGATTGTAAGACTTGTAAATAAGCAATTTTTTTGTGCTTGATTTGATGTTTTTCTTTGACAAAAAAGTTTTTTTAAATTGTTGTGTTTCCATTTGAGGAATTTACAACAGCAAATCCAATTTGTGCAATTTCATAGTTGATGGAAACACTGATACTGATTCCTTTGAACTGTTTTAAAAGCTCCTGGAGCATTTCTTGGTGGTGACATGCTCCATAAAGTTGTGCTCATGTCTGTTTTAGGAATTTGGTCAAAGTCTAAACTTTCAGTTGTTCCCGGTTACCTGGTGTCTAGTGAGGCGGCACTCTTCTCTCCAGAAGAACACGCAGGAGAGCTCCTATAAAGCAGACGTAATTGGACTGTTGATTATGAGCTGCTAATTGTCAAGTAAAGAATAAACAGGGAGGAAAAGGGGAGTTGAATCTTTTCCCAATTAAGCCACTTCTGGAGGTGTTTTCTGCACATGTGAGTTGGAGTGCTTAAAATTCCCTTTAATTAAGGCTCAGGCAGAGGTTACTAGTTTATCTTTATCTCAGTTAGATTTTAATGAATTTTTTTAATTCATCTGCGAGGATTTTAATTGCTTTTTTCATGCATGTTTTATTAATACACCCCCAGTTTGCAGTTTACAAACTCAAAGTTATATAAATGTTGCTTTTTAGGGGGCGTTTTGAGTTTTTTTTTTGGTTTTTTTTGCTGGTTTGAAGGAGTTTCCTATGAAGGAAGACATTTCTTGGAGGTTTTTTGCGTGAAGGCGGTGTGCTGCAGAGGTGTGTGCAGCATGCATGATGTATCTGCCTGTCCAGGTGTGTGCCAGGCAGCAGATAAAGAGGCCAGAGGCTGTGCAGGACAGTTTCCCCTTGAGAAATCCATTATATGTCAGAGCTGTTGCTCCATGTCATGTCATGGCCCCTCTTCACTGACACAAAGCAGAATCGCTGTGAGTGTTTTGCATGTGTAAAGGCAGACCAAACATTTTTTTTTTGCCCTTCTTCTTCATGCATGCATGTAGACGTGTATCTCCACACGGATGCATGTGCACGCACCAGCGCCGCCGTGCACTCTTGCAGGCACCACGCTCATTGTGTCGGCGCCTGAATATCAGCCAGCAACTGCCCCCATTGTGGCGGCTAAAAGCAGACTGAAAGGCCTGTCGCTCAGACACACCGGCATTCAACCCTCAGTCAGACCTCATGGTAACAGCCCGACCATTAGGAGCACAATGAATATTTACATACGCTGCCTTTGGTGTGAAGGTTAATCTGGTTTTCATTTAAAT
Organism: Oryzias sinensis; assembly: GCA_037389245.1. Lineage (NCBI taxonomy): Eukaryota > Metazoa > Chordata > Actinopteri > Beloniformes > Adrianichthyidae > Oryzias > Oryzias sinensis. The sequence goes on from CM074502.1 coordinate 2,417,220, forward strand.
CCATTTGTGCGACAATGACCTGTATGTACACTTTCAGCTCACAGTTCATACGATTAAGGACAATTGTTTTAAAACGATTTATCTGAGCCCATCTCTTTTCTTTTTTTTTTTGTACTTAATTAAAGATAAAAAAAAAAAAACGTTTAGGTCTGCCGTTTGCTGAATTTGGATCTTTTTTACACAATTTATTTCAAAAAATATAATTATGATCAAATGGATACCAGATTTATGAGTGAAAAAGGAAAAGGCAGAGTGCAGGACTGTCTTGTGTCCTAGATTTTAACAGCAATTCAGACACTACTATTTTATTTTATTTTAAGCGGCAAATAGGATATAACTGGTTTCCTGAAGTAAAAACATCATAATGTTAACATTTAAAGGAGACTATTTATGTGTTCTGATGATAAAAACTTGGATGAATAAAAAAAAAAGTATTTTAATGCATCAAAAATTCCTCAAATGTAATGCAATGTGGTCTATATTTACTAATCTAGTGAGCGTCAATGCACACTGTTTTTTTGCAGAGACTTCTGGGTATTTCTAGGCCACTGGACTTCAGAATTATAGATTCGGACACTCCCGAAAAAATGGCGATCCGGTTAGTTGTGTTTATAGATTATCATAAAGATGAAAAGGTTAAAAAAAATAGTTTTAAAGGACATTCCATCTTGATTTTGTCTTGTTTTTTTTTTCTCTTTTTCCTCAATGTTTTAAATAGATTGTAAAGAAGAACATAGAACTATAAGGATTTCGCCAATGGGTCGGGTTAAGTTTACGACCAAAAAGAAATTTAGCCCAAAATTAGGGAACGAACACTAATCTTAACATGAAAATCACTGGAAAGTAGTAAATGATGTTCATGCAGTGAATCATTTTTACTCAAGAAATGAGTAATAATAAAATAATTTATATAATCTAGAAACAAAGAGTTCCACACAAGCATTAAAAAGTAAAGAAGTAAGCCAAAAAAAATGAAAAGTTAGATAGAATTGCTTGAAATTGAAGGTTATACAGCACAAGTATTTTTTAAGCAAATAGTTTGTATTTTTTGAGTTCTTTTTTGCCTAATTGTAGTTTAACTTGATTAGAGGTGCCAAAAACTAGTGTAAGAAGTAGAAATGACTCAATTTAGGACAAAATGACTCTTAGGACGAGTTGGTCCATCTTAATAAATCCTAATCAAATTTAAAACAGCACTTAGAACATAAATCTAAGTATTTGTTTCCAAAATAAAAGCTGTCTAACATTTATTTAACTTTAAAATAAACATTTAAAACGGAACCAAAAACTACAGAGATATTCAGATGTTTGAGTGTTAAATCCGGTTTTTATATTGTCAAGAGTTTGGAGCAAAGTGATATTTGACTTTTTTTAATACTAATTTCCATATTTCTAGATTCTAGCTCCTAATGAGTCAAAAGAATCGGTTAGTTCAAAAGGGGGCCCACGTCCAAGAGGTTTATTTTCCAGGAACTGATTTTAATTGCATAGCTTAAAGGGAGGCTACACCAAATGATTAATACTTGACCCAGATTTAGCACCAGTTCATAGCTTACAAATGCTATAATATGAAGCACTTCACTTTTATCATTTCAGAGGACTATCAAACTAAAGTCTCTGGACTTGGGCCCTTCTTGAATTAAACAGGGGTGCTGCCATATTGGATAACTAGTGCTGCCATCTATGGGATAAAGCTGAACCCATGCAAGAGAGGCCCAAGTCCAGGAATTTTGCACTTACTGCATTTTAAATGTCAAGCATAGTCAATACATTAAAACAGACTTGGGAGTTTTTTTTGCACATAATCAGATAACTTTTCCCTTGAAGACCATAGAACATTTAATATCTCTATTTTGAAAAATTGTGGACTTGGGCCCCTTTTGAACTAACCGATTCTCAACTGTGATGATTTTGGGAAGATGTAGAGCAAAGAGAACTTAAAACAACTTAAAATATGGTAAAATGTCTAAAAACAAGATGTAAAGTCTTTGCGAGGATCAAATAGTTTCTAGTAAAATCAACTAAAAGTGAATGAAGAACCAGATTTGAAAAAACAAACAAAAATTTGAAAAAGTTTTAAACTCAAAAGCAGACTTTGTAAACTTGAAAGAAATAGTGAAAGCTTTAAAATAAATTGATACATAAAAAACAATAAATATAAAACAATGAACAAATTAAAAAAATATGATTTGTTTTCCTTTCTGAGATCACATTCAACTCGTGGCATCAACAGAACAAGCTGCAAAACTAAAGGTTCTTAGATTGATTTAAAAAATTGGCATAAAAATCCCATTTTCATGGAAAAGTACACGTCCAAATGCTGATTCCTGACCCAGCCTGGCTTCTGCTGACAAATACAGTCAGTCCTCATTACAACTGTCTAAATCCAACAATCTTTTCTCGCTGGATAAAAGCTGCAGAAAGTATAAGACTTCACACAAACACATACAAAAGAACTGAGGTAGAAAAGACTAACAATAGAGGAATACTTTCATGTCAAAAGAAGAAAAATCCAGTCCTTCAAGTACGCGTTTATTAAAGATGCAACACTTTTTGAAAACCTGTAACAATGACGATGCTTTTGTTGAAAGATGAGCCCTGAAAAGTGAAAAAGCTGTTCTTTATTAGAAAAAACACACAGACTGCAGCTTTCACTTCAATTTTGCGCTGAAATTTTTGGTTTTTCTCTGTAAATTTGTCAGAAGAATTATTATTATTTTACTGTATTTTTACTAATCCCTGTGAGTATATTTTTAATACATCATTCTGTGACTTTTAGTCCTTGTTTCCGGCCTGCTGGTGCTCATGTGGTTTTCCAAACCCTGCTTTTGTAAGTTTCTATTTACCAACCATATTAAAACACCATAAACGTTATTTATTTTTGGGGGAAATTAAGTAAAAAAGTGGGATTTTCAGCCCTGTTTTTGACAGGTGGGGTTTTAAAATCCTCTCCTCCATCTTCCAGCTGAATGAGTAGATTCTGTGCCTTTATTTTGAAAGAGCTGGAACCTTCTGGAAGGCGTGACAGAGCGCACACGCCTGCATGAACCTGCAGCTCGCATGTCATCTGTCTCCTCCTGCTCTCCATCTTCACATTTCTCCTTTCTTTTCCCATCTCCTCTCTGACTTTCCATTTCTTTTTAAATCCCGCCCCCTCCTCTTCCCCTCTCGCCTCCGACAGCCTGCTTACACCCTCAGCCCCCTCCTCCCCCAGTCCTGCTTTTCCCCTGGCAGGCGAGTGATTGACACTTACAAATTACCCGGCGGCAGTGGCATTGTGTGTGACCCCTCTCTCTCATCTCCAGCCCGCCGCCGTTTTGTCATCTAATTACTGTGAATCCCCGTCCTGCTCCCCGCTGTTGCATTTTTAATGCTGCCCCCCCCGGATCCCCCCCTTCACCTGCAGCCTGCTTTACCTGCCTCTGTCCCATCCTCTGTCCCATCGTCTCTATGTCCCCGCTCCACTTGCCCTTTGAAACCCCGTCTGCCACCCCACCCGCCTCCGTATCGGCCCATCGCCTCTCCTTTGCACGCTGTCACACAGGGATCAGCCCGCGCCCGTTCGCTCCACTCGCCGGCGGCGCCATTACATAGTTTGGTAAACAGGCGGATCAATAATGAAAGCACAGCAGTTTCTAATCTGCTCCAAGATCCGGCGGCGCCGCCGCCGCCGTCCGGCTTGATGTCAAAACACATTTTTGCGCCCTCATTCCCGCAGTAAAAAAGTACTTCATTGAAGTGTACTACATGTTGTCTATACTCAACGTTAGGCAGTGTACTTGAAGTTTACTTTTATTTATATTTTGTAAACTTAAAATGCTCCAATTTAGCCTGAATAAGTATTCAGTTAGTATACTTCCTACACTACATGTACATGGCCTTTAGTATACTTGCTATACTCAAGTATACTTCATATAAGAAACTTCAAGTTTACTACATTTTGCAAAGACCAGATCGTTCTCCCAAATCTTTGTTATCACTTTATTCCTACTTTGTGTTTGAGCAAACATTTTGTCAATGTGTCAGGTAAGTTCACAACCAAAATTTCGTTGACCTTTGACCTCGGGTTCATCTTTAATTTTCAAAAAAACAAAAATCCTTTATTACCATCTACAAATTTGTACCTCAACCTATCGCCTCCAGAGTCCTCGATTAGGAAGCTATTTGGGAAAAAATGTAACCAAACAACATAACATATCATAGAAACATATTAGCAATGTGGAGACGGTTAGCAAGAAAAACTTCGTTGCCAAGGAAATCCAAAAATTAACTTTTGCTGATTCTTCTAGAATTGACACAGACCTGTTGGTCACCCCCAGGTGACCATAAAATAAAATGGTTGCCATGGAGATAAAACCAACATAAACACAGCCAATTAAAAAGAAAAGTATTTTTTTCAAAAAGGGGAGGGGCATGTAAAACCTGCTCAGCCAATGAGGGTGGGTACACTGCAAAAGCAGGCCACTTAGAAATAAGTCAAACATTTCAATCCCTTTGGAAGATTTAAACCAAAAAAAAAACAAGCAAAATAAATCTGCCAGTGGGGAAGAAAAATGGTTTGACCAAGAAAAATGTGTTAGAAAAGAACTCCAATCTCTAAGACAACTTTTCTCAAAATAAGATATTTTTTCTTGCAAGACAGAAACTCAGACATTTTGTGTTAAAACAATAGTCTTTTTTTCAGATCCAGTTTTTGCAGAGTCTAAAGGAAACGACGTGGGGGTGGGAAATTCAGAAAATTCTGATGCCTTTTGATTTTTTGGAAAAGCTTAAAGAAAAACAGTTTGAGAATCACACAAGAAACCATCCAGAAAGATTTTTTCCTCTATGCAACGAGCAGGATAACCATCGCTGAAAGCTGTAAAGACTGCAGGATGACAAGGTGCAAATGTTAAGACACATTACACCCACAGCTCCTCGCATACCTGCCTCTTTGTGTGTGTGTGTGTGTGTTTTCTTCCCCCGCCGAGCCCCCTCTTCCAGCTAGAAATCAGCCGAGCATGGCAGGCTGCAGCTCCAGAGGAACCGGGAGCGCAATTCTTTCTTCTCTCCTTTTATTTCCTGAAATCTGTCTCCTTTTTTTTTGGAGGGGTTCTTAGTTTTGACAGAAGCTGCAAAGTCCGGCTGAGTCGGGGGGCTGGGTCAGGGAACCCACCTGCCCCCTCCCCTTTCTGGTGTAGCTCCAGGGCGTGGTAGGATTTAGCATGGCCTCATTACCTTGTCATGAGCTTGGAGACATATGGGCCTCCTGAGAGAGGCTCAGGGACGTGGACTGATGAAAACAGAGCGGGGAAAGGGGGATCTGACAGCATGCAAAAAGGAGAAGGGAGGCAGGAGAAAGAGGGGAATAAAGGAGGAAGAATATGGGGGGTAATTGAGAGAGAAAGGGAGGAGAGATGTTGACAGATGTAGAAAAATAGAGAGACGGCGGGGAGGGATGGAGCATGGAGGGGAGTGGCGAAACTAATGGTCCTGCCAGGAGAGATAGAAGTCAATCACTCATCTTTAAACAAAAGCAGCGGGCTCAAGAGAATATTTAAGAAGAGATTATTTAATTAAAAGTTCCCTTTGCTCATATTTATGAGCCATCCCTCTGTCAAATATTAACCTTGGGGGTCCTGGGGGGCCATCAGGAACCGCGGAGTGAGCTGGACGGCCTGGACAGAGCTGAACTTTTAAAGCACCAGTTAGAAATGGCAAAGCAACAGTAAATGAAGTTGTTTATAGTTGAGGAAAATAAATATTTGCAATAAAATTAAATTAAAAGTAAGACATTATTTATATTTTTGGTTGTTAGACCCCCCCCCCCTTTTTTGTGAGACAAAACATTTTTTTCAATTGCTCATATGTGCAAAATAAGTCCTGAATGCCAGAAAATGACATTTAAAAGAGCTACTTTTCGGTCGTGGACTAATTCAGATGGATTTTCCTAAACAGGTTCCTCTCTTATAGAAAAAAAATAACAGCTGGTAAAAGGACAAGGAATAATCTCAAGGATGACACGTGCAGAGCTTGTTGCTGCACCTTTGAAATTGTTTGTTTTTAACCGTTTTTTCGAGGCCTCAGCTGCAAATCTGCTTCTTGTTTCAACCTATAAAACCCAACTTTTAATATTTAATGTTAAAATAGTTTCACTCTCAAAAAAAGGATTTAACTCTCCACAAAAATCCTCCATGTCAAACATTTTGCCTCTGAAAATTCTGCATTTCACATGATAACAAATGTTACGACATGAAGACAAAAAGACTCCACAACAGTTTTACGCAACCGCAATTAATATTTTAAACAATAAAAAAAGCACTTGGTCTGACATCTGAATCACTAAACTAATGAAAACAAACAATTTTTTCCATACCTCAGACTCTACAGCAACATTTGGAAAGAGGCTGTTAAAATGTTTATAAGCAACATGAAGCAGAATTTTAACAAATTAGAGATTAGTTCTTTTTTTGTTTTCTACATAACTGTTTAAAGTTCTTATTTTTATTTTTTTTGTTAAAAAAAAGCTAAACTGAAGGAAATTCTAGATAGTTTGGAGAAACAAACAAGATCAGACCAGCAGATACCTGCAAGACACTATGCATTATGTTTGTGGTTCCTGTTTCTGCAGATTCACTTTGTCAGGAGACATCTTTGACTCTCATAGCTTTTAGAATTTGCTCTGTTTCCGTTGGTTCTTTCATCCCAGCATCCTCCCAGCATCCTCCCAACATCCCCCCAGCATCCTCCCAGCATCCTGTTAGCATCCTGTTAGCATCCTGTTAGCATCCTACCAGCATCCTTCCAACATCCTTCCAGCATCCTTCCAGCATCCTGCCAACATACTTAGAAAACAATCCCAGCATCTTTCCAGCATCTTTCCAGCATCTTCCCAGCATCTTCCCAGCATGCCCCAGCATTTTCCCAGCATGTTCCCAGCATGGCCCAGCATCCTCCCAGCATCCTCCCAGCATCTTCCCAGCATCTTTCCAGCATCCCCTGCCATCCTTTAATCATCCTCCCAGCATCGTTCACACATCCACCCAGTATTCTTTTAGCCTCTTCCCAGCATCTTCCCAGCATCCTCCCAGCATCTTCCCAGCATCTTCCCAGCATGCCCCAGGATCTTCCTAGCATCCTCCCAGCATCTTCCCAGCATCCTCCCAGCATCCTCCCAGCATCTTCCCAGCATCTTCCCAGCATCCCCCAGCATCTTCCCAGCATCCCCCAGCATCTTCCTAGCATCTTCCCAGAATCCCCCAGCACCCTTTTAGCATCCTCCCAACATTGTTCACACATCCACCCAGCATCCTGTTAGCATCCTCCCAGTATCTTCCCAGCATCTTCCTAGCATCCTCCTACCATCCTCCCAGCATCTACCCAGCATCGTTCACACATCCACCCAGCATCCTTTTAGCATCTTCCGAGCGTCCTCCCAGCATCTTCCCAGCATCTTCCCAGCATCTTCCCAGCATCCTCCCAGCATCCTCCCAGCATCTTTCCAGCATCTTTCCAGCATCATCCCAGCATCTTTCCAGCATCTTTCCAGCATCTTTCCAGCATCTTCCCAACATCTTCCCAACATCTTCCCAACATCTTCCCAACATCTTCCCAACATCTTCCCAACATCTTCCCAACATCTTTCCAGCATCTTTCCAGCATCCTCCCAGCATGAGGAATACTTTGTATTAAACTGATAAACTTCAATACATGAGTAAACTGTACCTAAATGTTTTAGTTTGCGAGCTACAAATATACACTAATGCACTCCGAAAACATGAAATGAAAGTATATATTTTAACTAAAAGAATTCTTTTTTTTTAGTTTTGAAAATAAAAGCCTGTTTTCAAATTACAAGTCTGTGGCAAAGAAATAGTGTTAATGCCAAAATGAGTGAGGCTGTCCATGCTGCCCTCACAGAGTGAATGTTCCCCTTTCTGTCCTCTCCAATCTAATGTCCATGATGTCCTTTGAGAACAGTTTTAATATCAAATAAAATAAAAAAATGACCTCAAACGTAATGGAGATTATATGTAATTAGAGATAAAAAAAGGTCTTTGAAACATGTTTATTCCTTTGGTAACGTTTGGTCGTTTTTCATCCGAGCAGACGGTTTCTGGCTGAACTGACCCGACTGCGATTACCTTCAAGTCTCAAACAGGAAGTTCCAGGACCGCCTCCTGCATGAACCCAATAAACAGCATTATAAATCACTCCCAGCGCAACACTTCTTTAAACTGTTTTCCCCATCAGCCAGTGATTACTCACACAGTACAAATCTCTTCGTTAAAAGGTGCAGACACACCGATTCCCCCAGCCTCTGTAAACACGCTCACTGCATCTTTGTACAGTCTATTTCGTTTAGGTTGAGTTCTCAGGATCTGTTTGTTCCAGCTTCCTGTCTTTGTCTTTGTCTGGTTTTCGACAGGCGCGTTTCTTCCCTCCGACACCAACGTTCTCACACTTCCTCAGACTGTGGGGACTATCAACACTTCACAGTATTCTCCGTTTCTAATGAGAATGTGATCACAGGTAGTCTTCACTTAAGACCTTCAAAAACACTCCACTTTTTAACAACTGGTTTATCAGTCCAATGCTCACTTTGTGCCGTCACCTTCCCGAGTTCAAGCAGCTGCCTGATTATCATTCTTTTATGGTTGAGGCATTCTTTCTTGATGCTAAGCAGGTATTCAATCAAAAACTCTCAACACAAATCAACTCATTAAACACAGGGAAGGTTAAGACGTTTTGGTTGACTTTTGAGAAATAAAAAATCAGCATTTAAGACTTTCTCATCAAGGATATTTTGAGTTTATTTATGTCATGGAAACAAGATTTTTGCCTAAAACAGAAATTATGTAATCATTGTTCTAATGAGGACCCTGCCAGGAAGTGGAGGTGAAGTATCCAAACATTTTTTTTGTTATGGTTTAATATTTAATTACACTTGATATAAAACAGAACTAACTAGAAACTTCGTTAAGATGTAACGACTTGTTTTGACATTTTGAGCTTGAAAACATCATATTTTAAATAAAATCTTTAATTAAACACTTTTTTTGAAAACTCAATTTGTGTTTAATTTTGACAACTTTATCTTTAAATGTTGTTGTACTTTCATTGGTGTGGAAACAAAAATGATAGCTGGACTGTTGGCGCCTAAAATACTATGTTAAAGTAAAGTTAAGTAAAAACATGAATGTATGTGTGTAAATAAACCTATTTTAAGACATAATATGTCCAATTATCAGAGCAGTATGAGTGAATATAATTAATTTCTATATTTCATTTTCTCCTAAATGTTAATAAATGTTGGACACATTTTTCTAGTTCATTGGCAAATTTATTCACTCAAATTAAAGGAAAGGGACAATGAATTCTAGATTCTTCACTTATTTTGAGAAGGACCTTTTTTTTTTTTACCAGTGTAACGACTAACCTGAACACGGACTCCCTGTTGGTATTTAATGCTAAGCCATCAGTCTGTTTAAAATGTTAATTCATGTACAACTTTTTTTTCCTTAGGTAACTATAAAAGCACAAATAAAAACCGCGTTCAATCCACCCACAATCTCTATTTACCTCCAGGTTTTGGTCTCAGGGATATTTTCTATTTCTGATTAAATCAACTGGGACCTGCAGTGCTTCACAGTACTCAATAGTACACAGTACTCAACAGTACTTCATGAAAATCAATCCCAAATAAATGAGTTTATGGTGAGAGGCTTTTACAGCACGGAAAAATGCTGCAGCCTTGATGAGAAGAATAGAAGTAAACACACAGAACAGATGTTTGTGTAACTTAAAGCTCAGCCAAAAGAAATCCTGATTTAGACAAACTAAACCCACAAGAGAAAACTTCTCAGTTGAATCTGGTTTGTTTTAGTTTTTTTCCCACACAGAAGCAGATTCCACTCTTTCACAACCAGATTTTAGGATTCTGAATGAAAACACAACAGTGTTTGATTCGTGCTCTAATTAACAGAAATATTGTCAAACATGGGAAACTATTAAACAAATAATTAAGTGTAACCATAAATTCTGCAATTTTTGCTGAAGACTTCTATACATTTTTTAATGAATAATTTATGCATAAGATTATTAATATTACAAATTGTAATTGCATAACTGAATTTACCTCAGTTAAACTCACTCAAAGTTGGTGGGTGAAGCTAAAAAAGGACAAATGGCAATGAAATAAACAGAAAATACTGTAACATAAAAAGATTCAACTGTGTCAATTATTATGTTGATATTTTTTCAAACACAAATATAACCAACTGTGTTTTTAATCTATTAAATCGGGTAAATTAATTTTTTTATTTATTTATCTATTATGATTTTAATTTACCCTTTATTTACCCAGGAATTGTCCCATTGAGATTAAGAATCTCTTTTTTAAGGGAGTCCTGGCTAGTGGGAAAAAATAAATTACATTTACAATAAAAATGTCAACATTAAAAACATAAAATAGAAAATAAAAAAATAAAAATTTTAAATTGTTTATGAACAAAATTAGTTGGTTTGTTCCAAAAGTTAAACTGTTGTTCAAATGTGATAAAACGATTTGTACCAAATTATTTTCTAATTCAATATTAACAAATATTTTTGGTTATTTTTTATTTATACTGCTTTATTTTATTGCATATGTTTACTAATCTTCATGCATTTTACTTATTTATTCAATGACTTTTTTTGTGTATTTCATCTGTGGAATTCGTTTGCCTTTACGGGAAACAACTATACTTGTGTTTTAAAGCGTTTGTTTGGTTTTATTAAAAACAGAGATTTCATGTCGTCCATTTAAATCAGTCAGGACACAAGGATTCGATGCATGAGAAAGGTGGTTTTTTTATTTTTTATTTTATTTGTGTTTCATCTAGATTCCTCTCTCATTGAAGATGTAGCCTGCAGGGATGGGGGGGGGGGGGTCTGCAGCAGGTAAAGTATATCTTGCAGCTCACATGTTGTGTTTGCTTGTGCGCAAAAGAGAGAAAGAATTAAAGGAGAAGGCCGTGAAAAAAAAAAAAAACGTCTAAAGGATAAAGTGCAAGAGGCCAGAGAGGAAACACTGAGATGGTGTGTTGTGTATGTATGAGTATGTGTGTGTTTTGTGCATCTGTGTGTATTTGTGAGCACGCAATAGGCAAACAGACCACAGAGGCAGAGAGAGGGAGGGAGGGGAGGAAGGGGGGGGGGGCAGGTTATTGCTGGAAAGCGTGAAGACAATAATGCAAACTGACACTTCAGAAATTAGATGCCGGTTGCCTTGGCAACAGGCCCTGGGCGAGGGGGCTACCAGGAATGGGTGAGGATGGGTGGGAGAGGGCGGCGGAGAGCGCAAAGATAGTGAGTAAATTATGTTTGATTAGAAGCGCAATCATTTGAAAAGAGCAAAGAGAAGCCTGCGGTGGCGCGGGCTGCAATCAATGGAGGACAGGAGAGTGCTGCATGTGGGGATGCGCCGCATACAGATGCACGCAGTCGCCTCTCCGGGGGCTTCTGGAGTGTTTTCGCCGCTGATATTTGCCTTCAGAAGCGCCAGAGTTTGTGTCGGGACACGGACAATAATCAGGTGCTGCTCACTTATTTTTTCACTCAAAGAGGAGTCAAACAAAGCAACACACCTTTCTGGGTTCCCTTGTAAAGTTACTTTTTACTGTATCTTAACTAAAATGAAGTTTTGAATACTAAACAAAAAACTTTTTTGTGTTTCCCCCCCCCCCAAACTCAATGACCTGCTTAAAGAATAATGCTTTACATTTTCCACTAAATGTGTATCAATTTAGTTTCTACCAAATATATAAACCCTTTCCTTAAATTAACAGTTTATTTTGTTATAAATCATCTTCTTTTCAAGCAAAAATGACCTCAAGTCTTTTTTTTCCTCACGAGTCAGACTTCGAGTTGTGCTAGAACTCTGCACTCAACCACCAGAGGGCAGCATTGTGCCTAATCTTGTCTTCTCAACCATAAATTCCTTATCGGAAGAAAAGATGTTTCTGCAAAGATTACTTTTTGAAAGTCTTTTTTTTTTTTGGCTAAAAATAGTTTTAGTGTGTTTTCTTAGGCTAAAAACAGAATTCATTCTTTTCTGACAGAAAAAAACAACATTACAGAAACAAAAACTAAACATCACATGACACAAAAACACACGTAGTTCCAAAGATTAAAGAAACCCTCAGCAAAAACTAGTGCACTTGAAGTTAATTTACTTGAGTATAAGTATAGAAAGGATACAAAAGTCCATTTACATTAAGTGAAAGAACTTTGCTGGAGCATTTTAAATGTACAAAATATAGTTAGTTTAGAAAAAGTGAACCAGAGTTCGTTTCTACCAACAACCCGGAACAAATCTTCAGTCTGAATCCACTCAAGGGGACCCTGGTCCGGGACCAGCAACTGCTGTCAGATCCATCTTTCGAGGTGGTCTTGGTTCCTTTCCAATCGAACTAAGCTTTAGTTCGCTCAGAGTTTCCTCAGTCTGAATACGATCCATGCTCGCAGCAGAACATCGGAACCAAAACGCCGCCGGACGTTATGGGATGTCAACAGAGTAGGAACGTAGCAACCATGACGATGAGACACAACAACTAACCGAAACGTGGTAGGATGAATGCAGGCTCATTGGCACAACTTCTAACGTGATCCACGTTGCTTCTCACAGTTTACCGACAGTCTTTATGTCATAAACACTGATCAGCGTACCTTCTTAGCCGTCGTCTCTTCAGTAACCGCCTTGCAGCCGTACCAAAGTAAAATGTGTTGTACCTGACGTTGGTACAGTTGAGGTATAAAGTTGGATCAGTGATCTATCCATTATTCTTTTTCTCATTGGTTTGCCCCGCCCTTGTAATTCCTGGCCAATGACTGAAGAGATCTTCAGTCATGTGCTTTTGTTTACAAGCTTTGGTTTGAATCTATAATCTCTGTTAGACTACAGTCTGACTACAGAGCAAATGCAAGGTTCAGGACCAAGTAAAGTGGACTTTGTCCAGACCAACAGACCTTTCCAGTCTGAATACAGCCTTAGTATAGACTAAGTATTGGTATATTTACATTACATTTAAATAGACTACTTTTTGCTAAAGTAGTTTAGTTTCAAAGAATAATCTACCCGAGAAAGCATCAATTAGTTTCTGAGTCTTTAAACTTTAGAACTAGACGATACTTTTATTAGCAGAAATGATCAACAAACAGAAAAGTTGTTTGTTTTTGTGCTGGATCGTAGTTTCTTTTGGCCCCCCCACTGCTGCCCGTGCCTCTAGACGTCATGTTATGCTCTTTTTAAAAAAATTAGTAAACACAGTAAAACCAAAATAAAAAAATTGACCATTAAAATATTATTTTAACAAACATTTTCGATAAACATAAAACCGAGCTGAGATCACAGCTATACATGTCTGTCCTCTTTTCTTGATTGCTGTTTTTTTAACCTCCTCTCTGTACTTTATTAGTGATACCATTCTCTTGGTATTACAATACTAGCAGAAGTATAGCTTTGTTGATAAGAAAAGCATTATTTTTTAGATCTCTGTTTTCTTATTTTACTTTTTGAAGCAACATGATGAGGAAGTTCATGCTGCTTGTGGAAACACTGGTTGGTGATCAGATTCTGAATTGAAACTCAGACTTGATTGGTTGACATCTTTTGGGACAATCCAATGCTAAGGCTCGCTGTGGCCTGTGGCTGTTCCCGCATCAGAGGTCATGTGGCGAGATTTCAGCATTGGGTGTGGCACGTTGGTCTGGCAATCACAATGCGACTTGTGCATCAGGTGTCGGGGCAACCAGACAGGAAATATTTTTTGTCCCCAATGATGGGAATGGAGTCCAAAACCAAAGTGGAGGAGAATCTTACCGTTCTACTCTTGAATTTGTATGACAATAAAAAGTTGGTTCTGATTTTTATTTTATTTTCCTCTTGGGACTAAAGCGGGACGGCAAGTCATTAAACTGGGCCACAGAGAGACAGAAGCACCACTGAAAGCATCCGCCATTCAGCTCCGGCAGTAGATGGTGAAGCTCGCTGCACTGGGAGAGTCTCCGAGTGACCTCATGAACCCAGACATGGAAGCACGTTTACCGATGCTTTTGTGGAGCTCTTTAAAACAAAGAAATCTGATTTCTAATCACCATGCATTGTAAATGACATTTACCAACAATGCTTCCTTGTTGCAATGAGGCTGAAAACCTTTAGCGGTAGCTCCTCCTACGTGTCACGAGTCAGGAGCATCAAGTTTATGAACACATTTTGGGAGAAGCGTCTAGCAGCAGATTTGATGCGGGAATCGCATTTGGCGTGAACGCAGCACCGGTCACAACTAAAAACGGGCAAACCTGCACAGGTGGAAATATGAAGGTCATGGAGCGCTCAGTGAGTGCGTGGAGCAAAAATGTTCATGCACATTTATTTCTACAGATATGCTGCTGGCGACAGGTCATAGTGAACACTTATACATCAGTGGGTCTAAACCGGTGTCATCCAGCTGGTTACAAATTCTGGACTACAAAGTATGGATAAAGTGTTTTTTCTTTTTAATTTATTTGATCAACCAACATCTTTTAACTGTACCCTATGCGATAATCTGTATTTTCCTTTAAATTTACTGAAGACAAAATGCAAAGCAACTCCAGTTTTAGAGTTAGTTGTGTATTTTTCAAATAAATAAAGGTTTCATTCCTCCACACATGGCTGCCGTTTGACCTGAATTTCCATAAGTCTTCTTTTTTTTTTTAGATTTAAAACTTAAAGTTGGTTTTAGGCCGTGACGGCTTCAGCTATGGAAGCGTGTGGACCCGTGTTGGTGAGATTCATGGATAGGAATGTTTACGTTAGTCCGTGTTTGTTACTATACACCAACGAAAGTCTTCTACTCAGCACTGAGGAAACCTAAAGCTAGAACCTCTTTATTACATTCTTTTAAAATATTGTGTTGAATACAATTTGTTAAATACATTTCAAAAATGTGCAATCTTAGACTCTAAATATATCCTCAGTTAGGAATGTATTTTGCAATTATTGTGCAGAATTTTCTTTCATGATGTTGCCTGTTTTTTGGACAAACAAGGGGGGGTAGAAGAGGGTGGGGTTGGGGGGCAGCAAAAGACAAATCCTTCCTTCAAGTTGTGCATTGAAGGTTATTTATCCAGAATTGATCGAGGCCCCGCCACTCCATGGAAACTGACAAATTGTAAATATGTGAAGAAAGGAACGATTCAGGACGGTATCGATCGAATTCAGACAAATAAAAGCTGAACGCTGGGAATGCGAGCGGCGAATGTGCGAGGAGGCCTCTTCTGGATTTATGAACCTTTAAGGTGGAGAGGGAAGTGTGCTTGCTCCATTATACTCTGCAGATTTTTTGTTTTTTTTAAATCCCTGAGGAGACGTGGGAATAAATTGGGGTGGGGGTTACCTGGTGATACTTGTGGACTTCCTGAAAGTCCTTCTCTCATGAAAAGCCAGATCGGGAGGAAGCCAAGCAGAATATGAGAAAGAAATCTAATTTAATTATTAAATTGAGTCAACAAAACAGAACCCTTATAACAGGAAACAGAAAGTGAAGAAGAGAATGTCTGACTGCTGGGAACCTGCTGGGAGAAATCAACACAAAGTAGATGAGATGATTGAAAAGTGAAAACAGGAGTGAAGATGTGGAAAACAGAAAAGCTGAAACAGAATCAGATCACAAATTAAACAACAAAAAACATGAAACCTCTCAGAGAAATCCTTCCAGACTCAAAGAACAAATTAAAAGGATTCACATAAAGACATGTTTTCCTGTATTTTACTACTCTGAATCTGCATTTATGGAATCACAATTCATTGAACATTATCAGTCAATTGACTGTATACAAGAACTGGATTAAGTGAGTGTGATGTCAGCTAGACAAAATGGTTTACTTCTGGAACCAACCAAATGAATTTGGGAAGCAGGAATTTATATTTTATTTCTAAACGTGACCCCTTCAGAGTAAGCCTCCCCCTACTTCCCATCATCTCTTTGTTTCCACTTTCTCCCTTTAGCTTACAGCCCCTCACAACCCTAACCTAATATTACTGGTCCAGCTAATGGTGAGCATTAGCTTAACAGTTTAAATCCAGATTCCAGCTCAGACGAGGAAAACAAAGACGGTCGTGGATCCATTTGTCTGCTATTTGTGCCCCAAAGAGGGCTCATTAGGGCACAAACAGCATCGTGTCACAGCTCATCTGATAGCACTTTGAAGTCAAACTTTGATCTAACTGCAGGAAGAACAAAGAAAACGTTAAATAAAGCTCCAACATTAAATTTTGTGTAGTCTTCCTTAACCTACTTGCTTTGGAGTGAGATCGATTCGTGTAGTGAGGACGTGGACCGCAGATACAATAGCCAAACACACATTTTCCCTCAGATCTTCTAACCTTTCACGGCTACATTAAACCCTTTAAAATCCCAAAGTGCAGTTAGAAAGACCGGCCGTGACTTCAATTCAAATGTGCAAATATGCTCCAAGGAAAAAAATCTACAGAAAACTTGTGAAATGCCAAGAGTCAGATTTAACTTTTTTTTTTTTTTGAGGTACGCGTCCCATTTTTCCTAAATTTGAAAGTAAATATTGTCCTAATTATACATCCAAAGTTTGAAATGCTTTGTGTATTTCCTCCAGCAGCAGATGCACACACATGCATGTGCATTGATGAAGCACACACACACACACACACACACACACACACACACACGTGTGCGCACACAGGCTGCTGCAGAATTGAATGCGATAGGGAAGTGAAAAATGATTAACCCAGGGTCAGCTCTCAGCCTCAATCTCGGCAGCGCTCAAAGAACATCCTCGCCTGATTTACACTCGTCATGTTCCACAGCACACATTTGCATATATTTATTAAATTCACCACGCGTTGGAGAATAAAATATAACAGGGTGGAGGAAAGGGGAGCAGGAGGAGAGGGGTGGAGGAGGGGAGCGAGGGAGGTGGTTATTTAAAGGAGGCGTGTTTCTGATAGATTTGCTTTTCATTCATATTCATTTGTTCCCTCTTTTCTTTGCCTCTCTCTCTGTTTTGTTCATTAACATTGAGGTCAGCGCCGGCATCAGATGTGACCGCTCGGCGCTTGAGGGAGAGCCGAGTTGCTGGTCAGCCTATTGAAGTGACCTTGTTTTCATCATGGCAGACTATTATTTATTGGTTAGATAGGAGCAGCGTGGAGATGGTCGCCACGTGGACGGAGCGTTGGGTCCTGAAGGTAAATCTGCTGCAGAAAAACAAGGCCAAGCAAGATTTCTATCGCAAAAGAATCAAAAGTCTTCTTCCACAACTCATCAGAGGACTACGGTGGCCCTGAAGTTCAAATCAAGTCAACAAATCACTTAACGCAAAACTACTTTAAAGATCCCAACAACACTAACAAATAAGAAAAGAGCATCACATTTTAGAAATTAAAACAAAATTCCAGACACCAGAAAAACAATTTTGAAAGCTAAAAATAATTTCAGTCAGACAACTCATGCAGTAAAGAAGATTTATTTCCATATTTCTTTTAGTTTGGCAGATAGCTCCGTTCAGATACATAAAACCAGGATCTCCATAGAAAACGTTGGGTATCAAACTACCGTCAACGGAGCGCACAGGTGGAAGCCGGGGAGGAGGGTGGGGGGACGAATGCAGAGCTCGCAGGAATGGAAGAAGAGGGATTGGACCGCACACCTGGAACTGCAGTAGGACGCAGAACAGGTGAGTTGATCAAACTGAACCACCCGCAGGGAGGAGTAACCAGGTAAACGAGTTGCCTCCATGAAATACTCCCAGGATCGTTCATTTCTAGAAATCACCAAACTTTTGCAGTGGCTGTGCTCAGACACGTAATTAAAGAAGTGGCTTCATGTGTGTAGATACAACCATCCCAAATAACTTTCTGTTGTAAAGGTAAACAAATGTAATCATCCAATCGGTGAGGTCCCATAAAACCGACCCTTTCTGGTTTCTTATTTTCTTTCACGTTTTAACATTTCATTTTGATTTCTGTAAATTACAGTTTGTTTTCCAACATGTTTTTATTTTTAACTATGTTCTGTTATTTTAGAATTACCTTTTGATTCATGTAATTTATGTTTTTTAAATATTTGTTTTGCCTTTTTAATAGATGTTGGAATATTTACTACGTTTTTGCTTTAAGGGATTCGTTGATGTACTTTGAACTTCAGGGCCACTGTAGACAGACGAACCTTATTTTTAACACGCCAAACATGTCGACTTGAGACATAATTTTAATCTTTTTTTCTCAACGGAAATATTTTAACCAAACTAGTATCAGAAATTAATCTTGGTTTAATTTAATGGACCTATATCAATCTTTTCTTAAGCCTTTCAGAAAAACATATCCACATATATATTATCTTAAGAATTATTTTTTTAAATAAAATATATTTTTGCAGCTAATTTTCCAACCCCTAAGACGACTCGATCTCTGAGGCTCCACCTTTCGCTCCTTGTGGGTGCCGCCCATTTCATGACATCATCTTAGAGCCAGCCTTGTTCACCCACAAAAAAAAACAACAAAACATCCGAACCACTTCTTCTCAGAGTCGATGCTAAGATGAAAGCACCGCTAGCTCTGCACAGACCGTGTTTGTGCGTGTCACAGCCAGGGGGCTCAAAAACGTTCATTTTGTATGATATAAGCCCTTTAAGACATCCACTTCCTGCTAGATTTTTACATTTCTTTTTTCTTCAAACATAGGAATAAAAATGAATTTTGGTTTAATGTGATCATATCATAGAAAATGTCAAGGTTAGACGTGAGTTCGGAATGACCCAAATGCTGGAACCCGGAAAGAGACTCGGACTCTGAGGTAGGTTTAGAAGATTTAATGAAGAGTTGAGATGAAGGGGGCTTCTTCTTAGGCGAGGAGCGGCGGCTGGCTGGAGGGATCTTGCTGCGGCTTTCCCAGGAGGAGGACTGTGGCGTCCAAGAGACTGCGACCAGGTGAGTTTCCAAAAGGTATTTTCTGAAGCAGAGCGAGAGTCACAATGAAAAGAGAGCAACGAGACAACAGTCAGAAACATGAGTTGACCAGACTATGCACCATAGGAGGAACAACGAACTGGCACCGGCTGAAGGTCCAGGGGATCCTTAAGAAGGCGGTGGTGATGAGGTGAGTGCTTGCAGCTGGTCGCGTCCAAAACAGGAAAGAGGGGGGGAGGGAGGAGTAGCTGACAGCCAACATGACAGAAAATCTCGCAGGTTCTTTATCTAAAAAGATTTTTCTTTTTCCGAATTTACAGGATAACCTGTATTGATTACAAAAAAAAAACAAAAATGAAGGAGAAGAAAAATCTCTTTGAAGACCCACTCCAATAATCCTTTGACTTATTTTCAGTGTTCCCAGCGGTCTTTTAATTATGATGATGCCGTTTTTAGCTGTTTTCTCGGACATAGTTTCTGCAGAGCGGTAGGAGTTCATTAGAAAGGAGAACAGGACTATTGGCGCAGAGCAACCCCGCCCCCCTCCCCCTCTCTGTTACAAATATGCTGTTTTTCAAACTGCATTTTTCCATCTTCTCCTGATTCACAATGATTTGAGTAAAGACAAACCCAGAAATGAAATTTCGAGCTTAATTTTCTTCACACGAGTCCTCTACCTTGAGAGCACGTCTCAACGTTTTCCCTGGCTCCCCTTTTCAAGTGGATGCATCGTAAACTACTTTTTCTCTGTGGTTTAGTCGGCATTTGTGTAACTGTGATTGTGGTTTCGATGCTGTGGTCAGGTCCTCCCCGCTCAGACGCTGCTCCTCCCATTCCTGACCGGTGCAGCTGCTTCTCTCCACTGCAGCAGAGGCATCCTCCCCTCCTGCCATCGAAACCACATTCACTGCCGGACAAGGGGCTTTTTTGTGCTGCATGCATGCAGAAACACATTTCCTCACACCGACTGGTGCCTTTTGTCCCTCTGTGCTGCTCTTGCAGCCTTGAGCCACGCAGACCTGAAACGAGAGGCCGAACGCTCAACAGCCATAATGCCATCGCTTCGTCTGCTTAAGCAGAGCAGAGGAGGAGAAACCACCCGACTCTGCCTTTCCTCTTTTCCCTTCTGGGTCCAGGAAAAGCAGCAACAAAACACGTCCAAATATCATCACGGCTGTTAAAAAATAGAGATTTTATCTCATCATTTTATTTACATCATTTGAGTTGTATTGTTTTGCTGTAAAGTATGAAGCCAAATAAATATGCATGTGTTACAGTATAACGTGAGAAAGGAAGAAGTTAAAATTGAAAAGGAGCTGATGCTTGTGTGTGCATGTACGTGTGCATGTGCAGGCAGGCGTGTGTGTTTGTGACTGAGTGATAGCTTTCTTGCTCTGTCTTTTCTCTCCACTCACCACTGATGGATTAAAGCTCTGGACATGTTTCAGACCTATTGATCTCACCTGACACAGCTGCTCACATGAGGTTGTGTGTGTGTGTGTTGGTGTGTGTGTTTGTGTGAAGGATCAGTGGGAGGGGTTAAGGAGATTTTTGTAAGTCACTTTAAAGCGGTCCAAAGCGAAAGATCTGCATCACATATTGACCTGTGTGAACCAGTTTAAGGACAGACATGAGGAAAAGTGATGTTTTTATTCAGTTACAAACAAAACTGTTGATGTTGATGAATTTAAACTTCATAAAGAGCTTAACATAAACGCACTATCATGGCCGTCTTACTTGTGAAAGCCTGAAATTGTGTTTTCCTGTCATTAATCAGGATAAAACACTCTTTCATCTGTGGTTTCAAAGCATTAAAATGTCTTTTTTAGAGCTTAAAATGTTGTTGGAATTTAAGACAAACACATCTAAACGACAGATAGGAAAATGAATGTATCAACAATAGCATAATAGTTGGATATTAAAGCAGAAGTCGTGAACAGATTCCTTGATTCCAGGCAGAAACTTTTCATCCATCGATGATTTTAACCGGGTTTGGATCCTATGGAACTCCTGCTTCCCAGATGCTTCTAAGGCTCTAGCATGTCTGGGGTTCTCCTATAACACCTCCCCAGAAATATGTTCAATCTACAGGATCTCCAAATAACATCAATGGAGCGTCATCTCCATCCCAGTTCCTTCCAGATGGCTGAGCTTTACCGGCTCATTTCTGCTGCTTGAATCTTTGACCCGAAGCGTCTTTTTACAAAGGAGAGGAGAAGAGCTGATACAATTCTGACTCAACTCCCGCTTTTAACACCACGGATCAGTCTAAAACCTGGGAAAAACTAAAGAAACTAAAGAAGGTTAGTCCGATCAGGAGAAAAAATCCCTCACTTGTGTCACTTTTTAGTTCATATACAGAAATGATGGGGGACGTCCTGATTCTGTCCCACTGGGACATCCCATCTCACAGGAGACGTTCAGAAGACAACCCAATACCATTGACTGTATATGAGAACTGGACTGAGTGACGTCTCCCCCCTGGCGTTCCAAACAGGAAGTACCCGCTGGCTCCAAGAAGCCAAAATCCCATCGACTTACCTTAAAACAAATAAACAGCTGTTAATCAGTCATTCTATTGGTCAGAATAACCATTCTTGCTCTGATACCTTTTTTTAAACACATTCTTGATAATCCTAATTTTAAAGTTATATTTCTATTCAAGTTATAAGATGACCAATCGGATGCCTTATTAATAATAGGTGGAGCCTGCTGCACCCTGCATCCCACATTCCAAAAATTGATTGACAGATTTCATGTTGGCTTCCTAACAAGTGGTAGGGGTGTGGCCTTCCAACAAGCTCACTCCTGGCTGGTGAGAGTGGTTGTCATGGAACCGTTGACTCAGACTGACTAGGACCAATCACTGCTTTCTGACGTCATCTGCCTCCAACATGGCGGCGTCCGGATTGCAAAAAAAAAGAGAAAAGGCGACTAAATTGATGTTATTTGGTTGGAGCAGGAAGTAAACCATTTTCTATGGGTGACGTGACACAAACTCAGTCCAGTTTTCAGATACAGTCATTGGGGCCAGCAGGCTCCGCCTACCTTTATGGTCTGATTGGTCAGTTTATAACTTGAATAACTTGAAAAAATTCATGAAATAAAATATAAAGAACGTATTAAAAAATGCATCAGAGCCAGAATGACAGACTAACAGCTGTTTATTTCTCTATTATAGTCTATTAGAGATTTTGGCTTATTGCATCCGACGGGTAACTCCAGGGGGGAGGGGTCAGTCAGTCCAACTCAGTCGAACTCTGCAAGTAACACTTCCTGTTTCCTGTCAGCTGACGCTGTAGGCTAATGTCTGTCACTAAAGCATAAAGGTTTGAAGTCTGAACGGTGATCAAATATCTTATTAACGTGTGTTTTGTGTGGAAAATCACGGAATATAAAGAGGTGTGGAACAGTGCATGGCACTGACGGGCCAGACTCGGGGCTTCCCTCCTCCCTGGAAGCTGGGCTTTGGCTCCTCACAACCTCTCAGGCAGCAATGGCAGAGAACCAGCTTTCTGTGCCAGGGGGCGTAGTGGGACCGCTGGGCATGCTGGGACCAGCCCGACCGGCTGAGCTGCAGCTGCAGCCATCACCGGAGCAGGAGCGACACACGCATATGCTCCCCAACAACAACAACAACAGCGCGTACACACACACACACACACATACAAAGACGCCTGGTCCCGTGCCATGAGCCTCAGCTGTGCCAGCAC
Organism: Oryzias sinensis; assembly: GCA_037389245.1. Taxonomy (NCBI): domain Eukaryota; kingdom Metazoa; phylum Chordata; class Actinopteri; order Beloniformes; family Adrianichthyidae; genus Oryzias; species Oryzias sinensis. The sequence continues at coordinate 2,439,876 of CM074502.1, forward strand.
CAGCACCCCCGCCCCCTCCATCCTTCCAGGCCTGGACCTCCCGCGAATGCCACCCCTCTTTTACCCTCCTCATCCTCCTCTGCTCCACCCCGCCGGTAGCCTTTGTGGGCTAATTAGCGGTGAAATTGGTGAATTGCAGGCTCAGGCACACACACACATACATTCAGCCACATCCACCCCCCTCCCCCACCCCCATCCACCCATACACATACAGTTGGCGAATTGCAGGCTCAGGCACAGCAGTGCAGACACTTCAGCATAGCCAAGCGCCACTTCAACCCCTGAAAAGCCTCCGAAATGGGGCATGCAACACAAAGACCGGAGTGGAGAGGAGAAGAAAAGAAGCCGTGGAGGAGAAGCAGAGGAGCAGCCTTTCTCATCGGGCACGGCCTCCGTGCAGGGAGAAATTCAAATGAAGGCTTTTTCCTCTCATCAACGTGGAGTCCAGACACCTGACACTCACCTGTGCGCCTCAGCCGAGGGTCCCGGACGGAGTCTGGAGTGATTTCTGTGATGGACGACTCTCAGCCCTTCATCCCACACACCTCATAAATTACCTCTCATATTAACAGGCCGTATTAAAGCCCTGCAATGTGTTAGGGCTCTCATTTAAAATTAATAAGTGGTAATTATGGAGGGGGAGGGAATCTGATGAGGAGAGGCTGAAAAATGAGAGGAAAAAAGTTTCAAGCGAGACGAATGAAAGGGTGGAAAAGCAGCGGAGAACCTTTGCAGCGAAGTTTTAACCATAATCAACAAAACATGTGTAGACGTGAATTTAAACACTTTCAGTCCTGCAGATGTTTTGATTGAACACCACATTTTCCAGTCACAGAGACAACATAGCTTCCCAGCTGAGCATGAAATAAGAAAAGTGAAGGGATGACAAGAAGACTAACACATTGTTGGGCAGAGAGGAAAGGAAGACAAGCAAATTAACAGTAAATGACTGCACTTTTATTCTTATCTACACGCTCTGTTTTTGGCTTTTTTTCCTCACAAAAGGAGTAAAAATAAAAAAGAGAGTGATTTACTTTAATAGCTGATTATTTTAACAGTGTTTTCATGCAGAAAATAACAGATTAATTGCTGAAACGAAGTGAATTATCACTTTATTGAGAAATAACTGATTGTTTTCTTGTTTTATTGGGAATTCATTTTTTTTAATCATCTTCCTGTTGTGTTCTTTCTTTTTTGGTGTCTTTGTATATGAGCCCACATTAACACCTGTAGGATTTTCTGTTTTCAAACTTCGTTCCAATACTCAACTGTGGTCATGAGCTATGGGTCATGACCACAGAACGAGCTATTCGGAACGAGGTCCCGAATACAAGCGGCTGAAATTAGCTTGCTCCATAGGGTGGCTGGGCGCTTAGAGATACAGGGGGAGAAGCTCGGAGTAGAACCGCTTCTCCTCCACATCCGGAGGAGCCAGATCAGGTGGCTGGGGCATCTAGTCCGAATGCTTCCTGGACGCCTCTCTAGGGAGGTGTTCCGGGCATGTCCCACTGGGTGGAGGCCCTGGAGAAGACCCAGGACACGCTGAAGAGACCACGTCTCTCGGCTGGCCTGGGAACGCCTCGGGGTCCCCCCAGAGGAGCTGGAGGAAGTGGCCGGGGCGAGGGAAGTCTGGGACTGCTACCCCCACGACCCAGTCCTGGATGAGCGGAAGAAGATGGATGGATGGACGGATGGATGGATGGATTTTTTTTCTGGATATGATTGACATAAGCTGCCAGTGACCACTCCAGTTTGATGGTTTTTAACAAAAAAAAACTTTTTTTGTCATGTTTTATTTTGTTTATGGTGTGTTGTGACTAATCCCCTTCTTTATTTTTATTAATTAATTTGGTTTTATGTCTATATTCCCCTTTATTTGTTTTAAAGTGTATTTTACGACCCATCTCTTATTTTGAAATGTTTTTCAATTAGTCTGTTTCCTGTCTGCAGCACACCTGGATTCACTTATTTATATGTTTTTCATTAGTTGAAGGTCTCTGATTTCTGTGTGTCATTTTTCTTTTCATGCTTTGTTACTTTTGTCCTTCTTGTCTACTTTTAAAGAAACATTCTGGTAAATATTATTGTTATTATTAAATTATGAAAGGTACCCGCCTTTCGACCGCCACTCAAGCTCCACTGCTCCGCCTGTAGGTGGTGGAACGATCCCTGAGTAAACTAAACCTCAAATCACCATAAAGTGAAATGTTTGCCTATTTTCCTCATGGTGAGAAGTTCCAGTTCAGTAGGAAAGAGCACTAGTTACTATTGAGAGGATAGTTCTTAAGGTCCAGAAAAAAATAAACTGTCATAAAGTGATTCCACCAAAGATTGGTTGTTGACTGACGTGGAATCAGTTTTCTTTGGTAAACGACGCTCTAATCTGTCCAAATGTTTTACTATGACTAAAGTGAATTAGTCAGTCACACCGCTTGGTGGATTGTTGGAGCATTATGGGTACTGTAGTCAGGAGCCAGGGGGATTGATACATAGTATTTGGTTTTTTATGTATTAAAACTGAACAAAGTTGAACGTTATTGTCAATAAAGTTTGATGTTAGCTGTTGTTTAGCACATACAAACCACACGGTTCACCAGAATAACTTCCTCTATATCTCCATGGCCAATCACCTGCCTCTTGGCCCCTTTAGGCATTCTGGGTAGTGTAGTCATTTCACATTGTATGGCTGTTTTGTTTCACCTAGTGTTCAGAAGCTATTAAAGGTTGCAGAAAATTATACAAGACGGACACAGAGGATATAGAAATGTTCGACATTGCTACCATTTCCACAGCGAGCTTCATGAGTTTCCTTCTAGCGTCTCCCCTTCAAGTGCGCAACTTATGCTTCTGCCTAAAGTTGTGTACTTTCCGCTTCCAGCCTATGATGTCAGACGCCATCTTGTTGTCTGCAGCCGGGTCCCTCTGGCTTTTAAAAGACCTTTCAATCTTTATTTATTGAGATTATGTATTACTGTCCAGTGCGCCTTCCACCAATTTTCTGAACTGTATTTCAGTTTGGGGTCATGAGGTCGCGGGGTCCAACCTGGACAGTTCATCACTCCATCACACGGCATCGGTGCGCCTTATGGTCAGTGCAAATAAATTATTCATGTAAAGCAGCAAAAGTGTTAAGGGAAAGTTTATTCTCAAAGTTGTGGCTCCAGGTTGTGACGGGATCTTTGTGGTTTTCGTTTTTATGCTTTTTCCAGGTTTCTCTGCAGATTTTTGGGTTTCTGCACCCTTTGGTTTTGTCTTCCCTCCTCGTGGAGGAACACACACTTCTAATGACCATTCAGTCCAAATTTAAATTCCCTTCATTGTGCTTTTGGTGTCAAATTGTTTTGATTTTTGCTCCAGTTTTTCGTTGAATAATCTTCAACTTTCAGATTTAAAGTTTCCTCATGGATCTTCTCGTCCTGCATTTGGGATTCTTTGTGTTTTTTCCCCCAACAAATTGCGTCTTTTCAGACACCTGTGACTTCTTCAGAGCTCACAGACTCTTCTACAAATGATGGAAGCCAACAGACCCTTTGAGATCTGGAAGGGTTACACAGCCCAGGAAAGTTTCAAAACTAAGACGTGAAGCTGCAAATTTCTTCGCCTTTACATTGTTAGGAAGAACAAATCCATATGTTGTCACAGTTTGCTTCTCTTTGCATTGCAGATGTATACGCTACTTGAATATGAGCATTACTCAGAGTTCAGTAAAGCATAAAAAACCCTCACAGACGACACGCAAAGGAAGAAAAAGTGAAAAAATTGCTGTGTTTTGAATCCACATTGAAAAAAAAGGAACATTCATCAGCAGTTCATCTGGGCAGTCTTTAAGCCATCTGCTTTTACACTGACAGTGTTTTGCATAAAAGGAGCTCAGCAGTGTTGTCTGCTGAAGTGTCCTGCTCATCCTTCTTTGCCCCGCAGTCCCCCTGAGACACATTAGTCTCTTAAAGCTTTGTCATCACCATCAGTTAATGGACCTCCCAGCAGTCTGTTAAAAACAGTCCGGATCAATACACGCCGTCTGCAGAAAAGAATAACATGCAAAAGCAAAGCAACTTTTTGTTATACATTTTTTTTGTCTTTTGTAAACAGCTGTCTGTGTTACTTGGGGAGAAATAATCAGCCATTCAAATTATGAAGTCAGAAAATGTATCAAATGGAAAATGGAAAATCTGAGCTTCAAAACAACCAGAAATGTAGGAAAGTCTGAATATTATTGGGACATTGAATTTATGGGATATTTGGAAAAATATACATGCATTTTTTGGCTTGTTAAACATATTCACACATAAAAATACAAGGTTAAGTCTAATTGTAGTTTTATAATGACAGCTAGAACCCGTTTTATTTTGTAGTGGTTGTTTTTTTTTTACATTTTGTGTTTAAAGTTTTCTTCTTTGATTTAAAATATAACTAGGTTAGCTTACGAATGGAAACACTAAATCTAAAGAAATATCTTAATTGAGGAGAAGTCTTCATCAGGAATGAGTGATTCCCATTTTTTTTTCTCCAGTCAGTCCCAAGTGACTTTTTGGCCGCCTTTACACTGCATGGTTCAAGTGACCCAATTCCGATTTTTTCCTCTCACGTGGCACAGATCGGATATGATCGGTGAACGTGTAAGCAGGACAAAAGCGCATGGATTCCGTTTTTCTCAGATCGGATACAGGCCTCTCTCATATGTGGAAATAAATCGGAAACGAATCGGATACGTGCATTTGCGTGTGCCATGTAAGCAGACAAATCGGATATTCCCCAGTAAATGCGAGTCGTACGAAAGTGACGTCAACTCAGGACACCACCAACTGAGATCACATGACTCATTAAGATGCTTTTTGTGCGCTGATTTTGCTGTCAGCGTGTTACCTTTCAGCCTCAGGCTTCAGACCGTAGTTGGAAACCGCTGTTATGTCCGGTCCGGACGCAAACGGTAACTAATGAAGCGGGACACCGTTGATATAGAACAGGCTAGAAGCCATTTATTTCTTTGGGGGGCGTGTATAATGGTGACCGTGTGTGTGTGTGAGCGCGCGCGCAGGCTTGCGTGTGTAAGGAGAGGAGAGGGGGTGTGAGCGCGGAGCAGGGGAGTGTCGGAGAACCGTAAATTAAAAATAAGGTGTCACGCCCAAAAGTTTTGGAGTCTTTCTTAGCCCACTCTGGAGGCTGAGGGTTCAGAACGGAAAAGTGAACCCCGAGGAAATCTCCCGTGTGTTTCTGACTACGGTCGGAAAAGAGAAGTCATCGCGCAGGAAAGGTTCAACACTTAGATCAAACTGTTAGTACAACACTTCCTCATTCAAAACTCAGAGAGAGCCGAGCATTCCTCCTTCTTTTCCTCTCCCGTGCATCCCCTCTGGAGCGCCCAAGGCCACGCCTCCTTCCGTCACTGCGTTGCCTCCATGACAACCGCAGTCACAAAAGTCCAAAGGAGGTCCGCGGAATGCAGAAATACGGCTACGCAGTCCTCAGAACGTCTACGTTTGATAGTTTCAGCATTGTATAGTGTAAATGCAAAAATCAGATACGGGTCACTTTTAAAAGATGATGTAAGCGGGTCGTAAAAAAAATCGGATATAGTCAGAAAATCGGATATGGGCATCAAGACCTGCAGTGTAAATGCGGCCTTAGAGATCATCAACTATGCACCAAGTTTTGTAATATTTTTACTGACTAAAGGAAACTTGAGAATGGTTTGAGACTTGTTTAAGACATCCATGAAGACTCTGTTACTGTTCTGACAGATTTATTATCAAAAATTAAACCAGTTTTTTTTTTCTCTTTTTACTTTTTATTCTCAGATCAGGATTTAATTTTGATATCCACCTTTATCCCAACCACTTCCTGTGTGCTGCTGGGTACTCAGATGTGTTTATTCTGCCCTTTCATGGTGCTTACTCCATTGACTCCTTTTTGTTCACTACCCCTCTTTGCTCTGAACAGTTTTTGAGCGTTCACACTGAAGTGAACTGCGCTAGAGTTCACTTATAAGATAACCAAGACCTGCACTGCTATTGGAGGGAACAATCTCTGGTGCATATCATTTTTAAACCTTCCTCAAACAAAGAATTTGAGGTTTTGGTTATCTTGTAGCCTTATGAAGGCACTGTTTTTGGAGAAACTGGTAGGAACCAGTGATGTTGAACCATTGACTATATATTAGAGCTGGAAAGAGTGACCCCTTCCCCCCTAGTGTTCCAAACAGGAAGTACCCGGGAACTCCCAGAAGCTACAATCCCATAGACTTCAATAAAGAAAAAAAACAGCTGTGACTGAGTCATTTTATTGGTCAGAATAACTATTCCTGCTCTGATACCTTTTTTAACACGTTCTTGACAATCCATTTTTTCCCCCGTGATATTTGTTCTGTTGTTCAAGTTATTCAAGTTATAAACTGACCAATCAGGTGCCTCAAGAAAGGTAGGTGGTCCCACGTCAAACATTTGAAATTTTGACAGTATCAACCCAGCCTACTTTTACTTGGTAGGGGTTTGGCTTTCCAACAAGCTCGCTTCTGATTGGCGAGAGTGATTGCCATTGAAGTATTGACTCTGACCGACTCGGGGACCAAGAACCACTTACTGAGGATGCCTGGCGTCAACATGGCGCCGTCCATTTATTGAAAAACGTTGACTTAATTTACTTCATTTGATTGGAGCTTGAAGTAAACTGCTTATGGATATCACAGTCATTCAGTCCAGTTTGTATGTACAGTCAATGTGTTGGACCCAAAATAAAGGAGATCAGGCTCATGACAGAAACTTTAATATTTAATACGTAAACATCAACTAATCAAGCAACCAAAACAGGTGGCCTCACCTTGAAGAACTGAAAACAAACACTTGACGGGCATTAACATAAATCAAGACAGCTGTAGATGATTGTCAACTGAAACCTGGCATGACTGACAGGGAAACGTAAAAACAGAACTTGACAACAACCAAAGAAATATCAGGAAATTCAAACGGCAGTCCACTATCATGAAAAAGCTATTGCGAATCATTGACTGTATTGGAGAACTGGACTGAATGAGTGAGACCTCATTCGTAGAAAATGCCTTATTTCTAGTTCCAACCAAAATAAGTCAATTCAGTTGCCATTTTCCACGATCCGGTCATCGCCATGTTGGAACCAGACGTCCTCGGTAAGCAGTGATTGGTCCAAATCGGTTTGAGTGTACATTTCCATGGCAACCACTCTCTCCAGTCAGGAGTGAGGATGTAAGGCCACATCCCTACCAGTGAAAGCAGGCTCTGGAAAAGCTTCAAACGTTTGAAACAAGACCACCTACTTTAATTGAGGCATCTGATTTGCCATTTTATGACTTGAACAACTTGTGCTACAGAAGAAAATAATGATGAAAAAATTAAAATTAGGATTTATTTCTCTATAAAGGTCTATGGGATTTTGGCTTCTTGGAACCAGTGGGTACTTCCTGTTTGGAATGCCAGTGGGGAGGGGCCACTCAGTCCAGATCTCACGTACACTCAATGGTGCAAATGATGCCAAAATGTGTTTTGAGAAGTGTTGGTGTTTAACAAACTGTGAGTTTTGAATGTTTCTGCTTGATCTATTTCAACATATATCCAAGCAAACACATTAGTTTCAATCTTAATAAAGGAGCAAAAACAAGATGAGTTATCTGAGTATTTGGTACCTCTCAGTTCATCGGATCTTCTGCTAAAAACATATAGCAGAGAAGAGTGTGTGTGTGTGTGTGTGTGTGTGTGTGTAGGGGGTGTGTGTGTGTATTGATGCTCCAACATTTGAGATCTTGTTAGCACTTCGTTAAAGTCAAGTTCATCAAGCGAAGGAAGGTTAGAGAGGCACACTCAACACGGTCCAAATGCTAAGTAAACAAACAAGCACTTGCTCAAATGCAACATGAGAAAAACCCACTCCTGAATGCACACACACACACACACACACACACACACACACACACACACACACACACACACACACACACACACACACACCAACACACAATGAGGCCCAGTCCTCTGTACATCATTATTTTTTCTCCTTTCTCCATCTACATCTCCAGCGGCGCCAGCCCCGGTTTGGGCTCCATGCGTCTGGCACCTTTTGCCCAAATCAGAATATGGGGGGTGGAGGGCGAGGGGGTAGAAGGAAAGAAATTAAGGAAGGTGGGAAAAGAAGGAGGAAAGGAGAAGGATGAGGTGTTAACACCCTTTTTCAACACCAGAGCACCCTCGTAGAGTCTGGGGGCGCTTTAATTGTGAGGTGTGTGGAGAATATTCCTTCACTTTCAGCACAGATTCTCTTCAGGCCTCAGATTTCTTTCTTTATTTCCACATAGAAAAACCAAAGTTGGATAATTTCTCTTCCTCCGAGTCTTTGTCCGTCTCCCGGCATGCTGCCGATCTCCCTCTCCTTGTGTCTTTGTTTCTCATTAGCGCATTTTGACAGTTAATGAGTGGATCGTGTGTGTTTTCATGTGCCTGGGACTACAGTGAAGGAGGGGAGGGGCACACAAAGATAGCGGATGAGGGTGAAATTCCCGTTGATAAATCATGTGGTCAGTAGCTCGGGCCTGTGTTTATCTCCTGCTGTCAGAGGAGTGTGGGAGCGGAGATACTGCTCCCACACTCAGACACACATCAGCGCGGCAGCAGGAGTCGTCGTTACCTGTGATTTCTGCGTCGCCACCCCTCCCCAACCCCCCGCCGCCTCCCCATGTCCACCAGGGAGGATGTGGAGGCCAGATATAGAGCAAAACCTCCTGTTTACATTTTTTTTTTTTTGCTTTCGATCAAGCTCCCACCCCCCCCCTCGTTCAGTGAGCTGTTGGAGCTGATTACTGTTTGACTAATAGACTTTAAATCAGCCTCTGCTGCAGGCTTTTCGCCGTTTGCATCAAGTCGGAGCAAATTCCTTAATAACTGCATTTCCTCGCACGCAAACACACACAATTTGCATGTTTTCCTGCATCTGCTCACTTTGATGAAGGTAAATTAGCTTTTTGTGGTAGATGCAATGGTGCATGTGAGTAGAAATACATTTGAAATGTGAAACATTTTTTCTATGAAAATATATAAACTCATGACTACCAAAGAAAAAACATTTGTTAAGTTGTACATTTTTTTTATCTACAAAAAAAAACTGCAGAAAGAGGTTCCTTAGCAAAAAGTAGTAGTATTCTTGAGTATAACTATAGCAAGTCTATGGACTACATATGTGTTGGAAGCACAGTATACTAACTGAATACTTTATTAGACTAAATTGGAACATTTTACCTTAACAATGAATAGATAGTACATCAAAGTAAACTTCAATTATACAGCCTCACTTTTAGTATAGACCAAGTGTACTTGTAGTACACTTAAATAGAGTACTAAGAGGCTAAGGGGCAGCCTAAAAACAGGAAAAGAACACTAATTTTTAAGAAGAAAAACATGTAGAAATAGTAAAATTATCAGTCAATGCAGCATAATTGTTACTTAACAAGGAATCTGATGAAAACCAAATCTAGAAACAAAGAGTTCACACAAGAAGCATTAAAAAGGCAAAAATTAGCTAAAAAAAGCCAACTGTTTGGTAGAATTACTTCAATTTGAATGTTTTTCAGCCTAGTTTAATTTTTTGGTACCCGTAGTTTATTTTAATTTCCTTGAGCAGAAGTGGAAACTACTCATTTGAAGCAAAACTCATTTGAATAATTTTAACAATATCCAAAGCCCCGCCCCTTTACATTTGGTATCATTGAAAAAGCCCCAAATGTCCTTTGTAGAAACCAAACAGAGTTCATTCAGTAGTCTGCAGTGGTTGGAAGCTTTTTATGTTTAGAAATGTCCTCTACAGAGGACACATTTGCATTGCTGGTAGTCAGGAGGATATTTATGTGATAATTGCATTTAAACTTCATATAAAAGACATGAAAGCAGCAGCAATGATTCATGTGTTTGGGCCCACTGACTCTTCAAACAGTCAGAATCTCCTGTGATTGACTGTGGCTGCATCGTCTTGAGGAAAACTGCGAAATACGGCATTATTTATGTTGTAAACACAGCCAGATTCACAGCACAGGGAACCCATGCGGCTCTGTTATTGCTCGTTGTGGGGGGGGGCAACAATTTGAATATTGTCAACGCATTTATTTTTAGATTTTTAACTTAGTTAAATTATTATTTTAAACCATCTACACTAAATCAGAAAAATGCTAAACATCAGATAACTAAGCAAAAGTGACATTTGATCTACACTGTCAAGAGTGATTTATTATTGGAATAATTTTAAACTAATTCTTGTTTTAAGTCTTGTTGCTGTTCTGAGGCAAAGTTCTTAAAGTATAGTTGCAACTTTACTTGTGTGGAACTTGTGTGCTGCCATCAAAATATTATGATATAAATGTAACCATGCTAATTTCCCCATTGTGGGATTAATAAAGTCATCTATCTATCTATCTATCTATCTATCTATCTATCTATCTATCTATCTATCTATCTATCTATCTATCTATCTATCTATCTATCTATCTATCATCTATCTATCTATCTATCTATCTATCTATCTATCTATCTATCTATCTATCTATCTATCTATCTATCTATCTATCTATCTATCTATCTATCTATCTATCTATCCATCTATCTATCTATCTATCTATCCATCCATCCATCCATCCATCCCATCCATCCATCCATCCATCCATCCATCCATCCATCCATCATCCATCCATCTATCTATCCATCTATCTATCCATCTATCCAATCTATCTATCTATCTATCTATCTATCTATCTATCTATCTATCTATCTATCTATCTATCTATCTATCTATCTATCTAAATACCATTGTAAATAATTATGTAAAAGCTGCTCTTTATAAATGAATGGTGTAATGGCCACAAAAGCATAAAGAGAGTTTATTTTTCTTCACGTTGGGGTTGAACTTTGTTACTCAATTGAAAGTTCTGATAAAGTATTAAATTCCCCTTTTAGTTCTTTTTTTGAAGGTCTGGTTTTGCCTTGAAGGTCCTCATATTTAATCTTTCATGCTTGCAATAAAACTGGATTATTTTTCTTCCTAATCTGATTGAAGGCTGTTTTTGACTGTTCCTGAGATGACAGGCTGTTCGTGTGAATATGCTGACAGAGCAGTTCAAATTTAAACGAGTCAATTACAGTTTTTCTCAGTCGCTTTAGTACAATTCTCAGATCTGAATGAAATTCCCAAAACTATTTGTTCAATCTTCACATCATGATGTCACTTGTGCACATCATAAGCAGTTTCTCACTTCTTTGAACAAGTTGCAATTGCTTTGGTCCATCCATGCAAATGATTCTGTACAATTCTCTGCTCTTTGCTACATTATCAATTGTTTATGTCATGTTGATCAAAATGTATTTTATAGTTTTCTGTGCAATAGTCTTACTCCTCAAAACACCTAGTCATTAGTTCATCGTATAAGTCATTAACTGCAAAATGGTTGACCAAGTTGTCATAATGTGACAAACATATTTTGCTGCATTGCAAGAGAGGATATTCGCTGTGATGTGGATGAGAATTTGTGGCCTAACATACAGGAACGACAAGAGGTGTAGGAAGACCACACCAATTCCTACTGCACTGCCTGTACTGTTGGACAGAATATTGTCGTATCTTTTTTTCCCTTTGTGTTACTGTTTGCAGTGGGTTTTTTCTATGTTGGTATGACATGGTCTGTCAACAAATTACAATATGAACAATAAAAGTGTAAATGTGAATCTTGTCCAGTCTCTTGCAATCAAACAAATAGGTGTAATTTACATTTTACAATAATTGTCATCCAAACTTTAGCCATAGTTTCCATCAGAACCTCCCTCTAAAGTACACAGTTATATTGACAACATGACTAAGTCATTTGACTGTCTTGTTCGTAGACAATGACACAAGGACTTGACATTCTGATGGCACTGACATGTTCAATGACAAAGACTTAGTTTGGAGAGATGAACTAAAGATTTTGAGCAAGTTACAGGCTTTTGCAAGAAATCCATAGTGTTTTGCTGTTTGTACAACTTGTTTTGAGAAATGCACACACGTATTTGCAAACTTCAATTCTGATCTGAGAATTGTACTAAAGCGACTGAGAAAAACTGTAAAACGTAGACAGTTTTTTTCCTCTTCACAAACAGTTTTATCTTGAACCTTTAAAAATTTTCAGCAATACGTTCGTCTTCTTCTTTAATCCCAAACTTTTGTTTCTGCCGAACTAGAAGACCTTTTTTCACATTCAGTCACTGAAGCGTCTGATTCCTTTTCAGCGACCTTAAGATCTAAATGTTCTCATCGTAACTGTGACCTGGTGTTTTTTTGTTGTGTATTTGTATTTGTATATTTGTAAAAAGAAGTTGTCCAAAAATGGATCCCTGTGGAACACCCCATGTTTGTGGGATTTGTTTATTGTGATAAAAGTCTGTGATCTGAAGAAATGATCAGAAACAGAATGAGGTCTTCTCTCTCTGATGGACTAAAAACATATTTTTGTTCGTATGACATAGTTAAAGACAAAAAAACAAGAGTTTATTAAGAAAATGTTTTTACCCCCCAAAAAAAAGGTCAGTCCAAAAACAGAGAATTAAAGTTGATACAGTAATGACATGTAACAGCTCAAAAATCTTATTTTGTTTTCATAGATATCTTGCTGAATCAATCTCGTTTTTTTTTAAATGATCTTGAGGACAGATAAGTTTTTCTTTTTACAGGAAAAGAGCCTCCCTTCAGGCTTCCTGTGACTTTGCTGCAGAGATTTTCGCTCGCTCAGCACTCAATGCTGGTGACTGAAGCAGATTTTCATGCTCTTACTGTAAGTTGCACTTGTGATTAATTGAAGAGCAATAGGACAACAGTTCAGATAAATCAAATTCTTGGAAAGCACAATAATATTTACATTTAGTGCATTGCAAACACTTCCATAGAAAGTACTGTAACACAACAATGTCGTACAAAATATGTTAGAGCTGTACGAAAGAAACTCTTTGGCAGGAAATGCCAAGTAGTTTTTTTTTTAAAGTATTGCATTTTGTTTAAAATCCTGAAAAATATTCAATATATGATTCAATAAATCCAAAAAACAGTTTCTCTTTTAAAACCATTTATTGTTTCCACTTTGCTCTCAGTTTTGAACACAGGTTTTCATTTTAATAAAGAGAGTTCGACTCCTTTCTACTTCAATTGATAAATTGGTGAATCCTTCTTTAGGCCAAACTTAAGAACTGAAACATGAGAGTTTAGGATGTTTATTACTTTTCTTCGAAATTATGTAATCATGAAGTTTTCTTAAATTTGTGCAAAATAAATGTCATGGAGGATGCAGATGGAAGAACATTTTGTGTTTATGACCAGGAAAATTCAAAAATTCTGTTTTTTTTAATTGAATAATTATTTAACTAAAAGTTTTGGGTTATTTTTCTTATTTCATTGAGTGTCTATGAAGACTCTCATTCATCGATGTTGATTCCATCATAGTTTAACTATAACTATGATGGAATTTGTCAATGCTGAATTGACAAAGCCTTTTTGGACAAGAGGTGAAACGTCTTCTAACTTTAAAAACGAAATCCAGATGACAGCCCCTAAACCTACTACTATTATTTTATTGAGTGTTTTAATAATTCATTCTTCATATTTAACTTCAGAGTTTTCACCCAATTAATGTTTTCTCTGGGTTAAAGTCCCACTTGTACCCAGTGGTCTTTCCTTTATGATTTTGCCGTTTTAAGCCTAAATCTAAAAAAACCTGTGTAGTTTTTTAAGGACATAGTTTCTGCAGAGCGACAGGAGTTCCTACTGAGTTGTCGGAAGGGCTGTTGCCCTGAAATAACCATGGGCCCTTCCCCTTCCTGTTACTGAGAGCTCTCTGTTTACCCACTCTACCGCTAGCTTAGACAAAGACTTGAATAAAGAAATATTCAGAAATGCAATTTTGAGCTAATTTTCCTTTACATACTGTATGTCTCCAGCAAAATGCCACAAAACATGTTAAAAACACAATTTTAATCTGGGTGGGTTTTTATAGAAATCCAGCAAAAGTCAGTCCTTTTCTTAACTTTAGAGTTGGGTTAAAGATAACTTGTGTTATTATTATTATTATTATTTTTGTATATGATGTCAGTATATCTAGTTTGTAGAAACGTGTGGAAGTCCCAGAAACAGATCCAGAAGCTCCACGCCTCACCCTCGCCGGCTCCTCCATTGATGAAGCCGTTCTCCGCGGACGTGCCCATTGTTCATGCACTTCCAACTGTGCATGACACGAGCGAGTGCGTTCGCATGTTGCGAGGGCCTCCCCCGGCCCGGCGTCTGACAGTTGGGAGTGTCTGTGCGACACGGCGGCCCCCGTGTGAGCGCCGCACGCTTTGTGGAGATGTGTGCGTCTGCAACAGGCCGGTGGGAAGGGAGACAGATTGCGTTTTAACAGCCATCGCTGTCATCTCCAACAGCTGTCCTCTTCCCATTCTCCATTCAGTGGGCCTGTGTTTGCTTTGTCTCCCCCGTGACCCTTCCTTCAAAGAGCCACCGAGGAGAAAGGGAGCAGGAGACGCAGCGAGAGGAGAACAGCACCGGACAATGAGGGGAAAATGGAGACGAATGCAAATGGAGGGGCTGATGCCACAACAGAGGCAGCTCTCCTGTCTGCCTCTTCCTCTCCTCTTCCTCTTCCTCTTCCCTCCCCTGAGCTCTGAATCTGCTAGATTTTCTTATTTCAACACCACAGCCGGCTCCTCTCTACCTCCCACCACCGTTTACCCCTCTCTCCCATCTTGTATCTCTCCTCCAGCTCTGCTGCCTTCATCCTCCTCCACCCCCCCAACCCCCCCATGTTGTCTCTTATCAGGTAGAGGGGAGATAAGGCTGCTATCTTGCCGTGCCAGGGCTTTGACACAACGCTTTAATGCATAATAAGTTCACTCATCTTTAAATCAATGCGGCCAAACGATGAATTTCTGAAGTCAGTCATTGGCAGGTTTGGAGCTAAAACGCAGAGATAAGGTCTGCCTGCGAATCAGACAGACATGTATGCAAATCAGATGTACGTATGGAGTCTCTGCAGACCTCAGAGGCAATGCATCTTTTTCTCTGCGTTTTCCACACGCCGCTGCTCAGACGTCTTCATATCAGCGCTTCACCTGCTGCGAAGTCGCAGTTGTGTCAGTATGGAAACATTTGGGTGCATTTTGAGTCAATATCAGCTTCAGACGACAGTTTGTTTGTTTTTTTTACTTTAAGTTAGAAATGTTGGATCTAAGATGAATGCTTCAGACTCTGGAACAGTAACGCCTGACTAATGCAGAGAGGAAACAGTAAACGAAGAGAAAACCTGAACTTTTACCTGTAAAGGTTAAAGGACACAAAATGAAATGGCAATTATTGGTAAATGTGACTTATTCCCACAGGAATCAATGTGAATCTTAAGTTGTTGCTTTAAAAAATTATGCTGATTAAGATAGTTCTTTACTCAATTCATGAATCTGTTTTCCTTCGAAAACCACTTTGCTTTAAGTTATCAATGTTGGCATTTTTTTAAACCTATAACTTTTTTTTTAAAGACTTTGTTCTCAATAATGTTAGTTTAAAGTGCAAAAACCTTGAGATGAGTGTACAGGAAAAAACTTACTTTATTTAACCTCCTGTCTCACTTTTGATCCATACATTTTTAACATGGTGTAACAGCATTATAAAGAATTAATTATCAACAAATTTACCTTTGCCCCCCCCCCCCCCCAAAATACAACCAAAGAGTAAAAAACAACAAATGAGTTATTCTAACCATAAAGTTTTGATTTCATGGAAGCAGCCATTTTGAAATGAGCAGAAAAACCCTTCTACTACCCCTGGTACAAAGATATTGCACCATAGGGCAGAACACATAAACCGGGGTTATGTATAACAGGTTGATAAGGAAAGTTTTGATCATGCTAAATAGATAGGGGTCTCCAAAATATAATACAAACAGTTGAATGAGGTCAATAAAAAGTTTAAATCTTAAGAATGATCACTTAATGATGTGTATCCTGGAAATGAACTATGGTTTCTAAAAGGTTTTGGATGACTTTTTAGTTTCTCAAATTTGTGCCAAATTAGGGGCGTGTCTTTTTGATTGGCGGGTGGGTGAATCAGCAAAACATCTTGCTGAGGTGGTGGGCAAAACTACATGGCTGCTCCACTTAAAGACCCACTCCAATGAAAAAAGTATTTTTGCTGTTTTTAACATGTTTTGGTGACATTTTTCTAAATCATGGAGACCATATGTATAAAGAAAATTCTAAATAGTTCTTTGTTCAAATCGTTGTAAATCAGGAGCAAATGACAAAATGCTGCTTGAAAAATGTGTTTGTGACGTAGAAAATACGCTGGACGGACCACAAGCTCCCTGCTCCGCTCCATTCTGATGCTTCCAATTGCAGACCAACAGATCCATGAACGTCTTTGTTTTCCTCGTTTGAGTTGGAATCTGGACCCAAACTGTACGGCTGGACAGCTCAGACATTGCTCGCCATTTTTGTTTCATCGGTAGTGTTGGCTGTAAGCTAGCAACAGACTGTTTAAACGTAGAGCTCTTAGTAACGGGGAGGGGGGCGGGGTTGCCCCACAATTCAAAGGTGAATTTCAGATGAACTCCTGCCTCTCTGCAGAAACTAAGTCTTAGAAAATCATTTTTTTTAAATGTGGATAAAAACTGCATGATCGTAGTTAAAAGACCACTGGGAACATTTTTAAAGTAGATCAAAACCTGAACGGAGTGCGACTCAAGAAGGACTTTGGAGATGACTGGTCCAGGGTGTTTTGGTTTTGTGGAGGCGGCGGTCATGTGGGCAAACCCTCACGCCGCCGCCGGCTTTCAAACTGCTGCCAAACTTTGTCATTAGACCATAAAAAGCGGTTAATGTTGAGCTTTGAGTTCAGCCTCGGTTTGGGGACCAGATCATCACAAGATCAGAACTGATTACTGAAGCAGACAAAGCTCTCTCCTTCTCTGCGAGCTCGCTCATTTAAACCCCTCCCCCTCCACTCTCCTGGTCCCTGCGTGATGGTTAGACCACGGGTCAGTCGGGTGACGGGGCCTGAGCTGGTAGATAAGGAATGGTCAGAATGGCATTACTACAGGCGAGAGGCTGAGGGCCGACGACTGGGTGGTGAGAGATGAAACAGTGAGGGATTGGGCAGCGGCGGCGGCGTGGGCTAATCTGCCGTGGTTTGAAGTAATAATACATTAGTGATAATCATCACGACATGCAGAGAGAGGAGAGGGACACACACACACACACACACACACATGTTGGACCGACACACAAAGACAAACAGACAGGGACAACAAACGGAAATACAGAAGGAGCCTGATTCGTATTCCGATTCCGTCTCTCACTGTAAATCACAGCTCCTCCACCCGGCCGCCGCCCCTCCCTCCAACTCTGTGTGGATATCAGGCTGGTGCAGAAGGGCTCAGCCCAGCTGATAGCAGGTCCTCTGGGAGTGGGGAGTGGAGTACGGTGGGGTGAGACATTGGTGGGTGGAGGGGGGGGGGCTTCGGGAGCTTTACCCCGCTCCCTCAGATATGGAGGTCAGGGGTTAGTCAGGGCAGGGTGGCTCCGGGAGCGTTTGTTCGAAGTGCACGTGGGTTTGACTGCCGCTTTGTCTAAACGTGTCCTGCTTTTGTCAGATAATCAAAACTCCAGATAATCTTAATAAATTTGTTCTGACGGACACCCTGCAGGTGGAGCGCGCCAACAGCAGCTGTCCCTGCAGACCAGCCAGTGTGCGCGGGTGGAGCAATTTTTCTCCTTTTTTTCCCCCCAGAGTGATTGTGCGAAAATAATCAATTTGAGAGACTCTTCATCTTGAACCAAAATGGCAATTTGACCCCTGCAGAGCTCAGGTCTGATGTGACAGTGAGCGCTGGACTGTCACAGGTGCAGAAATGCTGCCGAACCGCACGCTAGCATTAAAAAGACAGAAAGCAATTTCCCTTATTTGTTTGTCTGGGTTTTGCTGGAGCGGAGATTGGGCGGCACTGAGCTGAAGTTTGACAAAAATTAAAGAGGAGATTTGTATTTTACTCTCTATATATACTGGAGTATAGAGAGTCTCAGAAAAAACCTCAGGGTTCTGACTTGATTTCTTTTTTTGTTTCTGTTCTCCTTTCAAAAAAACATAAATCAACGATTACTTATTTACCCCAGACAGATCGCAAAGATGACTTTTGCTAACACAAGTTGAGTCTGAAATTTGGATGAAATGATCCTCGCGAGATAAAAGACAGACTCCTTTTAGCCACAGATGCTTTAGATCTTTGAGATTTCTTTTTTAATCTTCAACTTAGGACTTGAAGGTGTTCTTCGTTAAGATGATGGTTAAACCTGGTCAGGTCTACGCCATACTTGGAAACTTTAAGATTTGTTTTTTTCAAAGTGATCTTTGGCACGTCATTTCTAAAATCGGTGCTGAACTTTTTTCATGGTCGCACTTATTTTGAATGCTGTAAATACGCAGTACAATGTAGCTTCACTTAAAATATTGGCTGTGCCACTTGGTAACCATTGCTGTTTTTACAATTTCTCCCTAAAATATGTGCAACCGCCGACAAAATTTAGCCTTGGACGCACTTGAAATGCATGCAGGCAATACAGAAATGTGCATTTTGCTGAATTTCAATAACTTTTTGTGCTTGGTTGCAAGTAAATACATGGGAATAACATCTGCTTTTTTTTTTTGAAAACCTTCATTTCCAGTCAAACCCTCCGAGGTGAAGGTGGCGTTGTCAGTAAAGGTCTGTAGCTCCATGATCAGGTAGGAGGTGTTAGCAGGTTGAAGTATCTTTGGGGGGATGAAAAACGTATGCCTTAGTCACAACTGCCCTTATGGGTGGAGATGGGCAGGCTGTGGGGGAGACATTAAAGCCCAAAGAGCAAAAATGTTCATGCACATTTTTCTTCTATAGGAATGCTGGGGTAACACGTCACAGCCAGTGGCCTCCCCAGGCCTGGACATTCCCGCCCCGAAAGTCTGGATCAATGGGTTATATTGCTAGAGATGCTACGCTAGCGTGTTACCATTGTCCAAGATACGTGAAGAGCGGCGCCATATTGGAAAGGTCCGGAAACAATGAGACACGGTTTAGCAGATACAGTAAAATGACCATAAAATGCTTAATTTTGGTTCGTTTTTAATAAGAAAAAAACTTTAATAATCACAAAAGTAAGACCCAGGTCATGGTAGATGCAACAGATGAACAGCATTGCAAAACACAATGCATGCCTGATAAATAGTGATTTTGTAAATTGTTAAACTCCTCAGTCTGTTTCAAAACAGGTCGATGGGTAGCCCCTGCCCAGGGCGGACAAACCTGGTTGACAGTCACGCCGATCCGGGGGGCCACCACAGACGGGAAAGAAGACGCAGTGACCGCTTCAGTCCATGGCCCACGTGCAGGGTTCGCTGTAAAACATGCGGCGGCCAGGGCTTGTCGAGCTGGAGCTGGTCGTGACGCTGCAACCAGCGGTCTTTGCTCACCGCTACCGAGGGGCTCCTGGTTTGTTTCTTTTCCTCTGCTTAGTAATATGCTTCAATTTAGTGTGCCATCCTCCAAAAAACAAAAAAAGATCAGTGGTCCGGCCAGAAACCGTGGTCCAAAGCTACCATTGACTTTGAATAGACCACAAGATCAGCCTAAAAGTTCACTTTTCTTTCTGAGAGTAAACTCACTCAGATCTCCCCTAAAATGTTTTCTACAAGTTCTCCTTTATTAACACACTGTAATAATTTACTTGTGAAAAGTTGCATCCTTGTTTTTCAAGCTCTTTTTGTGCAGTTGTAGCACACCAGTGAGCCGGCATCTCGACCTATCAAATATGGTGTCCAAACTTGCATACGCAAGTTGTTTTTCCCAGGGATGGAACTTTGAGCAGGCGAGAGGTGATCCAGATGGGCAAACGGCTGTGGCACGGCTGGAGGTACGAGCGCGGCGATTCACCGATTCGTTCCAAACGGCAGAGAGAGGGGTCCACACTGATGTCACTCGTGGGCAGGAATCCTGAGACAAGGAGACAAGGTTAGAGCCAGAACTTGGATTAGGACTAGAAGCACAAGAGCTAGACAAGACCATACTAGTCACCGTAATGGGTAACGATCTGGCGTTGATTAGTTGCGTTGGATCTCCTTTCAAACAGCAGAGGATGATGAGTGGAGTGATGGCAGCTGGAGGGTAATCAGAGTGGAGCCAAGCTGGAGGGGGAGGAGTCTGACCGAGGCACCATGACACTGAATGTTTTTTTAAGCATTTAGGACAAAGGTGCTGTGATTTTACAATATTCAGAAAGACACAACAGTTGAATTAAATGACGATTTATCGTATTTCGGGCAGATACTCGCTGCAGTGTTTTTCAGGTAATACCCTAGGGCGGTTCAGTTAATTAACTCACCTGCTCAGCGTCCTATTTAAGCCAGGTGCGCAGTTGTTCATTCTTTCTTACCTTCAGCGCTCATTCTTCGCCCCACCCTCCTCCCCGGCTTCCACCTGTGGGCTCCGTAAAGGGGGGTTTTGTTACCCAAAAGTTTTATGGAGGTTTTATGGAATTGAACGGAGCCTTATGCCAAACGAAAATATGTGAATGCCAACTTAAAGAATGTGGAAAAATGTCAAATAAATATTTCTTACTGCAAGAGTTGTCTGACTGAAATAAGGTTTTGATTGTTTGATGACGGTTTCCTAGAATGTTTTATAAATCTACCAGAGACGTTTTCTGCAGTTGTTTTCATGCTTAGACTGGAGATTTTTCATATAGAGATTCATCAATATGATAATTGTTTAAGATCGGGCTATTTGATATGGATATTAAAACATTTGATTTGATCATATGATTGACTTTGAATGCTCTCTACCACCTAAATGAGGGACCTGTTATGTCCTTTTGAATTTCCATAGATTTACTGAGAAAAATAAATTTGTCATATTTGGATTTTATACTTGATGTCCAGATATCCAGATGGGAGAAACAGTTCAACCTATCTATTATGTTTCATAATTAAAATTGTGCAATTTATAACATTTCTCATTAATTAGCGCTTAAATGCTAAAGGCCAGTTTTCTATTACATCTACCTTTTGTTCACATCCATTATGATGAAATAGATCTGATGTTACACTGTGTTTACAGGTGACCTAGATAGGACAGAGGATGAGGAGAAGAGATCAGCAGACAGCAAGCAGGAGGAGACAGAGACAGGAGGAGGTGAAAATTGGTTCCAATGAGGAAGACGCCAACAAGTAGAGTCCCAACGGAAGAAGGCGACTGCAGAGACAGGGCCACGGCAGGTGAAACTTCTCCGTCAAGCATCTTTGGCATGTAGAAAAAAAAGTACCGTAACCAACTTGGTGACTGGGATACTCTGAATTTACTCGGCTTTGGCCCAACACGTCCACCTTAAAAAAATGAAACAGAGTATTACCAGATGGTGGAGGACGATAAAAGGAAGTTACAACTGAAAGAGGGAGATAGATAGATAGATAGATAGATAGATAGATAGATAGATAGATAGATAGATAGATAGATAGATAGATAGATTAGTGGATGGTGACATGATAATGGCAGGAGGTGGAGGGAAAAAAATGAATGATAGTGGGAAAGCAAGTGAGAGAAGGAAGGAGGCAAAAATGAGAAGGAAAATGTGAGTGAAAGACAGATTACACCAAGTGAACGAAGGAAAACCAGCGACGAAGCCTTTAGAGACAGACCAGATGAGAGGTATACAGTCAAAACAAATGCATGACCTTTTTTCTGAAATTTGCAAATGGCTAAAAACAGTTCAGGTTTGTCCCTTTTTTGCAGATGATGACAAATTGTGGAGAGAAACTGCAGCAGTCTGGAAAAATGTCACAGAAGCCTCCCATCATGCAACCTGACATAGAAAAGACATTTGTGGTTGTGGAAAGACAAGGGGAAAAAACATAGTAAGTGTCTATGGTATCAAATTTGATTATTTTGTCTTCCTTAACATCAGCATTGACGTTTGAGATGTCTGTAAGTTTCCTTAGTCTTTTGGTGGGGATGTGGGCTCAGCCCCATACAAACACAGAAGGATAAAATAAGGGATAAGTCAGTGGGATTTATTTTTGTACAGATTTTTTCTTTTTTTTTAAAGCCCCCACACCCTACAGAGTCCACAACCAGCCGGTCAGTCCTGTTCATGTGATAAGTGAGCTCCTTGCGTGCAGCCTGACCGTTAGAAATTTAAGAAATTACATAATCAGAGTGGAGTTTGTGTGGACATCCTAAGCGGTCAGTAAGGAGCCACTACTAACACCGTCTTAATGACTAAAGTGTGGCATAAAGACACCATAAAACAGCATCACCTGTACGTCAGAAGCGTGTGCTACTTTCATTATCCTTACGAATACTTCACTATACAGTTACCACACGGAAGACAATGGTATGTTCCATTTTTATGACGTCCCTTGAGGTGGCTGTACCAGCCTTGCTGCAAGACACACTTGCTCTCAATCTTAGGATGAACTTGCTCCTCTCTACGACCCTCCACGGGTCCGGACAGCGCAAAACTCCACAGCGCTTGTGCGAGTCAACCGGTGCCAGAACTTAATAAACCTAATAAAAACGTAAAGAAATTCAAACTGCGTATGCGAGGGATGTTGGTGGGTTCCTCATCTTCTTGACTTAAGTTCTAGGCTTCTGCACTCTTGTTGTGAAACAAATCTTCTCTCAAAATAGTCAAATATAATCTCCTGGCATCTCAAAGTAATCCCAAACTTAGTTTAGAGAGAAACTAAATCGGAGATGGCGTTAAAGAGTTCTAAAATCCAAATAAGACAGAAAAAAAAGACTCAAGAATTTGACTATTAGGACCTAATAACAGCTTAGAAAAATGAACTTCTAAATATAAATTTAGAACACCAAAATCCCATTATTTCCAACGGGTTAGGGTTAGGGTTGGGGATCATGCCATATTTAATACAAAAATTATTATCCTCATTTTTTTATATATATTTCAAAGCAGAAATTTTCTGTGGATAAAATATTACATCAAAATATTAACATCCATGAAGCATGAATGAATCCTCTTCCAAAGTACCTGACACACCATACTGGTCTGATTTGAAATTAATCTAAGAAAAATAAAGAAAAAATCAACTACAAATATGAAGGGAGGAGGATATCTTTTATTTTGACATCATCAGTAACTAGTCAGAGTTATTTGCATTCCATGTGTCCCAGCAGCATCACTGCAGCCAAAAACCAACAACAAACAACCAACAACAACATTGTTTTGCTAAAACAAGTACTTTTCACAGGATCTGGATTGCCAGGACGTTTTCCACAAAAGGTGAAGAAGAAAAATCTGCTTGATTTTCAAAATAAAAACACTTAAAGATTTGAAGTTTAGCTCCAGATGGGGCTACACTACAAAAAAATGAATTTAATTTAAGGAAAATTTGGCGCCCTTCAGTAAGTCAAAGGTTGCATGTAAAGAGAGTTACACTCTTATGATCTATAATTGTTTTTTTTGTTTTATTTAGGATTAATGTTTAAAATCCTAGGAAGGAAACAGCTGGGAATCTGAGGGATTGGTGCTAAGGAGGAGCAAAAGTGGTTTCTGGTTCTTTGGAGCCGTTCAAACTGCATCTTTAAAATCATTTAAATCATTTATTTATGTAGTGAAAAATAATGTGTGAAAAAAATCAGTTTCTTTATTTATATATCACTTTTGACAAACACAAGGTCCTTAGCAAAAATCGAATATAAACATTAGTGAAAACATTAAAATGTTCTATTAGATTAAAAGCAAAAGCAATAAAAAATAGACATAAAAAGGAGGGAAATGCCGTGGCTGATATTTGACTTAAAATGAGAATAAGCAGAAAAATGAAGCAGAACCATTTGCAAACAACAACGGTCGTCATTTTCTTCGTAATTAAAAGAATCTATACATTTTTTTCATCTTTGTAAAATCAAGAATTTAAATGATTTTGCATGTTTTGAGACACAAGTTGAGTCATTTCAGTGAGTGAAATATTTTGGATTACTTAAAAAATGTAAAAATTCTCAAAAAAGCCCCAGATTTTTTCCTGTAAACCTTCAGCATTTCTAACTTCCACCTTCTCTCACGCTTCGCCGCCCCTCTAACATATCTTTACTAGTCTCCTCCTTGCCTGTGTAGTTTTTCTAACCTGTCCCCTTCTCTTCCCCTCTCCCTCTGTCTCACCATTTCAGCTTCTGCATTCTTATCTCTGTGTTGCCGTCCTCAGTAATTATTATTATGTGCTGCAGAGATAATTCGAAAGCTGTGAGGAGGGAGAGGCAGAAAAAATGGGATGAAAGAAGCAGTGGCTGTGGCTTCCTGGGCTGTGCTTCTCTTATCTGACCTTGGGCAGAGCCACTTATTGTTAGGCAAATCTCATGTGCAGAAAAATGGAGTGAACGGTAGTGAGAGCGAGCGAGCGAGGAGGTGGTGGTTTGTGGTGGTGGGTTGAGAAAGGAGGGAGGGAGGGAGGAGGAGGAGATGGATGGAGGTGGAAGGAGAGACGTCAGAAAGCAGCGGGTTTAAGAAGTGTTTTATGGAGCGATAGGGAAAGAAGTGAGCGGCAAAAAGAGACGAAAAGAGGAGGAGACATGGAAAAGGGGGGCCGGGATGGGCAAGAAAGCAGAAGAAATGACAGAACGTGCATTTGAGACGGCATAAAAGAAAAGTGGAAAACGAGGAAAAGAAGAAAATAGATGAAACTGGGGCTTTTATGGCGACAAAGTCCAGTTTAACATCCAGTTTTCATTGCCTTGTGAAGTACTGCAGACACTTTGGCCAGCTCAAATAAATCCCCTTCGCCTGCTGAACAGGAGTCATAAAATCAATTCACTTTTTGTTTGGGAAGAAAGCGTGCTTAAATTTGTCCTCAGTGAAATTGCACTTCTTGATTTGTTCCTTTGTATTCTCTCTGCATCCCATTGGCTGTAGATGCCCACTATCTGTCAGTGACCTCATGCATATTACAGCTGCATGACGTGCAGCTAATGTTTAGCATTCACGAGGACATTTTCCATGAAGTCTGCACCCGAGCTCGGAAATTTCTTTGCATCTCCAGGCTATCTGGGAGATGCAAGCTTATGCATACGATTGTGAAGTTAGTCTGTCTGGCCAGAAGCTGAGCAGCGAGCACGTACTGCTGCGAGGGTGAACCATAAATTCCCATCAGTGGCATCGCAGACCCATGAGGGGCTGATGTGTGGCCTTTTCTGCCGCCGCTGCTCGGCTCCCTTTAATTACGAGCCATTCCGCAGAAACAACACTCTGTCCTTCCACCAGATTTAAAATGACCCGCTCCCAGTAATTCATTGGCCTGCTTGTCCTTGCGAGGTGCGGGAGTGTGAGTGTGTATGAATTAATCATCTTCTATTCAGATTCAACATCGTTATGGAATTGTAGTCAAGTAAGGACTGGAGCAACATCGTTGTATTTTGTAACTTTACAGCACTATAGATAGATACTTTTAATTTATTATGATTATCACTGGTAAAACAAAATTCAAAGTTTGCAACTTCACCGTACAGTTTTGTTTTGAGTCTTTTGGAAACTTGAAACTACAGAGAAGTGACATGTGGTGCTCCGCAAGGCTCCCCACTGGGGCTTCTACTGTTTTACATCTAAAAGTCTCCATCGGTCCAGATTATAAATATAAAAAAAAGATTCTCCATCTATGCAGATGATACTAAATGAACATAAGCATTTTAATCAGTGGAGTACAGTTTACCACAAGTGTTCTGATCCTGTTTTGACAAATAACTTATTGAGTTTGCCGTTAAATGAAATTAAATTGAGATGTTATTTATTTATTTCTTTGCTTGAAAGTTGATTTGTTGAATCATGTTAAATCCAAAACCACCAAAGGTAGGAAGGAATAAATGCCAACCTGAATAATAGGTTTTCTCTTTTTTATTACGCATTTTGTATCTCTTATTAACTTTGTGTATTGTTAAAAAGAAAAAGTGTTATCCAAGCTCAACAGTTCGGAATTTATTAGTTATTAGCTATATTTATGAAGCCTTGACACAATTTTATTACGGAAGACCTACTTCAGTCTTGGATACGTTGAGTTGTTGTGTCCCTCTACACACCAATCATTTATGAAACCTTCAGGGTTTGTCAGCCCTCCTCCACCCTGTTCTCCACCTGCGGCGATGCTTTGTTATGGACTTCCCTTAACTACCATCCATGTCTCTAGGTTTTAGGGGTTTATTCATCTATGGCCCGAACTTATCCCACCAGCACACATGACATCATTGGCACAGAGCCTAAACGCCACAGACTTGTTTCACACACATCTTTTTGCATCTTTATTTCATTTTTATTTGCATTTCTAAGATATCTAATTGTCGAAGCATTATTATTAGAGAAAAATGGGACTTGTTCAAAGCCCTGCATTCTTCTTTGCCTACATGTCGATTGTTCTGATAATCAAGTTTACTGATAAAAGGGAATCTCTTGTGGCCTTCTGTCCTTCAGTTGCTGATCTGTCCTCTTCAGATCCACCCAGAATCCTGCCCCGCCAAACCAAATCCTCACTTTACACCCCAGAATCTCTGCCCCAGCTCCTTTTTTTTAATCCGCCCCTGCCTGCTGCTCAATTCAGCTTCTTTGACCATCGAGCAAACAAACAAAACACCCCAGGGTAATGAGGCCACCTCTGGGAACAGCCGCGGTGAAAGGAGCCTCGCGTATTGATGTGGGATTGACCATTATTCAAAGAGGTGAATGAAAAGGATGGAAGGAGAGAGATATAGGAAGAGGAGCTCTGATCTGATGGAGTGGATTGAGCTGTTGGCTGTTTGATTGAAATAAGTGACAAAACCGCCATCGGTGACTCAGGCTATGAGATAACCACCTTGGGGTCAATGTCTGAATTCCAGCGGGGCTTTCCCACACTGAACACAACAGGATGGTGTGTGGGTTCATGCGATCACACTGACCCTCATCAAGTAAAAATGTGAAACTGAGTAGATAAACTTCACAACTTAAAGTTCAGCAGTGGTACGAAAATAAATGTAAAGGCAGCTTACCTATCATGGAGCTGTTTTCCTGATCTTCTTTCACTTATCTTTCTCTTGAGTGGTTCTTGGCCTCACTTTGTCACTCCTAATAAAAGCGATTTGCCTGTGATGTAAAAAAAAAAAAGGTGTTGGTGAGATCGAATACAGATCTACTCCAACTCAGCTTTATGAAGAGGCTGAGTTAAAGATCCTCTAAATACAATCAGGAGTAACCGACCGCTTGACTCCGAAAAACAACGAAACCCACGTCTCTTTAATTAAGCAAAACAAATTCTTTATTAAAAGATACTTACTTTAGTATCGGTTTTCTCGCAGGGCTAATTAACCTCCTTCTGCAGGCTTGTTTTTTCTTTAATTTTATTTAAACTCCTTCAGATTTGACCCTCTCAGGATTGGAGGACTGGTGATGATAGTTCTCAAAACAAGAACTATAATTCACATGTGTGTCTTCTTGTTGGTTTTCTTAATAATGGCAGGAAATCGAAGAATTTCAGAGCAATGGATGAAGTCTTAAGACTCATGGAATCTCATTTGAAGATGTAAGATTAAACATTAAATGTTCCCCTACTTGGACAATGGAGACATGCACAGTGTCTGACTGTGTTCAGGTTGTTATCAAGGCCCTCCTGAGATCATGTGAATCTGGGCGACATGACAAATGGAATCAAACAAGTCTTTTTTATTTTTTTTACAGGAATAGTTTTGTTGAGGATTCTAAAAAAAAAAAAGCTTAACCATGAATGAAGAGCCGTGCAATTGAGGCATTTGACTTTTTCCTTCTTCCTTTTAGACTTGAAAATCGACTTGGACTTGAGGGCTGAGATTTAAAACAGGAGTCAGAGTTTTCCCTAATATTCTTGAGAATGGGTTTGGTTTTCAAACCTGCAGACATTTGATACTCAAAGTTCAAAGCAACGTCTGTAATAATGGAATTTCTTTACAAGTCAGTCACTGATGTGGGACTTGTGACTTGACTTGGACTTGAGTTCACAGACTTGAAACTTGACTTGAGACACAAGTCAAGAAACTTGGAACTTGACTTGAATTCATAGACTTCAGACTTCACTCGAGACCTGAATCTAGGGACTGGAGGCTTGACTTGAGATTTCACCCAGACTTACTGTAAGTTCAGAGACTTGAAACTTGACTTGGACTCTGGAAGGAAAACTGCTGCCTGGAGAGGAAGTAGCCTTTTGAAGTTTGCTCAACGGTGTTCTGAAAACAGGCACGACCAAATGAAGTAAGCGTTTTTTAACCACTTATAAGAATGCACAAAGTTGAGCTCTAATAAAATCAGAACTATTTTTATTTTGTGTTTGTCACAATGATAAAAATGTAAATAAAAACCAAACATATTTTTGTCATCAGACTGTTCATTTTGGTGTAAAATCTAACTTTTGATGATGGGAGTCAATGGGAAACTGCCCCGTCTGTTACTTCCACAGTTGTTTTTGTGAAATACTACAACATTTGGTACTTTGAAGCCTGCTTCAAGTTCTGTAGCCTAACTCTGAGTCTTTACATGTGAATTTTGACATTGACCTGTGCTCAAAGAGTCTAAATTTGGCCTCATCTTCCCCTTAAAGACCTATATCAAACACTCAAGCACATCACTTCCTATGGAAGACATTCACAGCTTAAAAATAGTCTCTGATGCCACCCACAGGATTCTGGATGGGGACACTGACCAGAGGTTCACGCCCTTAAAAATGTGTAAATTTGAGCTGTAATGAAGTCAGACCAACTAAAATGGAAATTATTTCAACCTCCTATATCTTTTAATATAGGAGTCAATATTTCTATATGTATATATTTACCTATATGTTTAGTTATGTGTGTGTATATGGGTATCTGTACTCATTGGATAGGGATCAGGACAGATAGAGATGCATTGGGTGTAACAATATTGGTCAAGGGCAAGGGGTGAGAACTTATAAGGCTTTTACTTCTTCTCACTCCTTCATGGATGTTTGTTGTTTTTCCCCCCTATCTTTACTTTTAAAGTATATGATAAGTGATGTATACCTATATAGTGCTTTACTACCTTCTTAGAAGGCTCAAATCCCTTTGTAGTCACACTCCTGTTCACCCATGCACATGCACATTCACATACTGATACCTCATACTCTCCAACCTGTAATCATTCGATCAGTGGTCAACCTCAGTGCTCCACCTCAGCGCCACGAGTTAATGTCTGCAGTGAAATACGATCAAAGTCAAATAGAAAACCTAGATAGATACATTGTTCTGCATTCTGGTGGCTTTTGGTGGAACTGCAATACCTTTTTATTCTATCGTTATATTTGCTTCAAAGTTTGACTCCATGAATCCACGATACTTTTTTATTCTTAATGAACAATAATAATATGTGAGTCTCCAATTTTAAATGCTACTTAACTGAGGTAACACGGGAACGTTCTTTGACTTCATTCATATTGAGTAACACTGACAAGCTTATTTGTTAAATGTATCACTTTTTCAGATTAAAACTAAATGAATGAATTATTGTTTTAGAGTTTGTTCCTAAAGTTTAACACAACATGTTTCAATTGTTCAGGAGTACTTATACCTCTGATGGTTCGGAGAGACGGTCGGTGGATTTCTGTTCGGTTTTTGGAGGAGATCTTTGTGTTGCCTCCACGTTAACCTGACAACAAAGCTGCTGACGGACAGTGTGGCGAGTGTTTGGGACAATGCAAACCTGGGCCAGCATGAAGGGCAGCTGCCAATGCTGGAACCTGTGTGACATTTGTAAATGACTGGCCCGATCGGCTCCTTGTAGTAATTATCTAAATGGGCTCATTCAAAACCTCTTCATTGTGGAATCAGTTAATTAATTAGCTGTTTCACTGACAGGATAATGGTGAGAGCATGCTAAATAGATTAGTCTGGAACTTGATTTATCATTGCACCCCCCCACACATCACCCCACCCAACTCTGTTTATCACCACCTCTAACCCCCCTTTCTCCCACTCTCTGTGTTTTTCCTCTTTTTTTTTTTTTTTGCCGCATCTATAACAGCCACCCACGTACTCGCTGAAAATCCTCCAACTGTACAGATACAAAGCTGCCGAGCTGATAAGGCAGATCCGGCCTTGTTGAGTTGAGAAGAAAAAGATATCCTGCAGAACAGGTGTGCGGTTTAAGCACCTCGCGAGGGATACAGAGGTGCAAGACGGATGATGCAGCGTGTGGAAACAACAAAACCGCACAATAACAGGGAGTAGATGTTTATTTCTTACAACACAAGAGGAGCTATCTTTGTAATGAAAGGAACAACTCGCAGCAGAAATGATGTTTAACTTGCACATGTTTTCCCTCCAAAAGATTTTTTTTTTTCCACAAACAAAAATCGCATTGTAAAGGGCTGTCACTTCCAGCAAAAAACACGAAGTTTAATTTCCATTTACAGGCTTAAACAAACAGGCTGTCAAAGTCTGGGCAAACTCCGTGAGACGTTTACATTGCAGCTGTTTGCTTAAAAAGTAAAAAGTAAAAAGAGAAATTATGGATCACAAAGCTTGTATCCTGGTAGCATTTTGTGCACAATTAGACTTAAAGATCCACTCAATGTTGTTTTTTGAACATGTTCTTGTTGCATTTTTTTTGATGAAAGAGGGTTTAATATAATAAGAAAATTGAACTCAAAATTGCATTTTTGAGTATTTCTTTATTAAAATCATTGTGAATCAGGAGCTGAAAAAAAGATACGGTTTGAACTCCGTAACTACAGTAATATTTTCCTCCTTTAAATTAGTTTTAACACCAAAAACAAATCCGTCATTGTCAAAACCCCACTCCGATCATCTTTTGATCTGTTTTCAAAGCGTTCCCAGTGGTCTTTTCATTATGATTATGCCATTTTGAACAAAACTGTACAAATTCAGACCACACAGGCAAATCTTTTCTTTATCTACTGTTTCTTGACATGGCAGTTTACTCCCTAGGGTACGAGGAACCGACACTTTGGCTGAATCCGAATTGCTTCCTTACCCCTACCCTTATCCCTTCAGGCGGAGTACAAATAAAAAATAGGTTGTTCAAATTTAGATGTTACTAATGCTTGGTGATGTCATCAATAGTCGCCGGTCAGCTATGTTAGTGCGTAGCTGCCAGTGCACAGAAGATACACGACAACATTGGTTTGATCATTATGAAAAATCATGCAAAAAAAAAGTCACTCATCATTACAATGATTACCTGTGCTTGCATAAATGCGTTTCCCCTCTGCGGATCTCCTTACCAGTGGAGGGATGCTCCCTGTCCTTAGTCACCCCTTAAAATAACACTTTGGGACACCACTACAGCTCCAAATGCCCCAAAAGCCAGAGGGGTAGGGAATGAATCCAGAATCGGCCTTAACTTACTCAGCTAACACAGACACGTTATTATTGATGAAATTGGAGTGTTGCTTTTAGGCAATGATCTTGTTTTTTATGGGGCTGTCATTCAGTTGGGAAAACTCTCCATCGATGAGGAAAACAGAAATTTGTGCGATCAGAGATGTTTAGTTTCAATATATTAAATACTGTATATAATTTTAGATAATTTATTAAGGAATTATAAGTTTTAGAATATTGGAACAACAATCGTACAAACATTTGCAAGCAGCGGTGGCAAATCTAATTCAGATTACTTAACTTTTGCAATGGCGGTAAAAAGAGGAAGTGAGATAAGATTAGCGCATGCGGGGTAGCTGTTACAGATCAGGAAACGACAATCCCTTTTGGGGTCAGAGGGTTGCTGGAGCCTATCTCAGTTACTGTTGGACGAAGGCGGGGTTCACCCTGAAGACGTCATCAGTCCGTCGCAGGGCAAAGCAATCACACACATTTACACCTTAAGGACAATGTTTTAACCTGCGAAGCATGTCTGAGGACTTTGTGAGGAAAACAACGTGACCAGAGAAAAAACCCACGCAGACACGCGGAGAACATGCAAACTCCACACAGCTGGGATTTCAACCAGGACCTTCACTTCACTTATTCACAGCGCAACACCCCCCATTTTGAGCGGAAAACCTTCAACATTTTGCGTGCTCAAAAAAAAATATTTTGCACTTGAAACAGAAAATTGCACTTGAAACTCAAAAAATATTTTCACTCGAGAGAACTTGTTCCTCTTCTGCGTTCGAAACAAAACACCACGTTACAAATGTGCCTCAACAGACGGCCAATCACAGACATGGACATGGAGGTCAATGCTGAGATGTGTCCAGTCGCGCACAAACCTGATCCAGTCCGCAAGCTGATTGGAAGAATTTTCTGACCGATCCACATCGACCTTCGAGTCCAAGTCTGCGTCTTGACATGACGAACGCAGAAGAGAGAATGTCCGTAAAGGGAAAAGTCATTTTATTGCAGTAATTTTTCAGTTTCAAGAGTAAAATTGTTTTGTTTTGTTGTGTTTTTGTTTCAAGTTCATTTTTCTGTGTCAAGTGCAAAATAACTTTTGAAAAACACAATTTTTCAAAAGTTTTATGCTCCAAATAGTGAGCGTTACGTTTGAATGATGGTACATATGCAGCACATTTTTTGTATCATTTCCTGCCTGTTCAAAGTGAGTCCTTTTTCGAGATGTCTTTGTAATTTTTACAGGCAAGTCCTCATTTGTTCTGACATCTCTTCAGATGTGCGTCTTCATCTTTTAGCTGCTTCGCTTTGCCAGACAGCCTCAACCGAGGTGATTTCTCTATTTAACAGGTCTGACCGACACCAAAGCTCACCACTGTTGCTTCTGCACGCCGTGATCTCTTTGCCACACTTCCTTTTACACCTTAACTACTTGATTTTTTTTGTTTCCTGCTCCGCTTTCCTGAAGGTTGATTGAGTTTCTTACCTTCAACCACAACTTCTACAGGAAAAAAAAGTAGAGAAACCTTTAATGTACTGCATCTGAAAAAAAAAAATCATATGTATACGTCACGCTTAATGCAGTTTACACAGTTTACGCATGTTCTCTGCATGGAAGGAGCTGTTGCTGGAAAAGATGGAGCGCTCACCAGCGACAGAAAATTCTTTGGAACTTCAGGGATTTGGGTTTTATGTCTTTCACGGTTCCCACCAACCGGTGATGGCTGACATTACACATTAGTCTTTGAATTGAGTTGAACTGAACTAAAAGGAATTTAATTGATTTGATCTCGATGTGCTCGATGGTTTAATGCCGCATCAGAAATAATAAGAAAGTAATCTTTGAAGTGAGACTGTTTAAATCAGGAAATGGACCAAGGCAGAATAAAACATGAGCCGCTGGCGCTTGTACAATGCCATCCTCTGAATTCAGATCTAAGGAGGGAAAACTTTTCTTAAAAAACTATATTTTCATTTCGACAGTAGGAAACTATTTTCTTCATCGTCAGGTCAGATCCCTAAAACATCCTTGAATAAATCCTGCTCGTATTTTCTTATGTCGGTTGTGATAAGCATCCAGAAATATGAGAAACCCAAACACCCACACATCAGATTATCTCGGCGTGAGGCAGAGGAAAAAAAATTAGGAGAACAAAGTGTTTCTCAATCAGGGGAAAAAGGACGGGCATGGTTTTTCGGTCGAGGTGTTTGAGGTGGAAGATGGGATTACCGGCACACAGAAAGGGTTTGTTAAAAAGAGAAGGTGTTATTGAGGAGAGCTGGAATCACTTGATTAATCCAGAAAAGGAGTTGTGGAGCTCTCTCCTGTCGATGTCCAATCAAAGCCGGAGCAACTCTGGGGCGCTGCACGGAGGGCCAAATCCTCTTGTTGCTCCACCAGGAGCATGAAAGCCATGAGGGGAGTCTCCTTTTGTGCGCACAAAGGCAACCCTAACGCGCTTTCTCTCAGACAAGAAATGGGAGGGCTGTTTTGGGGGCTGAAAAACAGCCAACAAGAGGTGCGAATAAGATGCCCATTCATCTCCTGAGCTTTACACTAATTCCCTGACCGTCTCCTTTTCTTTCCTCCGTCTGCTTCGCCACAAAACAACAAACAGCGAGATGGAGTGAAAACACGGGGATCTGGGGGACTTAGAGCAGACGTGTAATCCCCGCCACTTCTGACCCTCCATCGGTGTGTAAGTCCCTGACCTCCCCATTGAGGGGCCGGGATGTGTGACTAAAGGACGGGTGACCCTCCGGCGTGCACATTTGCACTCATCCGCGGAGCCTATTGCCCCCAAAGCAGCCCCTTACTCACTCTCCCCACACTTCAAGTCCTTTAAGAAGCCTGCTCAGGAATTCAGGCTTTGGAACACCTGAAAAGAGTGAGTCTGTGAGGAGTCTGTAAGTAGGGCCGCACCCGATCCCGTTTCTTTTCTCCCTCCATTTAATTTGTCTTTAGAGGCCATCTCGTTAACACGATCTTCCCTCACTTTCTTCTTACCCCCCCCAACACATACACACATCCCCTCCCAACTTCAAAGGTTGGAAAGAAAGTCACCCCCCCCCAATTCCAGCTCCTCTCTCTCTCTTTGCCCCCCCACCCACCCACCTCCTACCCCAAAAGCGGCCGCCGAGAAATCATCTCACTTTCTGCCACTGCTTTGCATTTGAAAAAGGGAGTAATTAGCCAGGGGCCG
Organism: Oryzias sinensis; assembly: GCA_037389245.1. NCBI lineage: Eukaryota > Metazoa > Chordata > Actinopteri > Beloniformes > Adrianichthyidae > Oryzias > Oryzias sinensis. The sequence goes on from CM074502.1 coordinate 2,474,484, forward strand.
CGAGGAGCCCACAGAAGGAGGCGCTGAAAAGGAGAGGAAGGAGAAGAAGACGGGGCCCCCCACCTCCGTTAAAAAAAAAGAAACCAGCGAGCGGACCTGTTTGAATATTTTCCACCTGCACATGTGTCACTGCTGGGAAGGTTTTGAGTCGGTTACAGCGCGTTTGTGCTGCATCAGGCCGATGAAGGAGGCTTTGTGTTTGATCTGTCGTGGCTTTCACTGAAGCCTGACTCCTCACTGAGTCAGACCAACATTCAACAACTGTGGCTGCTGCTCCTCCTGCTAGAATTGAATTTCAAGCTTTACCAGCATTAGCTATGTAAAAGGCCTTTTGGCGGATAAGAAGATGATGCTTTTGATTCTGCTCTGAAGCAACCTTCAGGTTTTATGGGGTTTTTTTTTTTGGTTTCCCTCTTCTAAGTTTTTTTTAAAGTAGTCTTGAGCACAGTTTCTGCAGGTAAAAGAGGACAAAATAAACGTAACAGTCAAAAGATGCTATTTCTCTAACGAACCACCACCATAACAAACGAAAACAGGTGTTGGTGACTGAGTGTCTGACAGATTGACTGTATAAAGAGAACTGGACAAAGCAACCCCTCCCCCTGGCATTTCAAACAGGAAGTAGCCGTTGGATCCAAGAATTCTAAATCCTTCTAGAGAGAAATAAGCTGCCAATACTTATTTGTTAGACTACCCATTCTTACTCAAATACCTTTTTTTTAACATCTTCTTGCTAATTACGTTTTTTTATGATATTTTGGTTTTCTTTATCGAAAGTTCTTTAAGTTATAAACTGACCAATCAGATGCCTCGGTAAAAGCGTGTAGCACCCACTGGCCACCACCTCAAACGTTTGATTGACAGGTTCTCCTGAGCCCGCTTTCAGTGGAAGGGGTGTGGATTTCGAACATGCTCATTCCTGATTGGCGACAGTAGTTGCCATAGAAACGTTGACTCAGACCACTCAGACTAATCACTGTCGACTGGCTCTGAATTAGACTTCAAACTAAAAAGAAGTATCTTTATCCATACCGTTATTCCGCTCCGTCCTTGGAGCGGAATAACTGGACCAAAATGGATGATGTAACTGGTCATTATGGGATGTAAACAGAAAGCTGCGGGCAATGATGCAAGCACAGCCCATTGAAATGTGGTCAGATGAATGCAGGCCGATTTAAAAGAAAACTTTTAACGTGATATTGTCCCATCAGTTACTCCCTTGCAGTTTGTCTCTGTCGTATAAGTGAAAAGTGTTGTGCCTGACGTTGGTACAGACGTTCAGATTTGGTCAGAGAAATATGAAGTTTGAACAGATGAAATTTCCCAACAGGGTTTGCGATGACTACCATTATTCTCTCTCTTGTTGCTTTGCCCCGCCATTGTAAGTCCTGGCCAATGACTGAAGAGATCTTTGGTGACTTTGTTTACAAGCTTTGGTCCGGAACAGGAAAGTTTGCTTGACGGTACTCTGAATACAGACCAAATGCAAGGTTCGGGACTCAATCCAGACCAAATTAAGCCGACTCGATCCAGACCAGTGAACGTTTCCAGCCTGAATACACCTTCAAAGTTCCAGTCAAGTATTAAGTTCAAGAAAGACAAAGGAAACCTCAAGTCAGTTTGAAAGCTTCAGGTTAAAGGTCCCAAAAAAGCAGTAAGTGTTTGGAGGATCAGGTCCAGGGCAGTGGTTGCTCCTCATAAATACAAGCCAATCCTCATCCAGATAAGCTCACATCTTCGTCCAGCTAATCCAATTAATTTAAAGTGAGCTTTAAAAGTCCAAAAATCTGATGGAGGGCCTGAGTGCTGCAAAAGGTGTTTGACTGACTTACAGCATTCGGAATTCAGATGTGAGTTCACGTGGTCTTGTTTGGACAAGTTCTTGTTCAGGAATAAATTGCAAAACAAAAACACGATCACAGCTATATATAAATATATATATTTACTTTACTGCATTCACAATGTGTTTCAGTGATCTGCATTCACACAGCCATGAGGCAGACTCTGCCCAAGCATATCCAAAGGTGCAGTGTAATCCTGTAATATGCAGAGTAGTGAGGAAAATTCATTCTCCCCTCACACTCATGGGGGTCTTAAGCCCCCTGATGCAGCTGATAAGGATCTGGTGTTATCTCCACCACACAGAACAATTTACCACACTCACCCCGGTGCTCCCGCACACGCAGGAGCACGCGCGCGCACAAGCAGGATCCGGCCCCCGTCAACACTTTCGGCACGCCCACATTTGCAAACAGCTGCTGGGAGAGAACACTTTGCATCTGCCGTGCACACTCATTCACGTGCACAGGTTCACGTGTATGAGTACGCAACCAAACTGCAGGTAATGTGTTCTGCAGCTTGGATGTTAGTCCTGGCACTGAACTCTTGTAAATTGTCATTTTTTATGGAGACAATATTCTCAAACTATCGACCTAAATAAGTCCTAACTAATTGTTAGACAAACATGTATACAAGAGACTAAATAAACCAATTTGGATTTAGCAAAAATTATTTATAATTTCTGGGTAGAATACAGCTTTGGATAATGATGAATTTGCAATATGAGTGTTTCTGAACCTCTCCAAAGCCTTTGATACTGTCAATCATAAGGTCTTGCTTACTGAACTACATAAATATTGATTCAGAGATAATAATAAAAAAAGTGTCTGACTGAACAATGTTGAATCAAGAATAAATTTGATAAAATATGGAGTCCCTCAAGGGTTGATTCTGGGGCCGTTACCCTTAATCAGCTATATAAATGATTTTGCTTATATTTCTGGTACTCCTCCTTTGCTCTTTGCTGATGACACGATTCTTTTTCTTTCTGACAGAAATTTCCATGTTTTAAACGATAAGATAAACTATGATTTTTAGAAGTTATGACTAAATAGAACTAAATCAGAGCAGATAGTATTTGTTAGAGATCGCTAACATAACAAGAGTTTCAAAAGTATTTTTCTTAGGTATTTGGATTGATGACAATTTGGGGTGAAATGGACACAGTGTACAAGAAAACAACAAAATCTTGGAATGTTTTCTAAATTATGGCATGTGGTCCAACTGTGATGTATATTAATACAATACTACAGCCTGATCTACCCTTATTTAACATATTGCAACATTGCTTGGGGAAGCACTTTTACTAGTTATTTACTCAAAATTATTCTATTATTAAAAACAATTGTGAATACATTCTCCATATTGAATTGACCTATTATGCAATAAGTTAAAGTTACTCAATATTAATGATTTCAATTGTTCACTTTTAAATGAAATGTTAGCCAAAAGATTTGTCATAATATTGTGATTAAGTTGCGAAATCAAAATAAATGTAGATAAACAGATGAGTAAACTAAAAGACATTTAGGGTGGTCTCACCAAAAGCCTTTCTGGCTTCTTCCACATGCCTGCCCTTTTAGCTGTTAAATATAATGTGAATACTGTTCTCTGTTTTCTACTTTTTTTTCATTCCATGATGTTATATGAGACCTAATTAAGTAATTTTGGGTTGAAAACAAAGACACGCACAGCCAAAGAGCAGGCAGCTATAAACAGACTGAGACCTCTGTGGACATTGGGAGTAAATTGCAACAGGAGAGGAGGCAGGAGGGAGGAGAGCAAAGTGGTAATGAGAGGAAACAAGAAGGAGTTAGGAAACTGGAAAAGTTGAGAAAACACAAGAGGGGAGAGGATGCAGGAGCACACAGAATGAGAGGGAGAGGAAGTATGGTTGGAAGTGTGGAGCGGTCCATGAAGGGTTCTCTGCAGGAAGGCTTGGTTGTTGGTTCAGTCAGTTTTTTCTTTACTGTTTGGTTCTGATGCTGTGTTTTCCAGAGTTTTTTTCTGCTTCGCTTCTTCCCATTCACTGTCCAGCTCTCCAGCTGCGTGTCGGCTCTCCGTGCTTATGATCGCTGCAGCAGATCAACATTTCCCTGCAGCCCCCCCGGCTGGTGCCGCGAATCAATACTTGTTCTCTGGTTTGCCTCCTGGCAGCTGACTTGGCACACGGGCAACCATGAGGGTCAAACCTGGCTGTGGCACATATGGGCCGGTGGTGTTAATTCCTAGCTCTGTAGATCCCGCACTGTTGATTGTGTCCGGTGTTGACTCGGAAGAAGCATTGCTTGTTGATTTGCTTGTGTACATCTGCTGTCAGGGGCCCCCAGTGGTGGCCCGCTAAAGGAGAAGAGCCTGCCTGGCAGAGCAGGGTTGTTTGTCTGCTTCCAAACATATTGATCTCCTGCAGAAGGGAAAACATTAGCGAAAGCGTCGGCGCAGGCTGGGCTGGAGGTGGGTAAATAGCTTTGTCAGGTCTGAAGCGCCTTCTCTGCCTTGTAGGAAATGAATAGCAGGTGTATTTGCTGAGTGGTTGCAGGAGGGAATCTCCTGCCAGGCTGACAAGGCGGCCGAAGTGATGGGCTTCTGCTGCAGACCTCATCGCCTTCTCTGCTCATTAATGAGTGGCCATGTGAGCTCTGCAAATCATTTCATATCAACTCTTTGTCATTTAGAGCTGCTCAATCTGCTCACAATGACGGAAGAGAACCCTCCCTTCTCGTCTTTGTGCATCCCCTCGTTTGCACACAACAAGCCCACAAAGAAGGACTCCAGCATATGAATATTTAACAGTAGCCTCTTGCTGCACACAGCCTGCCAGTCATTGTTAAATAGGACTTAATCTTTTCAATTTCTGGGTGCAAATATTCACACTGGCCACTGTTTGTTGCCCAGATTAATGAGGCTCTCGGCCCATAATCCTCTGCTGCTAATTCAAGTGGCCACCGGTGCGGTTAGCCAGGGGAGGACGGGATGCTGAGAACACATACGCTGCTGAGATTATTTCTCTCCATCTCGTCTGCCTCCTTCTCTTCTTCCTCAGCTCAGCCGGTCTTGCTTGGTTTCAGTCGAATTCGCAAATCAGCTGACCAGCGTAGAGGCCTGCTTATAAGTAGATTTATGTTTTACCCGCCATTATGGATGTTGGACAAAGAAGGTTGAAGAAGAAAACAGTGAAATCATTCTACAGGGATGTGATTTCAGCCTGTTTGGCTAACAGCTTGTGCAACAACAAAACAATAAACTTTGAATTTTGTCCCTAAACCTAAAGCTGTCCAGTGAAAGAAAAGCTGAAGACCTTTTTTTTCGTTGTTTTAAGTCCCCCCGGTTAAAAATCTGTTTGTGAAACTGAAGAAAAATGTTAGGCAAAAAGAAAAACGTATACCAAAATTCTCATTTCCCATACACCAGTAGTTAAGAAATATAAAAGACTCGTAGAGTTAAAGGCGTGTTTCCTACTAATCACTTTGATCTGTCATATACTGTATTTACATGGTGGTTTTACCCAGAGGTATTCTCTAATACAGTTGGATACGGTTAACCCAATCGTACCACAACATGTTGGAACAACGGCTGAAGATGAATGTATTTAGTTGTACTTTGCAGTCAAATGTGTTCAGATAGAGAACGGGGTTCCTTGACCAGTAAAGGAAGGTGCACTCGATTTATTTACCCAGCTGTTTAGGAACTTCACTAACTTACAGTTTTTTTTTTAATTTGAATTGTGTTTTTTAAGATTTCCCTATTTTGCGGCCACTAATTAGTACGTCTTTTTTTCATTTGAAGGGCCTATATCATGCAAAATCCACTTTTTGAGCTTGTAATTGTATTTTAATGTTAATTGACAGTTTTATCAATCAAAATACTTTGTTTTTGCTTCAAACTCGTGTTGCACACTGTTGTTTATCTGCATGAAAAAGTTTAAATAAAAGGCTCCACAATTCTGAAAACGTAAAGAATTTCCGTTTCCGGCTAATGATGTTCTGCCACCATTCTGTCTGCGACCAGGTCTCCCTCCGACAGGGCGGCGTGCTCTTCACCTCAGAAATTCGCGCAGCACCTCCCTCAGACACAAAAGTCTCATACAAGCGTCTGAGCTGTTGTGATGAACCAGAGGAGTCACGTGACTGGAGAAAAAATCTGTGAAACCGCTAAACTGTAAAGCAAACCGGAATTCAACCTTTTACATGTCAACCAAGGCTTCATACCTTCAGGGACAAATAATTAACTTTGAAATAATTGTTATTTTCCAGACAGAGGCAGCAGTAAAGATCCACACAAAACATGCTCTAAAATGGAAAAGAATAAAAACGCCAAATTTGTTCATTTAAAACCCAAACTATAACTTTTAAAACTAACATGTTAATGACTTGCAGATTACTACTTCTACTTATTTATTACGAGAAAACTAACATTTTATATTAACCCGTAAAAAAGAATATTTGCTTTCACTAGAGAAAGTGTTCATGAACAAACCATCAATCACCGGTGCGATCATCAAACTACAGACTACTTTTGATTGATTTCCTCTTCTGGTTATTAAAAGGCGGTGCCTCAAGCTGCAATTGAAGCACCCTGCAGGTGATGTCCACTAACCTCCAGCATTCAGAATTCACGCTGTCATGATTAAATGTTTCTGCAGAAAATAACAAGAAACAGATTTGTGGTTCCTGCTGGGCGTCCGTGATTTTCCTCCATGCAGATCTATATTTTGGAATGTTTTTAATGTGCCGCTTATCACTACGGTTGCTACAGCAACCGCTCTGTGGGACTACTCAGTCCAAAACTGAGTTGTGTGCAGACTGATGGATAAAGCTGCAATGTCAGAACTGGATCTGTTTCGGTTAAAAGGTTCCTGATAACACCGGTGATCAAAAACTTTTTATTTCGGAAGTAACGTATTTTACTTTATTTAGTACATTTCTTAAAATGACATTTAAGTCAATATTATATGCGATCAGATGCATTTCCATAAAAAAATAGGCCCAAAACTTTATAGACATTCTAGAAATGTAAAAAAAACACACAATTTTTTAATTACAATGTTGCCATTAAATGATCACTTTGCAAATAAACACAAACAAAGTGACGCAATGAATCATTATAGTATAGATAGTATAGATAGTATAGATCACGTCATTGGACGCAGATACTTCTACATTTCTGCCACGGCACTAGCGCTCATCATCATCCATCAAAGGAGACGTCTGCGTCTTCTTCAGGCCGTGGAGCGGCGAGCTCCTTACACAGGGGAGGGGCTACGGATGAAGCCATTTTGGGAAATGGTGGTTGGTAATTTTACAGAGGAGCTGTGGATCAAACAATTCCACATGACACGCTCAACTTTGGATGAGCTGTATGATGCCCAACCCAACATACGGATGTTGGTCATGTGACTCATTTAACTTGCAGTTTTTGTAAAATATTTAAATTTCGATACACATCAAAAACCACCTCCTCCGAACGCAATAACTCTTTTTTCCATAAGTGCAATTTTTTTTCAAAAATATAATGTTTCCATTAGGCAAATTTATTATTGCAAATCCAATTCACGCCATTTCATAGTAATTGGAAATGCAGATAGGGAAACAATCTGATACATTAATAAAGCACAAATGTTCTAATTACAGTTTAAAATTGACAACTCTTTTTTTTTTTATAAATTAGGAATTCGTTTTGAGGTAGAACTCCTAATAAAATGTTAGTCCTGTTTGTTGTGTATTTTCTTTCTATATCAGAGTGAGACTTCTGTGTTTTTGTGCATCTTTGTATGTATGTTTGTCTGATTATTTTCAGGTGTGGTGCATGAAGGCGTGGCTCCCATTGGATCCAAACTGATGAAGGCAGCCTTCAAAAGCACCATGTGGACCTCAAGACCATGAGAGGGGAGCTTGGCTGCAACATGGCTCCACTGCGGCTTGGCGCTCTTCTCCACCGGTTGTGTTCTGTGTTGCACTTTGTTGCAAGTTCTAGTTTATTTTGCAGTTTGTATTTATTTGTGGTTTTTGTTTTCAGGCCCACTCTGTGTAGTCTTTTGTTTGTAGTGACGTTTATGTGAAAAGCTGTAGGGGTGAACTGCCATTTTATTTCACATATGTTTTCTCCTGTTTATGTTAGTCTAGGGAGGTTAGTGTTTCGTCATTGGGTTCCCTTTTCTTTCATTTACAGGTCATATTTCAGTTAGGTGGGTTTTTTTTTAAGCCTTTTGCTTCACTTTAAGTTCTTGTTTGGTTATTTATATTTGTATGGAGACAATCTTTTGGTGTTTTGTTATTTATACGGGCAAAAACATTTACTTTTATGTTATGCTCCTTTTCAACGTTTTTTGAGCCACGGCACACTTTAACCTTGACAAATATCCCGCGGCACACCAGCATCCAAAAAAAAAAAACAAGAGGAGAAACTCGTAGTCTGTATTGATCTACAGCCCCTCTGCAATCTCTCGTGCATTTTTATGATAATTGTGGCAGAAAAAGATTGAAGCTGCAGCTGTTTTTTTCTAAAAGATGTAACTTCAGTTAGATATAAAAACTGTTTGTGTGTTTTTATTTGTGGTTTCAAGACGTCAAAGGAGGACTCATTGTGCGCTGAGACGCTGTAACTTTCACCCAATGCATCATGGGAAATGTAGTGCAAACAGCTGCCGAACGCAGAAAGATTCGCGTCTCCGAGCTTCATGGTTTTGTTCACTTGTTCCACGGTCTGACACCGGATTCTGCGGAAAAGCTACACCACTAAAGACGAGCTTTAGCTGGTGTTTTTGTTGGAACTGAGAGACTTTATGAGCAGAATCAGAACAAGGACGTGAAGACAAATGGGTAGTTTGGTTGTTAAGGTGAGAGGCTACAATGCAGGACAACTTTATTGAAAATCAGTAAAGTAGTCCATTCTTTTAAGGACTACTGTAATTTCGAGGAAATCCGTGTCTGGTCAGTTTTTCAGTGAAGCATTGCTATTTGAATGAATGTGGCTAATAAAGCCCTGTTTGGCTAATTTGCTGATAATAGCAACAGCTAAACTTTTTTCTAACTTCTCAACATAAACATATTTGTCTTTGGTGTTTATTTTTAAATAGTTTTTTGATGGAGTTCATGCCTTATTGATGATGGGAAGAACATGTTTTCTGTGTAAAGTGTTGCATAAAAACCTTTTAGTTCAATCCCAAACTCGTCAAAGAGTTTTCAAAAATGATTTTTTTTATGTTTAAATTTAAAACATTCTTGTTCGAGAGGTGGATGTGTGTTTTTTTTAGTTTGGTTTTAGTTCTTTCTGGATGATTCCCGCCGCTGGTGCTGCTCTGCCCAGTCTGCCCGTGATTCCCCTCATTGGCTGAAATGAGGTCAGAGGTCTTCGTCAGACGCACTCCTCGCTCCTTCCACTTTCAAAGTCCTGGATTTTCTGCCAATCAGCTGTTTCCACCCATGGATTTCCTCTGGATTCTCTCCCATCCCTTTCTCCTTCTTAACTAAAACCACCTTCAATCCATCGTTTGGTCCATTAGCGCTGCCAGATGGGAAAGGACGGGTCCTGGCGGCTACATGTGACCCTTCCCTGATTAATAGAGTAGGTGAGGGCAAAGGTGCAATGCACACCCCCATTCATTACCTCATTAGGATGGCCCACCAAGAAAGGTGATCTCTCTCATTATATCTCATTGGAGGGGGCAGAACTCAACACAGTATGAGCCATCTACGAATGGCCGAATCTCAGACTCCTGTCCTTTTACACGGCTCCACATAAAGTCACACCACTTTACACGGGGCCTGGCTGCAGGAGAGAAATTCATTCTGATGAACTGCATCGCACATCAGCCTGTTACTTAAGCCCACCTGAAGCTGAATTATTCTCCAATTATCTATCCACATTCACAGGCTTCGGCATCGCGGTCTGTTTGCCTTCAAGCATTTGTTTGCATGCAGAGACACATTTAGTGCTTACAGGGTGCAAGGTGAGTCTGCTTGTTTGAATTAGTCCTTTATTCTTGGTAAATGAGAAAGGCATATTTGAGAACTAAGCTGTTTGTTTTTCTTGATGATTTCCTCTCCGCCCTGCCCCGATAATTACCACATCTTTATTCATATATGAGGGCAGCTTCCTCTGTTGGAAAATAGCTTCACATTACGGAGATGCTTAAAAAGAAAAAGAAGTAAACACTTTTGGCTTACAGAAGAACTTTGTTAGATTTCATTTTTCATGGCATCGATTCAACAAGGTACTGGAAACATTCCTCAGAGAGTATGGTCCATATTGACATGACAGCATCACGCAGTTGCTGCAGATTAGTCGGCTGCACATCTATGATGCTGATCTCCCGTTACACCACATCCCAAAGGTTCTCTATTGGATCTGGTGGCTGTGGAGGCCGTTTGAGTCTAGTGACCTCATTGTCATGTTAAAGAAACCAGTCTGAGATGACTCCGGCTTTATGATCCTGTTGGATTAGCCATTAGAAGATGGTACACTGTGGTCATAAAGGGATGGACATGGTCAGCAACAACACTCAGATAGCTTGGGAACCATGCTCAATTGGTACCAAGGGGTCCAAAGTGGGCCAAGGAAATATGCCCCACACCATTACACCACCACCACCAACCTGAACCGTTCACACAAGGCAGGATAGATCCATGGTTTTATGTTGTTGAAGCCAAATTCTGACTCTACCATCCAAATGTGGCAGCAGAAATCAAGACTCAGAGACAACCAGCCCAAAAACGGACTTAAACACTTGCTTACTGATGCGTGAACGCTAGAGTTTTGAATGCAGTAGCCCGAAACGCACATGGGAGCATATGTTACAAGGCTTCTTCTTTTCCTTTTGCCTTCTCCCTTCAGGGGTTGCCACAGCAAACCAGCTTCATCATAGGTCTGATTCGCATATTTGGTTTGGCAAAGATTTCACGTGGGATGCTCTTCTTGGCAAAACCCTCTGTATTGATCTGGGCATGGGACCGGCACCATGAGACCCTGGCTTTAGCCCCCTTGTGGCTACATTATACATAGTTAAAATAGTTACTAGACGATACTCTATATTCCTTTGCTTAGATTTGGCATTGTTTGCTCCTCTAACGCTGTTCCATTCCCTGCTCCATCCCCCTACTACTGATCACGATATCAGCTCCTTGTTTTCAGTTTTTCAGAGCTGAACACTCATTCGTTCCTGGCGATTTTCCTGCCTTCTTTGGAGGTCCAACATGGGTGAAGCCACTGTTTGGTTCTTGTTAATACTTCATACTAAGTCATTTCAAAGCATTTAATTTGACAAAGTACTTACTTCATTGGGTGACATGGTATACAATAAGACACCAATCACTGCCCTCCAAAAGTTAGATGTTCTCACTATGCCATTAGCTTTATCCTCAATGCTCCTTTTAACTGTGACCTCTATAAGCCAGTGCGCCGGCCCTCTCTCCACGCACGCCAACTCCATCATTGGTTCTTTTCATCTACAAAACAATCCGGAATAAGACTCCTCTTGATCGTCTCTCCTCCAATTCGTGCACAGCTTCTATCCTACCAGGTCAAACACAGTATTCCTAAAACCGTCTTCTGCCGTGATGTTTTTTCTGCTTTTCTGCTGCAAATGACTGGAAGGCATTTCAAACCACATTCAAACTCTCATCATTAACATCCATCTTTCCGTTTCTCAGAGACCTCACCTGGTCATTGTCGATGCTTGCTTCTGCTACAGAAGCTCACTGTGCTGCCTCATGTGTAAAACCCTTCTGTGATTCTTGTGTCCGCACTCTTGTTTTATGGTACTTATGTCTGTGCAGCACTGAGCCAGGTCTAAGACTGACACTGAGGAAAATTGTGTTTTCTGTGTTTTTAACATTTTCTGGTGGTGGAGGACTTGTATGAAGAAAATCAAGATTCCAACGGAAATGTCTGAGTATGTCGCAAACAAAGGAGTTTGAAAAAGATCGTATTCGTGACGTAGGAAATACGCTGGGCGTGCCACAAGCTCCGAGCTCTTAACAACGGGGAGGGGAAGGATGGAGAATAAGGCAAACTCTTCAAAAAAGGGACAGAAGTGTGTTTTCTTGTTGCACTCAGTGCTAATGTGGCTCCAAAACCATGGATTCCTGTAAAAAGACACTCCTCCCTCATAATTTTGTCAGAAAAAAAACAGATAGGACAAATGTCATATAGAACTGTCAATCACCTACTAAACTTTGAACATCATATATATGTAATAAATACCAAATTTTCAAATGACATTGAGTACTGACTATCAAAAAGTGAGTTAAAAGACTGAAAGGGGGCGCTGCTTGCAAGCACAGACCTGGAAAGGTCCCCATAAGTCAGCTCAGTTGATTCAGAGGTAGGCCATGTTTTGCAAGTATTCTGGTCATCGGTAAACTGCAGCTGTGGGAGCAGATCTATAGTCAGTCTGACCTACATTTCTACACACATGATCAAATGTGAAGGGCATGGATGTGGCAAACAGAAAAAATGTCAATATGTGGCGAATTGTGCTGCAAAAAATGGCTTGACGGGTTTGTGTGTGCTTAAAAGAATTGAAAGTACTTAAAATATGTCCAGTTTCTACTCAAATTTTTCTCAAGTTTAATTTAATTTTGCCATTTTGGAGCATCTTTTTGTTTTTACTAAGAGACAATATTAATATTTTATCTACCAACACAAATTTGAAGTAGAAAACTTTTTCCAGTCTTGAAGGGAATCTGTCATGGACAGAAATACTTTTATTGTGAAAATCATTTCCTTTACTCTTTGGCTAAAGCATACTATAGAATTTTATCAACAACTTTATTTTTAGTCATAAAATTCAAATGGGAGTCAGAAAGCTTCCTTCATTTCATTTTTTCAGTTAAAAAAACATAAAAATATTGAACAGCAACTGCCTGATGGTAGCATCTTTTAAACAGAAGTCATTTTTTTATGAAACTGTAATGCTCGACACTTTGATCTTTTTTTAATTTTAAACACCTCTCAGACTTAAGTGAACATGAGCATCAAACAGGACAATCTTGTGTTTATTTTTCTGTCTGGTGCTGTGTGGTGTTTTTTTTTTTTTGCTGCTATGCAAACAAACAAACGCAAAACTGTTCTCATAAATGTTGCTTGTTTTCCAACATGAGCCACCATTAGTTACAAGCCATTTGCTCCAACTCTCTGGGATTTTTATGTTCAAACTGTTTCCCATTGTTTTTTTCTGTTGAACAGGAACAGAGAGAATCAGAACATTGTCTATATGCATATAAGTCTGTGCATTTTGGAAAACAAGCCAGGCCTTGCATATTTATATATATTTGAGGGCAGGGTTGGCTGCCTGCAGTGCGATAGAGGTGTTGCTGAACAGGAGGCAGGAGCCGGGGAAGATAGAGGGGGAAAGACAGAGTCCCTCAGGCGTGTCCGGGCTCTGATGGCTCCCCTGACAACCTCCTCTGTAATGGTCTCCCTCTCTCTCTGAGTGCTGTGAAATTGCAGGCCGGCGCTCTACAGCTGAGGACTCGGAGGAGACAAACGGCCTTTTAATTCAGAGCGCAGAGAGGTGACGGGGAGGGAGGCCCTAAGGGAGGGCTACCAATCAGACATCCATCATGCTAACCTCTCCCCTGGGACCGGCCCCTGCCAAAGAAGGGCCCCGGAGGTGGTCTAACGTGTGTGCGAGCACGCGTGTGTGCGTGTATGTGCGTGCCTTTGGGGCTGGGGTGACACGCCGCGCAGGCTGCAAGGGAGGGAGGGGCGAGGTCTGCTCAGGTGTCTGGGCTGTCACTGTGCAGAGTGTGGGGGGACTGAAGCCGTGGCGTTCGGGTGCCCCCCGCACACACACACTCCACATCCTTTATTTATATGAACCTTTGTGTGAAACATTAAGGCTTCATTTTAGCTCACTTTGCAGGAAAAAACTGTCAGGTTATCAGATTAATTCAACAGTTTTTCCCCTTTTTTAAAAATAAAATAAAACCCCACTCTGATGAAAATGGTGTTTTTGCTGCTTTTAACATTTTCTTGTAGGGTTTAGGAAGACATAAATGAAGAAAATCAAGATTAAAACTGCACTTCGGAATATTTCTTTATTCAAATAAGAGGTGTATAAATGTCCTAATTTGTGGTTGGTTTGTTTTGAACGACCCGATTCATTCACTGATCTAAAATGGATCCAGCACATCTTTAGCCAAAACTTCAACCAGTGTGACTCAGAGAAAAATATCTGGTACTGAACTGTGAAGTTTTCCAGATTCCTTGTATGTCCTGGAAGATAATCAAGTGTAAATGAAATCTGTGTCCAAACAAACAAGGAAACAAGAATGAATGTCAAATCCATTCACATGTTAGTTTCTTAAAGTTTAGCCCACTGTGTTTTTCCACATCATAGGAAACGAAAGAGAACATTCACATGTCTTTGCTAAATTCAAAGTGTTTCCACACATTGGACTGATGATGGACTGATCAGTTTTTGCTGAATCACATGCGTTTTGTCCGCTGTGATGCAACTTAGTCGTTTTTCCTTTATTGTAAAATAAACCTATAGTGCCTCAATCCTATTAGTATTTTCCAATATTATTCAATTTAGAAGAAAATGTACAATAGCATAGGTTGATTATAACAATTTGGCTCAGATCTGGTTGGATCGTAGGAACAAAAATCAATTTATTGATTAATTGTTATACCCCCAATTCAAATCATTGTGAAACAGGACCAAACAAAAAAATGCAGTTGGAAAGAGCTTATAGTTGTGACGTAGCTGCAGTCGGCGAGCCACAAGCTCCCTGCTCTGCTCCATTCTGCTGCAGACAAATGGATTCCCGTCCTCATTTTCCTCGTCATCTGGCTCAAAACTGTACGGCTGGATATGGCTCAGATATTGCTTGTCATTTTTGTTGCACAGGTAATGTTAGGTTGGGTGTGTGAGGGGCTGTAAGCGAGCGGGAGGGATGATGGGCTTACTCTGCACCAACGGTCTCGCGCACAACTCAGAGGTGAATCTCTAATGAACTCCTCCCGCTCTTCAGAAACTATGTCCCAGAAAACGAAACATTTTTTTTAATTTAGCTTAAAATCGGCATAATCATCATTAAAAGACCACTGGGAACGCTTTGAAAATAGAACAAAAGATGATTGAAGTAGGTCTTTAAAATACTCGCAAACTTTAGATGTGCGTTAACATCCCCCCTCACCCTGGAACCGTGCATTTACAGATGTATCTGTGCATTGTTGATTAAAAAGCTGGACAAACAAGAAAGAAATACAGCTCTGCAGACCTTCCTGAGGACCTTTTGCTATAGAAAATATGCAATTTTCAAAGCACTTGAGGTTTTTGGTCCTTGAAAGGAGTGCTGTGCCAAGCTGTATGCACAAACAGGTATATAGACATCCCATAATACACCCAGTAAAGTCTAAATTTTTCTGGTTTGAAACTAAATGACAAAAAGCTTCCTGCTACACTCCATCCTGCTTCTCCTGAGTTTTTTTTATCCTGACAGAAAAACCAGGATCTCCATTAAGCTGTGCGAGTGGAAAAGCTTCAGAGAAATTCCAGCGTATAGGCGATACAACTTGGTATTTTTTCCAATTTAGAGTATCTCTTCTGCTTCATTCGGACATTTAAGTGTTGATGGACTGCAAAAGAAATATTGTGAATGAGTCTTGAATAATCTCCACCACTGGCATGATAATGACGCCTGCCCCTTGTGCGATGGTAAACATGTACACAGGAGGAAAAGGGGGTCTGGGGTGTCCGTCTCATTGTGGCAGTCTCCCTGCACAAACCTTTCAGAGCACGTTCTGTTTGCAGAAGGACTGCGAGCGGGGATGGCGAGACTCTCTGTGAAAGAAATGAAAGCCTGTTGCCGTCCTTGGTGCTCTGTGCCTTCAGCACCGTGGACAGCTCCCTCATTCTTTCACACAGGTGAGGCTCCTTTTTTCTGGGGGTGGCGTTCTGCATTCTCAAGGGGGTCGAACAAAGCAGGGAGAAAGCCGGGCTTTTTATTCCTCTGCACAATAAAACGCAGCAAACAAGAGGAGCGCGCATTTCTCTGCTTTTATTCTACAATTATGTTTAGTTTCTTATATGAATTATGGACAAATGGGCTCTGATTCCCTTTGACCTCTGAAAGGTCACAGAAAAAGCACTTGAGATTTGTAATCTCCTTTTTGTAAATCTTACAGATTAGGCTCCGGCAGCTTCAGCCTAATAATCAACAAATCTTCAGTCCAAACGCAAACTCACAGAACTGAAGCTCAGAAGAATATAACTTTTATGACATTTAATTTAAATAGTCATTTCTTCGTCCACTGGCAGCCTGTGAGCAAAATGCATTTTCAGGCCAAACTAATTTATATCCAGTATGAATTTAACAACCTTGTGTGTCAAAAAAAAAGACAAATAATCCTGAAATGTGCAAAAAAGAATGGAAATTACCACCAACCTGGCAACCTAGCTGCTCTTATGTTTACAGCTTTTGATTTTTTGCTAAAAATGAACAAACGTTTCTTGTTTTGTTTTTTTTATTTACTATTGGCATCGCTCCGGGGTGGGGGCAAAATGAGAGGAAGAAATATAATATGATACAATGGTTGCTGGTTTGAATCCATTGCTTTCATCCAAATCTGATCTTGTTTTGTTAACCGTTTGTGCGTTTAAATGGCTAAAAGGATTAATACAACGTTTAAAAAATGAATTAAACTTGTGATTTTAGTGATACAAATGTTTGTTTAAATTTAAAGTAGAATGTAAGGAGTTCTAATGTGCTGTTTAATTGTTCTTTATCTAAACTTTGTCCTGAAAATGGGCGGAAATCCACACCTAAAGTCATTCAAATGAATCCCCATTACAGCGGGGGTGAGGCTGGGGGGTGAAGGCAGTCTGGCCCATCAGGAATTAGCGCGCCGCATATTTGCTTTGGTGCAACTAACAGCACGAGTCTGTTGGTAAATATTGAGATTCCGCTGCACTGCAGGCTGCGGCGCGGGCTCCCCTGTTGATGAGCTGCAGCTAATCCGCGTGCATTTCCCTGTAAACAGGTCCGTGCATGAGAAAGGGCCCGCGGCCCCTCCTCCAGCCTGCGCGAGCGGTCGGTCACGGGGCCACGGAGCCGAAGCGCTCAGACTCACTTCTACCTGGTCTTTTGCTGCATTTCCATCTCCACCGAACCTGCAGACGATCCTTTGTGACCCACCAGAGGTGAAAAAAACACGCACGCAGGTATTCCTGCGCGCCTCGGGTCCAGCTTGAAGGCGATGAGCGCGTAACCATAACAACTGCGCTGTGATTGGCTCATCTGGCACGGGAATTAACGAGGCCGTCCTCCAATCTGAGCTCTGGATGCGCCTCGCGCTGGCAGAACCTCGTGATAACCCACGCAGGCACAGTGATGTGAAAGTGGCAACGTGAGGTGAACGTTCCCGGAGCGAGGGGGGGATTACTCCAAACTGACCGGCGATGGTGTTTCCGGCGCGGCTCTGAGGAGGACATGGTCGCTCTGCACGCTGCGCAGTCTCCGCCGCTCTCCGCCGGGTTGTGGATTGTGTGACAGGTAACCGGGACTCCGCGCAAGCAGCTCCCGGTGGATTGACACCGGTTTCCCGCCTGCACAGCAACCGCCTCCCGGAGTCAAGACGTTGTTCCGCGCAGAACTGGGCCGCCCCAGTCCGCGCAACGCAGTCCGTGTGGGAAGGTTGGCTCTCGGCGCCCTGAAGGCCGGAAACATGATGGTCCTGTGCGCCGGCTGCGAGCGGCCCATCCTGGACCGGTTCCTGCTCAACGTGCTGGACCGAGCCTGGCACGCCAAGTGCGTGCAGTGCTGCGACTGCAGCTGCAACCTGACGGAGAAGTGCTTTTCCCGGGACGGGAAGCTCTATTGCAAAATGGACTTTTTCAGGTAAAACAGAGCGAGGGGGAACACACCTGAATTCAAATTTTGCGCGCGCACTTGTCAGGTCGCGCTGTCAAATTATGGATTTGGGACTTTCACACAGCCTCCCAAAAAAAATAAAACCAAATGACAAATATGTCACATTTACATTTATTCTGTTTACTTGTGTTGGTTCATTTGAATTCCAAACCTCCATTAGGCAGAAAAACGAAAGTGCGGCCGGTAATTGAGAGCGCTAAGTGCGGGCCTTGTCGGTCCCCCAGCATCATTTTCGAGCCTGTTTTGTCCCTAAACTGTCTAATGACAGGCCGGACAGCCTCGGTCTTTGTTGCCTCGGCCCTCACACCAGCGCGGCGGGTTTAAATGGGCAGTAATCACCCTAATGTGTCCATTTGTTGTGTAAGTAGAGTTGTGCCCTTTTTGCCTGGGGAGGGTGGGGGGCCATGCATGTGAAAGGCAGATGGTGAAGAGATACCATTGCAAATGTGGAGACAAGCTCACATTAGTGTAAAAACAAAACACCCCCCCCAGCCCCCACCCCCTCCATTATTATCTTAAACAGGTAAAGGCCTGACATTCACTCACTTCACTTAAACATTTCAGTTTCTTTTTCCTCAAAATGTCTAATTCATATAAACAAGAAGGGATGTTTTTTGGAACGTTTGTGCGTCTTACAGATGAGTCCTCGCGGTGTTTAAGCGCGTGAATTTGGATTAAGAAAAGATTTCCACGCTAAAATGCTTCTGCGCGTCTTAATCCGGTAATATAGGCCCTGCTACAATGTGCTGATTGTCACTAATGCCTTTTCCTTTTTTGCGTGGGATCGTCAAAGCGCTGCTTCCAAATTATTCATTTTTATACAAGGAATAAATAAAATTTGTTATGATTTTTTGGGAGCTTTGGATATTTCTTTTGATTATTTATATCTGTATTTAAGGGAAAAATGTGTTGCTTCTCGAAAAGATATTTATTAAAAAAACGACATAAAAATATCTGATTTTTTCCTTTTCGTCTTTTATTCAGGCGGTTTGGCACAAAGTGCGCGGGCTGCCTTCAGGGAATCTCCCCCAACGACCTGGTGCGCAAAGCGCGCAGCAAGGTGTTCCACCTGAACTGCTTCACCTGCATGGTGTGCAACAAGCAGCTGTCCACGGGCGAGGAGCTCTACGTGATAGACGAGAACAAGTTTGTGTGCAAAGAAGACTACCTGAGCCCCGGAAGCATCAAAGAAGTCAGCCTAAACTCGGGTGAGCGGAAAGCCGCAAACGCGGCCTTTGCCGCAAAAAAGGAAAGAATAATAGAAGAAAAAAATTCGAGGTTTTTATATTTATCTAATCAATAACTGTTTTTTGTGCTAAGCTTCAATTCATAAATCAATGTGATATTTTTGAGCGTTTTATTATGAATTATTTTGTTATTTTTAAGGTCGCGTGCGCTGCGCTTTTTTTTAAAGTTTATGATATTTGATTAATATAAATTTCTCTTATTGTTTTCTTTCTATTTATATGCACATATTTTTTAGATTCTATTTTTAAATGAAAAATAATCATATTATTAAAAAAATAATATTTGCAAAAAAATCGCACTGTTTTATTAGATTATGCGCACATTTGTGTCACTTTTACATCCTTTTTTTCTGCCCCCCTCCCTACTTGACATCCCGGACCGTGACCTATCTCCGGCGCGCGCCCCCTCCCCGCAGTGTCCTCGTGCACGGACAGGAGTTTATCCCCGGATCTGCCGGACCCGACTCAGGACGACATCAAGGAGACGGACAATTCCACGTCCTCGGACAAGGAAACGAACAATATCGAGAACGAGGAGCAGAACTCGGGGGCAAAGAGGCGGGGGCCTCGGACCACCATCAAGGCCAAGCAGCTGGAAACGTTAAAGGCGGCGTTTGTGGCCACGCCGAAGCCCACGCGGCACATCCGGGAGCAGCTGGCGCAGGAGACGGGGCTGAACATGCGCGTCATCCAGGTAAACCCCGAGGTGGAGGGAGGAGGAGGAGGGCAGAGAAAAATGAGGGATTATAAATCACAGAAATTACCTTTTAATATTACATTTAATTGAAAGCCTCATTATCTGAAAGAGAATGTCAAAACATGACGTGCGCCATTAAGAAGCAGATCCACCTTTGCGCGCTGAGAAAGCGCCGATAATAAAAAACCGGTTTGTTTGATTTTATGTTGTTTAAATGCAGAAATGTAAATATTTGCAAAATAATTTAGGTACAAATTTATTTAAAAAGGCAAAATTGCTGAAAGGTAAATTTTCATTGCAATATATTGGAGCAAATTGCAATTTGAAGAAAAAGAAAACATAAATAAAGAACATCCTCTCTTCCATTAATGTAGAAATGAATAAAAATACATCATTTTTTAGTTTAAATTATATTCCTTAAAGGATTTTTTTGTGAAAAAAACATATTTTTTAGCTGTGTGATTATTGGATAATCGTTAATTAATATTTTGACTTAAATTATTTGCCAATTAATCTGTATATTCATTTTTGAAGTTATAATTTTATTCAAACTGATCTTATATTTGCACTTAGATTTGCTGAATTTAAGGTAATCTGGTTTGTTGGCGCTCTGTCAATTATAATATGCCAAAGCAGCAGCCATGAAACTAGATAAAAAGGTTAGTTTTTGTATTATTATTTTTTTGGTTGTTGTTTTTTTTTATGCCATTGGGGAGGAAACACAAACACACGCTGCTTTGAGTCTTTTTTTCCTCCTCAAACGCAGATCCAGGCGTGCGTGTGCACGAGCCAGCCGGGTGTCTGGGTGCAGACCGTGTCAGGATGATTAGCACCATCTCTGCCAACTGTGATATGGCTTTTTGTGCACTCGCTGTAATTATCGCTGATTTCACAGATTTACATACGGCCCTCCCCTTTCCCCACCTCGCCGCTCTCACTCACTTCCAGCCACAGCATCGCTGCGCCCTCGCCCGCATCAGCATCAGCCACCACGGGCGCTTTTGCTTTCTTTCAGCTCAATCAATCAGTCAATAAGTCAGTCAGCGGCTCCTCCAGCCTCCTCGTGCGATGCTCCAAGCCAAAATGGAGGCTGTGTTTCGCCTCCCCCCTCCTGGTTCAGCGTGTGTTAAATACCACAGCCTTCAACGCGGGGGAGCCCCGTGAGCCTCGCCGCTCCTCCAGCATGTGGATGTAATCCCTAAGCAACGCTCTCTCAAGGGAAGCGAGAGCATTTCCATAAAAATGTACCCTACAGTTAGACGATTGTTCTCAACAAGCAGGTGTTGCCTCTGCCGCTGGAGCCCAGAGAGCACAGCCTAAGTGGGTTTTTTTATTTGAGGGGGGGCTGTTTTGTGTGTTTGTTAATCTGCAGCACAGTGGGATTCTGCCTCTGGTGTAGCACGGTGTGAACATACATCATTATGCAGCAGTGATGCAAAGGCGAAGCCCGATGTGTTATGTGCTTGTAATGCAAAGACATTCCTCCATATGGCGCGACGTTTTTGTAAATCCTCCTTTGTTCCTCTTCAAAGAAACTTTATTTAATCATATTTTGATTTCAAGCCTTTCCTCTGATTGTTTGAGGAGGAAAGTCCAGCAGAAGGTGTCTGTTGTTCTTAACGCTCATTTCCAGATTTCTGCTTTCTGATTCATCCCAGAATCGTCTCTGAATGGGTTTCTGCTTCGTGATTCCGATCTGGGAAAAATTCCTTTTTTTCCATCACAGAGCAGAGAGAAGGTGAAGCCGCGTGGAATTGTGATAAATGTAGCTGGAAATGTGTGAGGAGGAGTGAATCTTCTCATTTGGACAGGCAAAGCCTAATGGGGCCATTTGAAGGCTGATTTTTTTTATTTTTTTTATTTTAGCACCAGTTCTAGAAAAGAGCAGAAACTTAAATTAGCCAAAGACAGAATTGTTTTTTAAATGTGTCTTACCTGCTGGTGGTTTGCTTCAGGTCTGGTTCCAGAACAGAAGGTCCAAAGAACGGCGAATGAAGCAGTTGAGTGCTCTGGGGGCCCGACGCCACGCTTTCTTCAGGGGTCCGAGGAGGATGCGGCCTCTGGGAGGCCGGCTGGAGGATCCCGACATTTTAGGACCCGGAGCTTACGGTTACTACGGAGGTGAGGAACTCGTTTATTTTTTGACAAAAACACAGTTCTGCGTCTGTAAACGGAAAACTTAAGTGCCCTGCAGGCAGAGGTTGAAACTTTTGTGCAGATGGGACGCGTGCAGGGGGGCGGGTCTCACGGTTGGGGCTGCGGGACGCGGCGCCGAAGGAAACGGCTGCAGATGAACTCCGATGGAGTTTATCAGTTTGTTAGCTTTATTGACTGACCTAGTTCTCATGAGCGCCTGCAGAGGAGTCCAGCAGCTTCCGTCAGTGAACTCATGTTTCAGTGGGATGGATGGATTGTCTGTCAGGCAGAGAGTCACTTTCAGGACAGAAAACCTGAAAAATGGCAGAAAGAGTCTTTCGTTGTTGATCTTGGGACTTTATTTTGCGTTGATTCAGACTTTTTTTTTGTGTTACATCTTTTTTTTTTTAACCTCTTGTGAGAAACATTTATTTCGGTTATGTTAAACAAACAAACATAAACATCAACACAAACATTGACACTGATCAATGTCAACATAAACATAAACATCTCCTCTTGAATCCGAACAAACTCAGCTCAAAAGTTGGACAAAAGCTAAATCAAACCATTTCAAATATTCCCAGCAGGTTATTTCAACAGCAGGACAAACACACCAACGACTCACTGATGTCATTTTTGTGTGAAAATGAACTCTTTTCTACATTTCTTTCCTTTTAAAACATAAAAACAGCACACAAACCGTATTCAGTATTTTGAACATCTAAATGTGTCAATAGTTCTTTATAGAATAGTAATAATTAAAAGATTAACAAAGGAAAATAAGGAATATCTGCCTGTGATGGATGTGGTTCCAGGGGCACATTGATTTTTTTGGGGGGCCGTGTGCACGGTTTTCTTTGTGGCCCCCCTCTATTTTCATTAACCCTTAGTAGTCTGGGGCCTTTTTGAACGTTTTTTTCCTTCTTGACAATTTGCTTAATTAAATTATCTTTAAAACTGTTTTTTGTTGTTGTTGTTGTTAAAATGCTCAACATCAACCTTTTTAGTTCAGCCCCTCCTTCTTTTTACAGATATATATTTGATTATAGTAGACAATAACTCCATAAAGTACCTAAAAATGTCCACAACAACTCAATTCCAAGTGGTAAATTTAGCATTTTTTAATGGAAAAAAAAATGAGACCAAACAGTTTGTATATTTTATAACAAAAAGTCTGACATGTAGAGACAAAATAAAAATGTATAAATCCACAAACAAAGCGAAGACGAAGCCCAAACTATGTGAAATATACCTAAAGCTCCACTCAAGGATTCATTTTACAATTATGTGGCATCATTTTCTGGATGTGTGTAACTTTTTTTTGCCTCTTGGCCAGGAAAGTTCCTTGGAAAAGAGATCAATGGATCCCAATGAATTTTCCTGGATGAAAAATGGCAACAAAAAAAACTCTTGTCATGTCTGTTTTTAAACCAAAAACTTCAAAATTTGAGACTTTTTGAAACATCTGCATTAAATTATGAATACAATCTATTTAAAAAAAAGGGGGGGGTAGATGTCATGCAAACAGCTGATGTGATTGGCAAAACTCACCGGTGAGTTCAGACACTTCTGAGGGTTAAAGGTCAAAAAAACTAAAGTTAAAAGTTAGAAAATCTGTTGCACTTCAAGAAGCAAAATTGAATTAAAGACTAATAAAAAGAATGATAAAATACATAATAAGGTTTAAAGAAGACAATAAATCATTTAAACTATTAAAAAAGATTTGTAGTGACTATTTAGCAAATCGTCTGCAAAAAGAGAATTTTTGAAAGAGCTGAAATAAGATGAAAATGTTGGAGGAAAGTATGAAAAGTTTCAGTCACAGAGATCGATTTGTTGAAGATTAAAGATCAAAGATTCATCTTCAGGCCTGCAGAAATGGCAGAAAAACAAAACCATTTAGAAAAAAATTGGAATTTTCTATGTTTCTCAACGTGCAGAACTAGCAGAAGCATCTGATTATTTGGATGGAACTGCACCTCTGCTAATCTGTTGAAAGAAAAGTAACGATGATCCAAACATTTAGATGCAAAATGGCAGAAATGATGTTTTCTAAGAGCTTCACGCTGAGCTACAGCAGATGCACCTGCCGTGTTTTAGGCGGGCGGTGTGTGGTCAATGCAGCGCGTCTACCTGTGGGGCCTTGAGGGGACAATCGACTGGAGACGCCAAGGCTGCGGGGGGGAGGGGGAGAGCGGCGGACAAAACCTGCATCCCGGCTCTCCTCGCCTTCTCCTTTCACACCCTTTTGTGTGGCGCAGGCTGGCCCGCTCGTCTTTATCTGAGCTCGCCGCCTCCCCGCCGCCGCTCACAGGCGAGGAATGCATGTGCGAGTATAATTATAGTTTGCAGAGCTGACACCCCCCCCCCACACACACACACAGTCACACACTCACGCACAAACACATGGCGGCGAGACAAGCTTATTTCAAGGTCGGGGGAAACGAGCCCGGGTCTGGTTGTGAGATGAAATAATTAGCATGTTTGGGGAAAATTCACGCCACCTCTTATTGTTTCTCGTGATAAAATTCGGAAAAGCCAAGTGCAACGACAAAGCTGTAATTAGACAACAGATTTGGTGAAATCTGCCCCCTTTGGTTCCTGATTCCCATCCGTTCAGACGGGAGCAGAAGGAAGCCGCTGCAGCATCTGGAGGCCCAGGATCAAGCCTGTCATTGAGCTCCAGAGGCAGGATGGATTTGATTTTACTGCAGAGGTGGTGAAGAAAAATATTAATGAATGCAAAGGAGCTGAATATATTGAGGGCTTTAATCCTCTTTAAACTATTTAGGATTTTTTTTTCCGATAATGTTGAAATTATGAGGCGGTGGTTTAGGAGAAATTCTTAGAAATCCAGCTAAGATATTTTAATTTGAACGGGCTTAAAAAAAGAATTCAGCCGTCAAAGGTGAAAAGATTTTCAGAGGGAAGTTTTTACAGGTGTTGCAGCATTTGTTAATTTAATTTATGATTATAATAGGAAAATATTGTTTTAATAAAATGTGGTTCATGCTTTTAAATATTAGAGTTTCCTGATTAACCATTTAAATACTTTCAGACTTTTAGTCTGAATCAGCACTGCTGACCTCACAGCTTCTGATAGGCTGGACACACCTGGTCCAGGTTATCAGCAGTGGAAAAAGAATTGGACCACCAGTTATTCTCACTCTTGGCTGGGTTCCAAACTCGGCTTCGAGTTGGATTCCACTTGGAGTATCTTCTGTTCGCTTACTGAGACACATGGGTGATCAGCAGTGAGTGGGGCAGAGATACCCGGAGAGCTGGAGAACTCGCTGCCTTCCGTTTGGCTGACTCTGAACAGGGGATCTACAATTAATGAAAGAAAGAATGGGATCTGAATTCATCTCGACTGAGGGTGGAGGATTCAGCTGTGGGGGTTTGAACATCTGTCTAGACTCGGTGTGATGTTAGAGGCAGGTTCAAGAGAGAGAGATGATGCTCCAGGCAGACTGAACATCCTCTTTGTGTTAAAGTATGAATCTGCAAATGAACACTGGGTTAGGGGTCTGACTTCAGAAGGCAATAATTTCCCTTTGAATTCCATCCTGAAGTCCCACTCCAGTCTTTTGATCTATTTCCAGAGCGTTCCTAGTTGTCTTTTGAACTGAGAGTGCCGTTTTTAGCCCGAAATTAACAGTTGTGTTGTTTTCTGGGCTCATTTGAATTTCCCCTCTGAGTTGTGGACGGGGCTGTTGGCACAGACCCATAACTCAGAGCCCTGTCTTTACACTCTCCCCTGCTAGCTTACAGCCCCTCACACCCCCAACCTAACATTAGCTGTTCAGCAAAAATGGTGAACAATGTTGGAGCTGTCCAGCCGTACAGTTTGGATCCAGATTCACTGCAAAAGTTTGATTTAAATAAGATTTAAAATACCTTAAATTATCCTCCAAATGACCCTCGTCTAATCAGGAGGGCAACGTCTAACATAAAAGCTCCATCTGATTGGTCGAGAACGTGAAGGGTTCCATCTGATTGGTCAAACGCATAAAGGGATTTATTCAATTGATTAAATAGTTGAAGTTGCCATAAGATTATTTTGGCACATTTAAGGTTTAACATTTATTGCGATTTTCGGCCACTTTTGCGATATAGATATTGTACAGCTTGAAACCGCGATAGCGATAAATTTGCGATTTATTGTGGAGGCCTAATCAGAATGGAGTGGAGCAGGCAGCTGGTGGCCCACCGTATTTTTTACGTCACAAATACAATCTTTTTTTAACCACTTCTGATTCATAATTACAATAAAGGATTACTCATAACTGCAATTTTGAGCTAAAATTAAGTCCTCAATCATCAAAAAACACAATTTTCATTGGAGTGGGTCTTTAAAAACCCAAGAAAATTAAAAGTAAAAAAAAAGAGTTTACTCTGAATTTTGACTCTTCACCTTGTCCCTCCCAATTGCTCATTTATGGAGTGTCACTGAGTTGGGCGGAGTTAGTTCCAGCAAATGTCACCACCTTATTGAAAACTACATTTTTTCTGATCTTATAAATGACGTCAGAGGTTACCAGTCTTAGTTAGCCCCTTAACACTGGAGAAATAGCTCCAGTGTTCACGTTCTTACCATAACTCTTCAGCCGTTTACGCAATTTACATTCATCCAATGGATTCTGAAGTGGAATAAAGTGGTTTTGCACCAATATTTGACCTTACGTTGGTAAAGTGTTGTTTGTTAGCGCAAAGCAGTGTTTGTCCGCATCAGAATCTGTTGGAATGACGTTAAATTTCGTAAATGTTCACAGACTTACGGTGTTATTCTGTTGCTGCAGCGTTAATGGGTTAACGTAAGTCTCCATGTTGGAGCCAGTAGTTACTGATATCACGGCTGGTGGGGGTCTGGGGAAACGTAGACGTCTGTCTCGCTTTGAATGGCGTTTAATTACCTTGTTTTTTTTGTCTTTAGTTAGTCTGGAGTCAACCCTTTTTTGGCGAATGTGACATCATCATCCTGTCATGTGATCAGAGTCTTTCAGAGCACATCAGGTGCTGCTGCAATTCATACATAACTTATAGCAGTGTTTTAAACTGGTTTGATACATAATTCTGCAGAAATAGGAGCGTTTATCACATTGTGCTTTGTTGCACCTAGAAACAATCTTTTGCTAATGGGCTGTAGCCACAAATGCTTCCCAACACAAATGCAAAAGCGTGGTAGAAAAAAATGGCTGTCATTTGGTCCCTTTTTATTTGATCGCTAGTTGCATTCAAGTGCATTTTTGCTAGGTCTCATTAAACACTTTATCTGTTACTTGAAAATTGCTTTTTAAAGCTAGAAGTAGGCAGTAGATCCTTGGATTTTGTTTTTATCCCGTCCCTTATTCTCCCACGTAAATCCCGTTGATCTTTTGACCTACATGAGGAACAGGTTGACTGTCCTGAGGGGGTTAAAACAGATGTTTTACTCTTGGCGGTGGACTTTCCACCATCATTTTTTCCTTTGGGAAATCCATCCGCCTGAATCTGTTTTGAATCAGCTCACCTGTAAATTCCTGTGAAGACAAAACAAGTGAAGAACTCTTAGATCTTTGAAAAGTTGTATGGAAGCCCATTTGTGTTGGTTTCTATACCCATGATGCTGTGCGTGCATACCTTGCACTGCATGCACGGTGGCGGCCGTGGTGCAGTGAATGGCACTGTGGCTGTAAAGAGTTTTGGGCCTTCGAAGAAGGTAGAAAAGCACTACATAAGTATTTAACAATTACCTTCATCTTTCATTTAACCAAATATGACTACTTTACTCACTATTGTCCTGTGCACTGTTGCCGTTGGACCACGCACAATTAACCTGCTGCTAAAAAGTGTTCTATTCTATTCTATTCTATTCTATTCTATTCTATTCTATTCTATTCTATTCTATTCTATTCTATTCTATTCTATTCTATTCTATTCTATTCTATCATTTTCCAAAGTCTATTTATGAATCTACTGTGTTCTGACGATCAAAACTCTGGTGATTTAGAAATAATAGATTTAATGCATTTTCTTTATTAAAAAGTGTACAAATGCAATGCATTGTGGTCTATATTTGCTAATCTAATGAGCATGGAGTCACTTTTTTATTTTTTATTTTTTGCTGAGGTTGACCTTTGACCTCCTCCTTTAACAAAATGATGCACACATAATATGTTTCTGTTTGAGGTTTTCCAGAAGTTACCGCAGAACAAATGAAAGTTGTGTCCGAATTCCTTTTTCTGCTCACGACTCAGTGCACCATAAAAGACGTTCGCCGTTTAGTAGAGCTGTCTGGGTCTCCGATTCCCAAATCTGGTGCCCTAGAAATTTCCCAGAAGCCTCTGTGTGCATCGATGCTCATGAGATTGGCGAATGTAGTCCAGAATGCACTGACTTTGAACGATTTGTCTTTTGAAAAAAACATATTTCTAAGTTTTCCTCATCAGAACACAGCAGATTCATAAACAGTCTTTGTAAAATGTGTGTTAGGTTTCAGCTTATGGGTGACGCCATATTTGGCATTAATAAAAACAAAACAAAGTTATGAGCATGGTGTCCGAATCGCTTTTAAAGTTCAGGGCATTAGATAGTCCCTCACTATATAATCTTTAGTAGTCAGGGAGTAGGAAGAGAATTTGGACATAGCCCAGCTGTTTCTCTTAAGGGGGAGGGGCTTAATGAGTTGTTAAAACCTACATTTTATCCTCTTAGCCACGCCTTATATGTCAGGATTTCTAAAATGTGTCGATGCTCATCAGAACTAACCCAAAGTTAAAAATACACCCATTTATCATTTTTAAAACCTCAAACCTGTTTGGGTTTTTTGAAAGATACGCTGCAAAAAAATAAATAAAAAAAAAGATGACCTTCCTCCCTCACAGCTTAAAGTTGGACTGCAGTAAAGAGGTTGAAAATAATTACAGTTCTCTGAGCTCCGCAGAATAGATTTCAGGAAGTCAAGTGACTCTGGCGCAAAAGCGTCTCACAGAGCAAACCCTCACACTTTGGCTAAAGCACACACTTTGTACTTTAGATTTCCACTCGTCTTTCTAGTTTCTGAATACATATGAAACTGCTTTTGTGATCTTACAGAGCCTTTCTTCACAAAAGCTCAGATTGAGAATTACAGTTTGTGCTTGAAATGGGCTTTTGTAGGTCCCGACAAGCGGATTCTGTCACTTTTGGCAATATGTTGGTCTCTGTCTGCCTTTTGTGCAAAGGTATGCTGCTTTTCCTCTGGCTGTAGCATAAAATATGAAATGAATATTATAGTGGGATTGATTTTAGTTTGTGAGCTTAGAGAATCATTTTTTTAAGGCCCATTCTCTCTAGGGGGGCAAACCGAACCGTGCCAGGGTACACTTACATTCTCTGAACCAAGCCTGAGTGCTGTTTCATGTCCAAGACAGTAGGTGGCAGCGTCCACTACTTCCTTTGGTTTATTGTCCATAAATAGTTTTAAGAAAAGAACAAAGAGGAAAAGAAATTACGTTTTAAGAATTTCTTTAGGCTAGCCTGCATACGGTTGCCATGGAGACATAATGTGGAAGTGGACTTTTTGAATTCAAAACTTTTTGAAAGAACTAAGCAGTTTTAAAAATCCTACAAACAACATTTAGGATTAATTTACGTAAAAAGTAGAGCCCTGCATGAAAACTCTGTGTCACGTAAACAAAGCAAATCCTATAGACATAAACATTCATTTTATGCATGTCATTCTCGCTGGTTATCAATTTACACGAGCCTACGTGACACATTGTGGTGTTTTATGTTACTGTTCAAAAGCTTTAAGGAAATTTGATTCAATTAGACAAAGTTTAGGTTTAGACAAAACATTTTCCACATGTTTTTACCTTCCCGGGGTCTTGGGGTTATTGGAGTGAAGGTGTAGTAAACCCATCAACTGAATCTGAGACAAGGACAGAGTAAGTGTGACGTCACCTGTGGAAAGACGGATTACTAACGGCTCTAACCACATCAGCCGCCATGCTACTGCCAGAAATCGCCGTGATCGGTCCAAGTCTGTCTGTCTGAGTACTGTTTCTATGACAACCACTCTTGCCAGGAGCGAGCATGTTGGAAGGCCACACCCCTACAGCTTGAAAACAAACATTTTGAGTGTTGGATGTGGATCCCCGCAGGCTCCACCTACTTCTGATTGGTCAGTTTATAACTTTAATAACTTGCAATAAATACATAAAAAAGTGAGGATTATCACGAATATGTTAAAATAAAAGTGTCAGAGCAAGAATGGTTATTCTGACCAACAGAATGACTGATACTAGCTGTTTATGCCTCTATAGAAGTCTATGGCTTCTTGGAGCCAGCAGGTACTTCCCGTTTGGAGCGCCTGGGGGAGGAGTCACTCAGTCCAGTTCTCATATGCAGTCATATACACCCTGGACAGTTCACCAGCCCATTACAGGAAAGGTGAAATATAAAAACGAGATGAAGAAAAGATCAAAAAGATCTATTTATTGTGTTTTTATTTGTTTTAGGAATGATTGTGTTTTTTAAGTATGATCATTAAAGTCTGTCTATCTATCTATCTATCTATCTATCTATCTGTCTGTCTGTCTGTCTGTCTGTCTGTCTGTCTGTCTGTCTGTCTGTCTCTCTGTCTGTCTGTCTGTCTCTCTGTCTCTCTATCTCTATGTCTCTCTATCTCTATGTCTCTCTATCTCTATGTCTCTCTCTCTCTCTCTATGTCTCTATCTAAAAGATGATTTTAATAGTCACATCAATCTCCTAAAACCTGACATCACAGGATTCTCCTCTTCAGGGCAACTAGCATCTTACAGGTTGATCTCGAAGATGTTTGGCTGCTCAGATAAACCTTTAGAGTCCATTTGCCCTGAAGAGCAGAATCCTGTGAAAACACGACCTGGACGACAGAGAACCTCCGTGTCGCATTCTTACTTATATGGGCATGGCAAACAAACGATGGTTGCTATGGAAATGTGGATAACTAAGTGTGAGATAAAGCCACACTTGTCCGCTCAAAAATGTATGTTTGCTGCAGATCTGCCAGTTTAAATGAAATATATGCTCTGAAGACGGTCCAAAGATTAATTAACTTCTCCTGTTATTGGAATGACATACAACTGCAGAGGGTCAAAGGGGGCCACAGGGCAGTTTCAGGCAGAGGCGAAGGCAATTTAATTAATCTCACAAGTCTGAAAACAGGGTCCTTTCACAATAAAAGTCCAAAGGTTCTGATCGTTTCACCTCATTTGACAGTGTGTTTGTGTGGCCTGTTGTTCCAACCTGTGTTTTTTTTACATCAATATTTAATCTGAACTTTTTTTTGTCTTGATCCTATTATAAAATGTCACTTTATATTAATAAACTTTTATGGCCATTTCTTAATGTACTCAAAGCAGAAAGTCCTTGGTTAATGTTGAGCCAAATGGGGTTTAAATTCAGTTCTTTGGCATTATAGTTGACATTGGTGTTTTATTAATGTAAATAAAGTCTGTTGTTCTAGGTCAGAGTGCAGTATTTTCTCAGTTGGAGCTTTTCCCAAAGACTGACATCCTTTTATTTGATCAAGTGTGGCTGTTTTGTATCGTTTGTCACAATGAATGTCTTTTGAGTCTGTAGTTTCAACCTACAGAGCTGCATTTTATATAGAATGGGGCTGGGCGGCTGGAGGACAGGTCGGATCATTCCTGAAGCAACTTATCTACAGTTTCTGCCGGAGACGATTTCCTCCCACAGAGCCTTGAAAGACGAGGCGACCCGAAGACGTCAAACATTAGTCGGAGGCTGGAACAATGCTGGAGCCTCTCAGAGGCGTAAACACGTCAGTCAGTGTCGCGGGTTAAATCAGAATGCGCTCATTCAGGTGATTCTCCGCTAAAAGGAAGCAGTTTGTGAGCAGATTCTGTTATTAATCTGTCAGTTTGTTTCCTGCTGCCGTTTGAGGCGAGAAGAGCCGTGAAACGGGAGCTGAAACAAACAAAAACGCTGCAGCAAAAGACAAGATGAGCAACAAACAACAACAAAAATCACATCTAATTTCAAAGATGGTGATTTTTGAAGAAAAAAAACACTTTGATTTAAATTAGTTGATACATTGAATTTTGCTTAAAAGAATTTAAAGGAATAAAGTGATTTTTTTTAATTTAAATGATGGATACTTTTATATTCTGGTAAGATTTTCGTTAATTTTCTTTTGATTTAATGCACAAAATAAAAAAGTTGAATAAATATGATAAAGACTATTTTCAACCTCCAGTCTTACGTTGTTGTAGTTACTGTAACATAGACACAAAAGATTTCTTTTTAAAAGCATCAAGGTGCCAAAACAACATGAAGTCATGACTCTCCGCATGTTTTCCTATTAGGCTTCTCACCTTCTTATTTATATGTTTCTAAAAATATGTTTTCCATGTTATTTAAAAGCGCCCCCCCCCCCCCTGCAGACACAGAATGTTTTGTGTTGTCCCTACATGAAGTTGTTTGATGTAATTTTTTCCCCTTTTCTTTCCTGAAACAGTTTTTGTTTGTTCTGCGGATGAATTTTTTCTTCTAGCTTTATGAATTATTTGCATTGTATTATATTTGTATCCTTTAGTAAATTTGATATATAGAAAAGAAATGTTGGTGAATTCATAATAACCACCTTTAAGAATTATTCTTATAGTTCATTTTTGCAATCTGCACAGTGGGTGATAGCAGGGCCGGTCATAGGAATATGCAAGGAAGGGGGGGCCATTGCCCTTCCAAAATGCTAAAACTGACCCCCCCCCCCCAATTCCAAAGTTTGATTTTTTTTAAATGATCAGAGTTCTTTCCATCTCCTATTTAAAGGAGCTGCTGATTGGTAGATGCATACATAAGGTGGGCGTGGCCAGTTGCTTCACTTGCTTGTTGTAAACGCTAAAAGACAAAAATGGGAGGCAGATGTAAAATTAAAAATAAAGTAAGCACACAAGAAAACATATAGATGAAGCCTGAACAGGGCACTGGGCCGTGTTTATTCCTGTCCCAAGCCTGGTAAATGCAGAGGGTAGTGTCAGGAAGGGCATCCAACATAAAACTTAGAGGAAAAATAGAGTAAAATAGAAGATAGATATACAGAGAGATGAACTGATATGATGATAGCAGGAATTTTAAGCATTCAAGGGGCCTTTGGAGCAACATAATACCCTGAACTCTCAGCAAACCAGGACTTGCCCCCACTAATTTTCTACCTGTGCCCCATTTGGGGATATCCACCCTAAATATAGGGCGGTTTTATGAAGTGTTTCCCCATACGTCAATACTGTACTCACGGTAGGGCAGTACAACTGCAAAAAATACAAAATATAATACCTAAGACTTCTTTCCTGTTTAATTCATGGTCAATTGCAATACCACCTGCTTTTCCTAATGGTGTGTCCTTAATTTCACCATTTATTTTACTTTGTCTTGATTTATTGATCTTTTTTTTATCATACCTTAGTTTCTGTTTTGATAGATCACACATTGTTTGAGTTTGTTGTAAACTCCGGCGCCGCACACGCTCAGCGGTCTCTTTATTTGGTGAACCAGAACAGTGAAATGCAATGTAGTGCAACCAGCCTGCCCAGAGCTTCAGGAAAATAAAGGCGGTGTTGCATCAGGTTCAGTGCGCTCGTCTTCATTTTTATGAAAGAGAGTGCTGATTTATGAAGTCAGAACTTGGTAAAAGTTTCCTGCAGAGCTGAAGTGTGCAGGGAGAATTAGTAGGATTTTTGATCATTTACACCAAGCTTCCTGTAAACTTGACATCATTAAATAAAAAATAAAGAAAAGTGTCGTCATTTGAAAATGCCGCGATCGTGTTAATCGATAAACTGGATCTGGACAGAGCCTGCAGCTGTGGAGCAGACACCGCGGTGAGGCGGAGAGGCGGGGTGCTGGAAGCTGCTCCAGACGTGACAAAGAGGCGAAGCCGGAGTCTCATTTCAGAATTTCTCATCCACATCCGGAAGTTTCAGGCGGAAGGGGGGGGCGTCTGTGGAGACGCACGCACACACGGCTGCCAGCTGATTGAGGGGGGGGGGGTGATGAATGCAGTGTGGAGCAGGCGTGAGAAGTGAGCTGGAGAGGTGTGGAGTTGTTTATACACTCAAATGAGGCTGTTGCTGAGTGCTTGGCTGGAAATTGGACATGATCAATTTCAGCAGTTATCCAGGAGGGGAGGAGCTTCTGCTTAGGAATCTTTTCTGTTTTGTTTTTAGATTTTGTTGAGCCCAAATGGTTGGATCCAAAAGTTGATTCTCTTGGGCTTCAAACTTTTTGAGACTACTGCTATGGAAATTCCCTCACTACTCCCTCTAACCCCATGGAGACTGTATAAGACTGTCCAGTGCCCTGGAATTATGTGTAATTCGGACACATGCTCACTGCGGTTTGTCTTTATTTTTAAACGGAAAATCACCTATTTGCCAAAGGGAAAATCTAATAATTATGAATCCCCTGTTCTGATTACAAAAACAGAGAAATGATGTATCTCTGCAAAAAATTTAAATACATTTTTTTAGTGAAAAATTGTTCAAACGTTGGTTGTGGTCTATATTTGCCAGTTTAGTGAGCATTGATGTACACGGGTTTTTCACATGTGAGCAAGGGTGCAGAATTTTTCAATTGTAGATTCTGAGACCTCTGGAAAATAATGACGGAATCCCTTTATAGAAGGAGTTCGGACACATTCTAAATGTAAATGACATTTCTTTAATTATCCATTTCCTCTTTTTTTTTGCAGAACCTCGAATTTACAAAGTTGAAATTTTTATCTCTTAAAAGTTTAGACAAATGATCTGAAAAATATCTTTTCCAGGATTTTTTTCTGTATTTTTTTGCAGCTAATTTGCGATGTGTTCTTTTTTTTTATTTCTTTCAAATCATTAAGTCATCAGCGAACATCAGGGCCTCTGTGCAAAAGTAAAAAAATCTTGGTATTTTCATCTTGAAATGACTGAATGTTAGAAATTTGAGAGGGGGCTTGAGACAGAGCCCTGAGGAACTCCAGTGTAAGAGTAGTCCCAACCGCTCTTACAGGTGAAAACGGGCCGTCTGCAGGCGAAAAATGGGCAAACCTGTACGGGACACGCAGGTGTTAGAATTTAGGATAGTAAGATAATCAGAGTAGAGTTTGTGTGGACATCCTATGGGCACTATCACGTGCACACCCCGTGCGTGCAGCCTTTGCTTGGGTTCAGTAAGGAGCCAGTACTCGTGCCTAACTAATGACTTGAGGTGTCACCCGTAGTGCATCCAACTTACGTTGGCCTTACAAATGCTTCATGATATATTTACCACACGAACGACAATGGTACGTTCCACTTTCATGACATTCTTTGAATTGGTCGTACGAGCTTCCACGGGCCCGGAAAACCCCCAAAATCCACAGCCCCAGTACGGGTCTACCCCCCCCCCCCCCCGGAATGAATGCAGTTGACTAAGAAATAGGACCGTTACACTTTCATCCTCAAGGTTTGGGCTTTGAAGACAGAGGCTAACCCTGTTTTACTTCCTCCACAGAATACCAAGGTGACTACTATGGACCTGGGATCAACTACGACTTCTTCCCCCATGGCCCCCCGTCCTCACAGGCGCAGTCCCCGGCGGAGTCTCCCTACATTTTGGGCTCTGGGCCTGGAGCCATGGAGGGTTCGGGACACCACCCGTCAGACGACCAAAGGTTCACGGACATGATCTCTCATGCAGAAACTCCCAGCCCCGACCCGAGCTTACCCAGTTCCCTTCAGCCTGTGCCGGGGGAAGCGTACGGAGGTGGGCCCAGCCCCCCCTTTTCCCTGGCCAGCAATTCTAGCTACAGCGCTCCGATGTCCCATCAGGGCCAAGAGATGGGGGAAGCAGCGGCGTGGTAAACGGACCAAACACAGGGACAGTCCAGGGCTGAGCAGGCCCGGTTCATTCAGGGGACAGCATTGTTAGCGGGGGAGGGGGGTGTGCTCAAATTTCTACAGATCGTTCTTTTTTTTGTTGTCTTTTTTTTTTTTTTCATAAACTGATGGAGTCAAAAATGACACCGCCCTCCTGGATTACCAGACTTGAAATGTCTAAAAAAATAAAGTCAACAGTGCTTCTCTGCTTCTCCTTGATGTAACGAAGGTTCCTTCTTAACGCTCTAGAAACACATTAGCACCAAAACGCCAAAGGGGGTCTTAATTTTCTCACCACATCTTCAAAAACGAGGCTTCAAAGCAACATTTCCAAGTTCATCTGTCGCACGGTTTCATCTCACTGAAAACATTGTTTCATGTGGAGCGAATCAAAGGCTGCTGCTTCCTCACACTCAAAACGTTCCTCAGGCACAGAGGCGTGTGCTTGATCAGAGCTTGAAAGAAGGATGTCTTTACCATCATTCAGCACACGAACAGCTCTGCAGACGCACACATCCAGGCGGCCCTGGTAGCTCTGCTCCGCTCACTGCTCCACCTGACCTTCCTATTGTTACTGTCCCTTTAAAAAAAAAAACACGTTTTAATGGAAATGATTTTCAAAAGAACATTGCACCCATAATTGGGAACGTCCTTCAACAGCTGAGGTCTCCTTCCTCTAAAGGCAGGAAACAAAAGAGGGGGCAGACAACATCTGTGACATCAACGCTGAGACGTGGCGCTCGCTGCCATCTAGTGGTCAAGCCTGTGCGAGCAGTTCATGGTCACGTTTGACGTTCAGCCTTCGGTTCATCAAACTCATGAAGCACATGGAAAACCTGTGAGATGTTTTTGTGTTTCCTTTGGACGCCGTGTACGGTCGACAAAGAATGTGTCTTATATGGGACGTACCCCAGATATTCTTGGATACAGTTGTGTGAATGTGTGGATGATTGTGTGTGTGTGCAGAGGTGTGAATGTGGGGGGTTCTTGGGGTGGGAAATGGGAAGGCTGTATCACTTTGATGTAAATAGCACTGGTAATAAAACCTCTTACAACTAGAAAATCATCTTTTGTTTCTGTCTTTTTCTCCACTTTTTTTTTATTTTGTTCACTCTGCAAACATCACTAAACTTAAAGTCATTTCTAGTTGTTGTAATGAAAATGATCTGAATTTTCCAGTCCAAATCTAATCCAAAATGGTCTGGGGTTTTCATTAAATCAACAGTTTTGCCTTTGATTGACGCCACTTTAGTCCTTTTTGAAGAATTATAGATTGATTTAATGTTTTTAAGTCACAAATTCTTGAAATTTCCACATAATCTTCCTAATTTACCTGCAGAAAGTGGATATTTGTTGTATTTATGCCATATTTTCTCCAAACTTCTCATTAGTGGAGTTGGAAAAAAAAATATCTCAGAAACAAAAACGCAATAAATAACTGAACTGTCCAAAAAAAAACTGGAACAGCTGCTGTGTGGATCAGCTTAAAACAGAAGTGGAAATAAAATAACTAGCAAGTTAGGGGGGAAAAAAGTACAATTAGCAGAGAGAAAAAACTGATTTGGTGAAAGAACTTTAACTCTCATGAAGTATAATATTCATAAACCTTTGTTACCTAATTGAAGGCCGCCAAGGTTGATTTTTAGACAAATACGAGACAAGGGATAAAAAATGTAGTAAATCCAAACTTCTCTTTATTCTAGGCATGTTATGGCAGCAGAGTATTTATGAACCACAGTGGCTCCAAACTCAGGAGTTTACCATTTAGCTTTAAGGTTTTGTTAGAGTTTGAGTGTGTTGTTTTATTTTAAAAGTCTAGGAGACTTTCATAATCTCTCTTTCTCATTGATTGACATCCTGTTTGCCCAATTTTGTTGATTCTGGTGATTCTGCCGCCTCAATTACAGATTTCTGACATAACCACAGTGATTATTAAGACCAGCCGGCTTCATGGCTGTTTACGCTACGCTGGAGTTTGGGCTTTGTTACCACTACACAATATCTTGTATAAAAAGACATTAAACCAAAAAAAGTTGCATTAGGAGAGGATTAATACACAAAATAAACTCATAATAAAAATGTAGCATTTTGCAAGGACATTTGGAATCTAATAATGTTATTTTTCAAGTGGATACAAAGAGAAACCGGAGCAAACATCAAGTAAAAGAAGGAAAAGTAAGAGAAATAATCCAGATATGTTTATTTCATACATCATAATAACAGTCAAACGTTTAAAACCCATTTTTTATGCTTACACAACTTAGCAACAAAATATTTACATAGAAAAACTGTATGATCTCTTGTGAGTGTTCTGTAAAAACAATTGACAATTTTTCTAAACTTTTTTTTATAAAAAATAATCAAAACTTTGAGTTGGACGAGCTAGTTAAAATTAAAAAGTGGATGTAAAATGTATAGTTAATTTAAAAATGGGATAAATATTGAGAGAATTTCTCTTGACAGACATAAATTAAATATATATATTAAGCAATTCTTTAAAAATTAAAAAAAATTGAAATTAAATTAAATTAAAAATAATAAAAAGAAATCAACTGAAAATAAAAACTGCAAAATAACAATAAAACCTTTAAAAAATACCAAATTTGGGTTAAAACCTTTCTAAAAATTGATTCCAAAACTATTATTAATGACATTCAAACAAAAGAAATACTTAACATTTCTACAGAACTACGCTGAAACAGAAAGCAACAAGCTGCTGCAGAGGAACCAAATCAAATATTTACAGCTGCAGGACCTGAGCTGCAGCCAAACAGCACAATTTCTAAGCCTAAAGCCAACAATTCATTCAGCACAGATGTTTTTTTTCCTGGTCGATTGTTGCCAAGCCTCAGCCGCGCTTGCTATGAAATCTGAAGTGAGTTTGAAATTTCCCCAATGTGGAGAAAAAGAAGTCATTTCAAAACACGTCCCAAAAGAGCAAAGTGGAGCGCAGACACATTTCAGATGAAAGATCAGCAATTATCTTGGATGTATCTAGAAAAAAAATGGGGCTTAAGAAAGCCTGAAGCCAGAAGGAGAAAGCCAAACACAGACTAGAGAGGAGACTGGTTAGGGGGCGTGTCTCTTTTCTTCTCACATGATTTGATCCTTATCGCCATACATGGTCCACGAATCGACTCATAAAAGATTCAACCAACTTTGTGGCGATACGATACAGTCCAGTTCTTTTACCTAAATGGATACAATCTAGATATTTATTATTTATTTGACATCCCCAACTATAAATGAAAATTACTTTTAACATAGAAAACCTTTTTTTTCTTACTAGACGGAATTTCTAGGTGCAGCCAGGAGCCGGAGGGTGTCTGGTTTGGGGGCTACACGATTTTGTCACTGCTTGTTAAGATTCTGCCTTTTTGTCTTCTATTTTCTTTATTTTTGCTCCTGAACGTTGATTTGGAGGATTGTTCCAGGTAGGATCAACTCCATAGCTGCAGGGGGCAGTATAAGGAAAATGTGAATCCTAATCTACCAGGCAGGTAGGTGGTGGGATGAGGTATTTGACTAGGTGACAGTGTGCAGGTGGGGGTTTCGTCTGGCAGTCATG
The DNA here is from genome assembly GCA_037389245.1 of Oryzias sinensis. Taxonomy (NCBI): domain Eukaryota; kingdom Metazoa; phylum Chordata; class Actinopteri; order Beloniformes; family Adrianichthyidae; genus Oryzias; species Oryzias sinensis. The sequence continues at coordinate 2,513,708 of CM074502.1, forward strand.
GTGAGCTGAACCACAAACATTTCAATGCTTGGATGACTCCGGTGACGCCATTGGTACGTTTACTTCAATTTCCTTTATATTCTCACATTTGTGGGACAATTATTCAACAAGTAAAAATAGTTAAACGGCACAATATTTGCAAAAGTTTAAAATAACAGCACATTTCTGACAAACATTTCTGATATCTGTTTAATTATGTTCTGTTTTATTTCAAGGTTATCAAGCTCTCATCCATTCTTTGTTGATAATAAAAATAAGTTAAAATGAGAGGAGTTGTCCAGCGTCCTCCAATGTCTCCTGAGCCATTCAAGTTGGGCAGCATTGGAAATGAAATGAAAAGAAATAACTCAACACTGCTCTTTGCAGATGATGTTGTCCCGTTGGCTTAATCGAGCCGGGACCTCGGGCAGGCATTGGGGCAGTTTGTGGCCAAGTGTGAAGCGGCTAAGGCCATAGTTCTTGAGCAGAGAAAGTTAGTTTGTCCTCTCTGGGTGGAGTGCTCCTGGCCCGGGTGGAGGATACCTTGTGGCCTTGTGCACGACTGAGGAAAGATCGGAGCGTGAGATCGACAGGTGGATTGGAGTGGCGTCCGCCATTATGCGGTCGCTGTACTGGAAAAGCTCTCAATTTACCTGTTTATCTTTGTTCTAATACTCAACTATGGTCATGAGCTCTGCATCAAGACCGAAAGACCAAGGTCCCGAACACAAGAGGCTGAAATTAGCTTCCTCTGTTGGGTGGCTGGATGCCCCCTTAGAGATCGGGGGAGGAGCTTGTAGTGAAACTGCTGCTCCCCTACATCCAGAGGAGCCAGTTGAGATGGCTCAGGCAACTAGTCTTTAGTGCACACAACACACTTCCCTTACTGTGGTTCAAGTTCAACCAATTGTAATTGACTCAACTTGGTAGATGCAGGCTTGTGATTGGACATCTTTTTGTTTGCGTCACAAGTAGATCACAAAAAGGTAAAGACAATAGAGACACAGCAGCAAGAGAAAATGACAAAGCTTATCGGACATAGAATATTTCCTTCCTGATCAATGTTGTACCAGTTATGAACCGATACTCCCGTTACTCTCAGTAATAAATCAATTCTCTGACATCTGTGTCTTTAACATCCTAGAAATTATTCATTTAGTTGCTTTTAATGCTGCTGGTCGTTCGCATTTTGATTGGCAGATTATAATTTTTTTATACGTTTAGTTTTATTTCTCCTCATGTTTGACTAAGAAATCAAAGATTTGCTTTCCTTAGTCCATAAAATGAAAGCAGATTAAAAAGTAGAAAGGAGGGTTAGCATCCTAGATTATAAGTCATCCACTCATCTTTGTTCCATCACTCAGATACGGTCAGAAGCTCAGAATAATGAACTACAGTGATGAAAAAGGTGTTTTCGGTGTCTTTAACATGTTCTTGTGACATTTTTCTGATGATGGAGGATGTATTTAAGTTAAATGAAGCTCAAAATAGTCTTTCAGAATATTTCTTTATTCAAATCATAAAGCAGGTGCAGATGAAAACACGCCGTTTGAAAAGGATCATATTTATGACGTAGACGTTTTGGCTAAAAACGGCATAATCATAGTTAAAAGAACACCAGGAAATGCTTTGAAAATAGAATAGATGAGCGGAGTGGGTTTTTAAAGATCAAAAAGGCCTCGTAGGAAGTTATCCTAAAGGATTTTTCTTTTCTGAAACCGCTTCTGCACACACTGAGACGTACGTATTACAACAGAGCAGAAATCCAGGCAGAGGCAGTGAGACAACATCCAATGCATGTTCTGGAAACATCCAAGAAACCTCTGGACGGGATGGAGACGCTGCAAGATCAGCTGAGGTCTGCTAACCTCCGTTAGAAAGAACTAAGGCCACGCCCACAACAGGTAATCCATACCGAGTCTTGCTTGAGCACAGGTGTCAATTTATAATAACCCCCCTTCCCCCCAGTAGGTGGCACTCTTCATTCATTTACCCTCCACCAATAAATGGAACCACTGGAGTTTCTGGATTAAAACAAGACGATCTGTTTGTAATTTGTTTCTGTTGTGATATATATGAATATCGAAACAGTTTTGAGTGATCGTCATGAAACCTATTTCCTGTTGACGATGACGGTATATTATATGCGTCTGTGCGTGGGAAATTAAGCCATAACTTTACAAACAGCCATTCTTCGGTGGTATGTTGTTAGCCCGATGGGCCTTTTCTCAAATGTCACTAGAACAGGCAGACTCCGTTCTGCTGCCCGTCTGCTAATTGACGGTGCACGAGTTCAAGTTCATTCATTGAAACCAATTTGAATGAGAAACTCTTATAAATGTTCTCTTCTATGGAGTCATTTATTTATTGAGGTAAATTCAACTCTAAACTAGGGTCAGGAGTTCTGTTCAACGAACTGAAATGATGAGTTTCTTATTAAAAGAAAAAGAAAAGTTTTTTATTCTGGAATAACCACATGTAGATCCACAAGTTCATCTGGTTTGGGCTTCTGATCAGGGCATTTGTTACTGAAATGTTCCTCTCTTCCTTTGCCAATTCAAGCAGTGTCAAAAATGCAATACCACCAAAAAACACTAGAGGCAAGATGCGAAAGGGAACAATGTTCCATTGACTTTATGTAAAAAAAAGTCAGATTTTACACTCAAAATGATCATTTTACATGTTAACAGCCTAGATTTTAAGATCTTTTTGACGTTATTATTTTGCATTTATTACAATTTTATTTATTTATTTATTTTTTAGTTTTATTAGGGATACATTTTGCACACATTTAGGTTGATTGGCATGTGGAGGAACCTGACAAAGCTTCAAACTTTGCTATTTCCTGCCACATAAAGCTGAAATGTAAACTAAAATGGGGTTTGAAATAAACGTGCTTGAAAATAAAAAAAAAAAGCTACAATGAAAAAACCTGACATTTAAATATCTAATTAAAACATGATAAAAGAAAAAAAAACTCTAAAGTGTAAATTATGACAAAAATTAGTGTTAACCAAAATGTGAACTGAAACAAAGGGAAAATAAAAATAAAAAGTACCCTACAACATAAGCTTAAATGTAAAATAAGATGTAAACTAAAACAGGGTTAAATAAATTTAAAAATATATGTATTAGCAAAATTGTCAACTATTGCAATTAACCTGAGGGAAAAAAAGGCAACTATGATGGAAGCTGCATAGCAAACTAAAATAGAGGGAATGGAACTTTAAAAAGACAGCAAAAAATACACAAAAAAACATCAAATTCGATCAGTGATGTAAATTAAACCTACAGTAAAACATGAGGCAAAATTAAAAGGCAAATAAAAGGCAAACTATGCCACAAACTACAATGTGAAGTATGAACTAAAATGGAATGGGAGGGGGTTAAAATATACTTTGAAGTGGCTGAAGATCCACTCCAGTGAAAATAATGCTTTTAATGTGTTCTTGTACTCTAACAATTATTTCAACATGTAAACTATGACATCAACTAAAAGGAAAACAAAAACATGAGCTAAAAAAAAACAAAAACAATTCCGATCAAGCTATGGCATACATATGTAAACAAGACTTGTAAACAGAATGTAAACAGACAAAAAAAACAGGCTGTTGGTTAGTGGCGTCTCATTTACAAGTTGTTAATCTCATATTTGAATGACTGTTTTTTAGTTTAGCTATTTTAAATTGCTTTTTCAAATAGTAGCACAATACCTTCAAATCCCAGCTCCTTTGTGGAGTTTTATGATTTCCTCATGCACAGAAATTCACAATGGATCATGATTTGATTTAAAAAATGTTATGTTGTTTTTTGTTTTGTTTTTATTAACTTTTTTTAATTAATGTAGTGACGAGGGGGGCCGGCCCCAAACCTGGAATTATACAGAGGATTGACTTGGGAAGGGCATCCGACATAAAGTCTCTGCCAAACCAAATATGCAAATTGATTATCCATAACCGCAATCGCCGTTGGTGCTGTTCATCGACGATGGTGGAAATTGGACTCTTGTTAATCGTAGAAGTAGACGAGGAAGGCGCATTCGTAGGAAGAGAGAAGAGGAGAGGATGCAGAAGACGGGGAGACTGAAGGCAAAAGCCGAAAGGAAAAGAAGAAGAATTGCTTTTTTAATTGTCATTGTGGTCTTTGATATGTTTTTGCATTGCGTCATCAGTTGATGTGATTTGCACTTCAGGGCCCCCGTACAGATGGGTCATCGAGACCCAGACCTTTTTTCCTGCCATGTTTCTCATTCCTCGACAATCAATCAAAATGATTTGCTAAATAAGAAATTGTCACTGGGGCAAAACGATGTCATTTCCGAGCTCAAGTCCCCAATAACCAATATCTTTCAGATACCAAACCTGCAGCGGACTCTGGTTATCTGGACATCACAACTTTGGACAGCCTTCAGCTCCCTCAGCCCCCCTTTCTGTGGGGCCAGGTGGGCAGACGTGGCCCAAGTCTGCAGTCATTTTACCCCTGACTGATTTTAATGTAAAGGGTAATGTGAGAGGAGACAGCCACACATCACCTATATATATGTGTGTGTGTGTGTGTTTGTGTGCATTTCTGCACACTCGCACAGCCACGGCAGACGAGGATGTGTTCCTCAGCATCTACCAGTCCATTACCAAGCGGCTCTATACATCCTCTTTATTTCTTCCCTGCTCCCTCTGTTTACTCTCAAGAGTATTTTCCTCAATTCAGCTTTTTATCACTCCATCTCCTCAGCTGCGTGTCTCCAGCAGAGCAAGACGCGAGGCGCACACACAAACAGACGCGCCGCACTGAAATTGGCCTACACTCTATAAAATAAAAAAAATAAAAGAAGTCCAGCGTGCGCTTTGGTGTGCACGCTCCTGCACAGCGGCGTAAACAGGACGCAGCCACAGAGAGAAACCTGCACCCCCTGGTAACCTTCACCTCCTTCTCACCCAGCAGCATCTGGTTATCACTCTCACGCCCGTGCACGAGGGTGCACGAGAATGAGGCCGGCGCGCACACACGGCAGCCCCATTAACATCAGTGCTTTCGTAATGGATGTGTTTGTGCTGCTGCTGAGGGAAAGAGGAGAGACCTGAAGTAGGTGCTATAAATCACTCGCTTGTTCCTCCTCCCCCCATCACATGCACACACACACACGTGCACGTGTTCACACACACGCACACAGACACACATACACAAAAACCTCTATTGGCATCGCTTCATGGGGCTCCCATTCACTGACTCTGCAGCAAACACACTCTCCCTCCTCTCACATTCATATGTGCAGAGTGCCCCCCCCTCTCTCTCTGTACCGCCTGGGGCGGGGAAATCCTATTACCCTATGAAGAGGAGGAACACATCATTAATTACACTCTCATGCTCTTTTACACACACAAACACACACGTATGCCAAAACCCATCTCCCTCTGATCCCAGCCGGTCGTGCAGGAGGCTCCAACATCAGCCGCCAATATTTCTGTATTTTTCTCTGTCAGCTGCATCTTGACAGGTGACATTAGAGCCGGGCTGCACTATCTGATCACACACACACACACACACGTGCACACACACACACACGCACACCAGATCAGCCTCTGCCTCTGAGAGTCAGAAAGAGAGCAAATCACCGACAGAGATTTCAGGCTACACGGACGGGCAGATCGGAGAGTGTCAGAGCCTCAGATTTATCCGCCGTCTCAACAGCCTTCTCAAGGTTTGCCAGATAGATGGGCGCCATAAAGTGATACATGCACGCTATAAAATAAATAGAGGGGGAGGCGAGTCGTGCATGGCCAGGCCATCAGGCCAAGTGTTTATGTGCGTTCAGGTGGGCACCTTTAGGATGCATTAAGTCGTGAATGCACGTCAGTCAGGGGACGCTGCAGCTCCAGAGCATCCTGGGGGATGAGTTACATTTTTATACTGTTTGACATTCTGGACGTGCATGTTAATGTCCAGAAAATAAACTGCCAAAGTGAAGGAAGTGATATTGCGGCTTGCATAAATTCAAACGAAGAAGTGTTTCGTTATTTTTTTATTTCTTTCTTTAGGAAAGGCGCAGGCCTTTATCTGAACCCTGTCTGGATTCAGATCAGCTGTTTTTATGTTTTACTGTTTGGTTTCTGGCTACAAACATGGAGGCAGGTGAGATAAAGCGTTTACAACCATCTATCCATTATCTACACTCGCTTCATGCAGATCAGACTCGTGGTGGGTGGGTGTAGCAGATCCCAGCTGTCATTGGACAAAGGCAGGACGTCCCGATAAAAGCTGTTTGTAAACTACAAAATAAATCAAAATGTGGGCGTGGTCTCTTTATTGACAGGTGATTGTCAAGCCCCCAGCACTAAAAAAACTGTGTTCAAAGCAGCCCAATTCAAACCAATGAAAGGATTGCCATCCATCTTTTTTTAAAAAAAAAAGGCTACGGATGCAGGCTTGATCAGGTTTCTAGTTCATCATAGGGTCATTTACAGAGACAGTCAACCTCAGAGGCTCAACCAGATCCCCATGAGTCAAACTGGAGTCACCAATGAACCCACAAATAGAAGAAAACCTGCCCAGAACACAGGAAGAACATGCAAACCCCAAGCAGAACCGTTCCAACTGGGATTTTAACCTCCAAGGTGAAGATGTTGCAGCTCCTGAAGAAATGTGTGTGGAGTATTGTGATGACCAACAACATTTCGTGTCAAAGCAAACCCACCGGCCACAAATTGCACCGCCTGAATTGCAAAGCATCCACTATTCAAAGCAAACTAATCTTAATTTCTTTATTCTATCATCCGGTAGGTGAAGCAGCAATCCGTGTTTATGAATGAATTATGACGTAAATAATTATTTCGTTCACACAAATTAATTAATTCGTGGTAACGGAATATTATTTTGTGGGAACAAGATAATATTTCATTCGCCAAACGTAATTATTTTGTGGGAACGAGATATGAACTGGTGGGAACAAGATATTATTTTGTGGGAACGAGACATATTTTATTTTATCCATGTCAGAAAACGGGCTCCGTAGCTTTGATCTCACTTCTGTATTCAAATCTGCTGCTTTGACTGAGTTTCATTTTACTGCATGTGCAGCATTTTGAGTTGATACATTTGTTTTGCTGTTATGTAAAGGATTCTTTAAATGTCAGAAGTCATTTTTTTCCAACAAACATCAGGTTAAAAAGCAGTTTGTGATGACACAAATTGAGTGTTTGCCTTTATTGCAATACAAGTTGAATACTTTTACCTTTTATTTCAAACCTTCCTTTCACAGTGGAACTCCTGAGATCTTCAGGTCTGCTGAATGAGCCACTGAATTGTCACAAATGAGACAAAAGAGTGAACTGAAGGTGCTACTGCTCCTCTGCACATCCACAGTGCCACCTAGTGGATCCCCCCAGCTCCTGCAATATTTACATTGTCCAACCTGAAAAAAGTAGAAGAGTCGTCGTTTTGTTTTTTCATTGCAATCTCTTGGTTCCCTAAGAAAATAATTACAATTAGTCAAAAAAGAAAGAAAAGAAGAACACTTCTTTGTCAAGTGTCAACAAAAAGAATAAGCAATGACAGAATGGATCTTCCCATCGTGACATTGTTCCTTCATTGAAAAAATATACACATCTGCCTTAAAAAAAGGGTGTAAACAAAAAGTTTACACATCGTACTGATTCACAGAAAACAAAATATTGTCTTTAAGAGGTTTAAAACTTTCTGTGCAGCAGCAAAGTTTTTTCAGATCCTGGAAAAAAAATATGCAAATCTGTCAAAAATGTAAACACCAATAAATAAATACAAATACTCTGTAAAGAAACTAAGTAAAGTGCCAAACTCTCAGTTTTAAAGATCCATCCAATGGAGGTTTTTAACATGTTCTTGTTGATTTTATTTTTTATCATGGAGGACAAATATTAAGCAAATGAAGCTTAAAACCCTAAAGTTCACTGCCATAATAAGTTCCAATGAAGTTACATCCCTCAGTGGTGCTGTCACGTCAAAATTTGTTCAAAATGGTGACCACATTGAAGGTTACAGGTCATAGCAACCATGGTATTGTCCTCAAGTCTTGGTCAGATCAATATATTCTGTAATTTCCTCGTCTGTTTTCAAATTTTCTGGGTTTTCTTGGCAGCTGCTGTTTGTGCTAAAGACATTTTAACGCAGACTTACAGAAGGTCAGAGATCCATAGCAACCATACAATCTTTTTCATGTCTAATGCTGATGGATACAAGCAGAAAATGTTATGTCTGTAGGACAAAGTTTTATTCACAAATTTACTTGGCAACCATGAACCTTTGCTTGTTTCTTTCTGCTTTTTAACCTGGCCTCATACAATGCCAAAAATCTATAGCAACCGTACAATTTTCTTTCATGTCTGGTGCAGTTAATTATGTACAAGACTATTTATTTATGTAAAGTCAAATTTCAACTTTTTCATAGCAACCATAGTTAGAACACTGATATAATTGACATGGCAACAAGACATAACAAGTAAATGTTGAACAGAACATTTTTTTAAGCTGTAGAACACCGTCAGTTACCACTAATTTTATTCACCCATGGCTCTGGAAGCTTAATTTTTTGTTTGTGCTGAGCATCGGATAAACGCTTAAAAATTTGCAAAATGATAAATATGTATTTCCTGAAACTTTGACTTTATCTCTCCTCATGAACGTCAGGGGTCGGGTCTGTAATGACTTTTCCTACCTTACAAATATCGTCATGTAGAAGGCACATTTGATTACCCAAAGTTTGCATGGTTGTCATGGTAACGTTGTGAATTAGGCAGAGTTCTTATTTTTGTTCCTAAAGCTTCTTTGATTTACCTACATTAAGCACTTCTTGGATTCATTATTTTATGTTTTAAATCAAAACATATTTATAAAAATGAAGCCTCAGTCCAGGAGTTTACGGCATAAAATTAAAAAACTTGTTTGATGTCAAACTGCAGAAATGTAACGATGACTTCCGCCGTGTTCTACATACACCTGTGTCTGCACGACCCTTTCACCACAGGTTTGAAAACAAGACGAGGCTTAAGCCTCCGTGTATGTGAGGCTTTACCACTGAGTTCCTGTTTTTGAACCCACCCAGCCGCCTCTGGAAGCGTTTGGCTGATTTGTTGCCGACTTTTATAGAGTCATTTCATCACATTGCCCAGTTTTTCTGTGTGTTTGTGTTTTGGTCTGGTGGAGATACACAGCCGAGGAGATGGAGTGATATGGAGCAGAAATGAGGAAAATACTCCAGAGAGTAAACAGAGGGAGCACAGAGGGAATGAATAAAAAGGAGGGATAAAACCTATTGATGCTGGACATGTATTTTCCTTTTTTCTTGAGCTGCACCACTTATTTTGCATATGAAAACATCTAAGGTGTATGTATGTAAAAGAAAGTCAGCTGAAATTAAACAAACCCTATCAAGGAACAAAAATCCTCTTTTTGCTGGGTAAAAAAATAAGTTCATGACTGATGAAATTAAATGTCATAAAGCTCTCACACTAGCAAAAGACCACTTTTCTTCTGAAGGAAATGAAATTAAAGCAGCTTTGAATGACCTTCACATCCACGGCTGTTTGCAATCTAGCCTACAACTCATGAGCAGCACCACCGCTGCAGCCACAGGTCACCATGGCAATAGCACCTGCACCTAAATTATGCTTTAAATCTACCCAAATTAAATATTTTAAAATGCCTGTGGCTTCAACAAAGGTGTTTTGTTCTTGGCAACCATGTCATTTCTTGAAAACCAATTGTAGCGACTAAACCAAACAGTCGCTGAGAGGCTGACGCTGGGTGGGTCCGGGTTTGAATGACGCGCTCAAAAAACCATAGAACATAACGAAGTTTGTATTTTTGCTGGTTTTAATAATGGAAAATGAAGGTAATTGTATCCACTTGTAATATTATGATCAAAAATAGAAAAAACAAGGGAAAAGCACAAAAGCGTATGAAGCGTATAAAGCGCATAAAGCGTATAAAGCGGTCAACAAAAAATACGGCAACCCAGCTCACCCCCCCCGTTCCATCTTACACAGAGAAAAAACCACAGGTGAGTTATAGTCAATTAAGGTCACCGCCCACAACCATGTGACCCACCAGCTGATTACCTACACAATAACCTATAATCAAAAACAAATCTATATTCATTTAACATAAGAAAGACCACACTTAATTCATGGCACCTACACCAATGAATATGTGCTTTAAGTTTTGTTAGTCTATATCAGGGGTCGTCAACCTTTTTTACTCAAAGAGCCATTTGGGACCGCCCCTAATAACAAAGAAAGCACCCGGAGCCACAACCCGTTTTGACATCATTATATATATTATGCATGTATATATTATTCAAAGGTGCTCATTACGTCCATCGCGATCGACCGGTCGATCTTCAATGACATGAGTGTAGATCGCAGGCCAGAAAAGATTAAAAAAAAAAGGACTTCTTTAAAAGCCCACCAGCCAATCAAAATCCTCACTGAGAAGTACGGGACTTGATTGACATGTAGATTGGCCAATCGGACATCGTCTGAAACATACGTTGCTGCAAATGCACATTATGTTCTTTAAAGGATGATACCGCGGCCGCGTTGGGAGGAGCTACTGGTTCTGGTCTGATCGCTGCATGGAGCGATGTGTTTATCAATGCATGGTAGACACTGAGAATGTGGAGAGATCAGGTTTATTATTTTGAACAGTTCTACTTGGTAATCATGTTTCCATGTTTGAGTTCATAAATCCCAGAGTCTCTGCTTCAACTCCCGCAGGGAAAGCTGCGTCTGAATCTGACGCCTGTGTTTGCATCTCTCTGTTCACATCCTCTGCAGCTGAGAATTGTTTCCCCCGCGCTCCCGGTGTGTCCTACACAGAGAGCGCAAAATACGATAGTCGGGGCGCTCCAGCACCGCACAAGGATGAACGAGCCGGACGCAGGTTATGGCGGTGATAGAGCGGGTTAAGCAAATGAATGGAAGAAGGCGGCCCGCTGAAGAAATATTCAATATTGTACACATTTTATAATTAGTCTGAACTTTCTTTTATTTAGAAAAATCTTTTATTTTATCAGTCCAGTACGGAAAAAAACATCAACAAAAGCTGTGTTGGGCGGTTTTTGGCTGGGTCTGGCGGTTTTCAGATGACTTTTGGGCTGGAAAACTGTGACTCTATCTGGCAACGCTGGCGCAAACTCTCAGTCTGTCATCAGCGAGTTGGTCTCTGCCCCGCGGTACGTCAAGTTCCTGGCAGAAGATCGGAGTCTTTATTGAAGCCGCCCCACGTGTCTCCTCCTGCTATCAGCTCTGCAGGTCTCGCCCGATAAATACGAACTCATTACGAAGCTGTTTTTTAGGTGGCACGCACTTCGTGCGGAGCCAGCAGCGCCTTTGAAATGGCATGAAAAATGAACAAACTAAAATAAATTTAATTATTATAAAATACTCATTATTTTCCAAAGTCACAGGGAGCCACAACAGATGGATGAAAGAGCCACATGTGGCTCCGGAGCCATGGGTTGCAGACCCCTGCTCTATATTAATCAAGTTTGTTTCGGGTTTCAAAAGCCTTAAATTGAACCGCTGTGAGACAGCCACCGTGTCAAGATCCCAAAATGTGAGTAGTAGTGGGAAATGCTGATGCAAAAAAAAAGGTTCATGATCCTACTTGGTAGATCAGAAGTACTTTTATGATAGTTTTTTTCCACTAAAGTGTTCTAAAAGGGCAGTCGTGAAAATTGTACCTCTGTTGGTTTGCTTTCACAGTGCACTCTTAGGTGAGGACTAAATGTCATGCAGTTCCCCTGTTGGGGGGGTGACAGCAACAAGCTCTAAAGAGGAAGAAAACAACTGAAGATTTACTGCTTTTCATGTGTTCTTTGAATCGTACATTTTCCACTAAATTCATGAACAATTCGTTTCTCTAAGTTTGTGTTTTTGGTGCAGTTGGCACTAAAATGAAAACAAAAGTTGCAGCTTTCAAATGAAACCTCCAAAATGTTTAGTTTTAAATATATAAATCAATTTTCAATCAAAATGAAAGCAGTCCAGACATGTTTTTCATGTGTCTTATTAGGTGGATTACCAAAACACTCCAACTTCTGCCGCCAGTTTGGCCCTTCTGCCAAATTTTACAAACCTTTGTGGCCCATGTGTAAAAAAAAAATAAAATAAAAAAAAAAAGGGCCCACTCCTGTTTTTTTTAAAGATTGAGGTCAACTTTAATAATTTCCGTAGGGAAATTTAGCCCCCATTCTAGCGCTCTCATCCCCCTTATGAAGCTGCTTCATCAGCCTTAAATGTTTCTGGAAACAATTGTGTTTTTTTTGTTTTTCATTTTTGAGACACTTTTTAGACACCGGAATGCTTTCAAAGTACCACTTTGGCACCAGATGAAATCCATCCCTAGTCTATTCTAGTCTGTTTCACTACACTATTCTTACCAAAGGGACCTTTTTCCAACCGTTTTCATATTTTTGCCTCTTTGTCTTCACGCCGTCTGACGTTTTAAGCCACTGGACGGTCTGTGCCCTTTCAAAACGACGAATTTAGACTTTTAATTTCTGCATTAAAATCTGACTGATGTTTTAGATGCAAATCTCTTAACTAAAATCTGATCATTCACATGCAGAAACATGTGCTGCGTGTTAATCCGTAACCAAAATACCAACAAGTCCCTAATCTGCAGGAGCAGAAAAAGGCTGGTCTGCACTGTCGAGCTCCAAATTAAAGGCAGTCATCTGTCTTCATCTCACAAACACCAGGAATTGTTTCTTCCAAAATCCTCAGATTGCTGCTGCAAACTTTCACCCAACAGGACAAACTATTGTCTTTTTGTTTAGGAATAGTGAAAATGTCGTACAGGTCTGTACGTCTTCTCCACATTAGAACTGAAGGTTTCTTTGCACACAAGGAGCAGCCATCAAAAACCTTTTTTTTTTCTTTTTTAATTTTTAAAATTATTTCCTTGAAGCCAACAAGTGATTCCCACAAAAACCTGATTAATTTGATGTGACTGATCATACTCTGAATACCAAAATATATTACATCATATTTTCTTTTCTCTTGGAAGGTCGTTGCTGAAGAATGACTGAAGCAAAACACTTTGACCCTGGTAATCCTCAAGGATTGTTGTAATAAGTTTTTCCTTTATCTTTTCTTCCCTCTGCTGAATATCAAAGATGTGGTTTTTGAAAAACCGCTTTGCTTTAAATTGAGGAGGAATTGTAGAGATAGCTTGTACTGTCAGCTTTTTTTTTCAGCCACACAATTAAAGGGAAAAAAACACATACACAGCCCCCCCCAAGCATAATCAGTTTTTCCTCCTTTGAGAAAACGCCAGAACCACAAGACGGCGTTTGATTGCAGCGCGTCCTTCCAAGTTCACTTTCAAAGTTCCGCTTGCCCACAAGGAAGTCGTCAATTTCTACACAGGAGGTCTGAAATTCATGCATTAGCATTTTCCAAACATGAACAAAGTCAGATTATCTGATTTATGGCTGCAGGAAATTCAGAAATGTTGAATCATTTTATTGCAGGTACGTTTGAAGATTGGTGTTTTTTGTTCAACTTCATATTTTTTAACTAAATCTTTAACTAAATAAATGAAGATTTACCTTTAAAACCTTTGACATTCAGCCCTGATCTGATTCGACTTTGGTACCTGTGGTTTAGAACTGCAGTAAAAAAAAAAAAAAGGATCATAAAAAATGAGGATTATTGAAAAAATGTTAAAAAAAATGTATCGGATGAAAAATGTTTATTCTGACCAATAGAATGACTGAGTAACAGCTGTTTATTTCTCTATAGAAGACTATGGGATTTTGGCTTCTTGGAGCCAGCGGGTACTTCCTGTATGGAACACCAGGGGGAGGAGTCACTCAGTCCAGTTCTCATTTACAGTCAGTGGTTATGGAAATCTGAATTCTTTTTCAGATTTCTAGCTTTATTTCACTTGTTCTGGTCCTTGTCAGGCTTTTGGACATTTTTTTTATCATCTCGGAAGTTTTGCACCATTTAATAGAGCCCCTCCCCTCTACCTTTTTTTTTTTTTTTTTTCATTTTGCCCCAGAACTGGACTGGATTGACTGCATGTCAAGTTTAAAATGTTATCTCCTTCATGTTTACTGCCTGTTGTCCCACTCAAGTAGAAATTTGCTGCTCCTCCTCAAAAACACCGGAGGATCTTCTGCTGCCGATGGAAAATAGCCTCAAACACTGTCCATGGTCCTAAAAAAAATGTTTTTAAATTTGACACCTCTTCCTAATGTTTTTTGAGAAAACCCTCCACTATTGTCTCAGAGTGCCCCCCCCCCTTCTATTTTATTGGTGTTTATAATTATTATTCTATTAGACTGTACTTGTTTATTGTAGGTAAGATAAACTTCTATTTTGGAATTTCTAAAAAATATACTAAATTTTCTTTGTCTTTTAACTTTTAAATAAAATTTTGAAAAAGTAAGAATTGCTCTGGAATGTGCTTATTGAACATTTTATTGTTAGAAATCTTTCAAAACAAAGACATTTGGCCAAATATATATATATTTATATCAGCTGGGACTGAGTTAGTTAAATATTGTAGACCCCAGTTATGATTTTTGAACTCAAAACAGTACAGGAAGATGAGGACCAAAACACACCGTGAGGCTTCGTTCCTGAGGCCTGCCAGAGAACCTCAGGGCCGCAGAGTCTATTGAGGTTTTTGGCTTGACTTTGGTAAATGCTTACTTATTTTATTCATTATTTATTTAGTGATTTATCTATTTTCTCTACTTAATACATTTATTTGTTTTATTGTATAAGGACTATTATCAAGATTTTTATGTTTTCAGTACATTACCCTTTTTATTGTTATTATATTTATGATATTTAATAGGGAGCCGGTTTAGCTCGTGCTGGTTTGCGGCGCCTTCTGTACGTGAAACCAGAGTTCGAATCCGGGCTGCTCCCTGTTCCCATCTCTACCTCTGTGCCGGTCCCAAGCCCGGTTGCTTTGAGAGGGTTGCGTCAGGAAGGGCATCCGACGTAAAACATTGCAGAGTTTACCATGCGACTTGTTTGCTGTGGCGACCCCTGATGGGAAAAGCCGAAAGAGAAACAACATATGTATGATATTTAAAGTTACATTTTAATCATTTTAGGTATTTTATTTTATCTATTTATTTTAATTTTTATTTATGTATTTTTCAAATGACTAATATTGATATTTCTTACATTTTTATATTGTTTTTCATTGTAATTTTCATCTGGATATTTCATAATCCAGTGTTTGCTTTTGGGCATCCATTCTTCTGGAGCACCACCGGCTCCGCCTGTAGGGGGTGCTGTTGCTCGTTCTCATTGGGCTGGCTGGGGTCCCGCTCTGTGGTGTAATATCCATGGAGTTGGCCCTAGGCTGCTCTATCTTTGGCGGGCGCTGTGGTAATGACCCCTGTGTCCGACTGGGCCTTGGAATAAATGGATCCCCATGATACCGTTTCCTCACAGCAGAACCGAGCCAGACCTTCTTTTAGTTGCAGTTCTTCGTTTTTGTTCCGTGTTCTACTGGGGGAACTGGGTGGGTGGAGGGAGGGGTCCCATCTGTGTGTGATTGCCCTGTGTTTCCTGTTTTAAATAATTTTCTTATTTGGCGACTATTTTATCTGTTTTATTGTTAAGCGCTTTGTGTTTTTGACCAAAATGAAAGATGGTAAACAAATCAATAAAGTTTGAAGTTTGAGGAACAGGAAGTTGTCTAAAGGTGACTTTCTCTGCCTCATAGCAGCTTCTGTTAATTCTGCTTCACCGACTGTGATAGAAGAGTTCTGGGTTTGTTGCTTCTGTAAAAAAACATAAATATCAGAGCTAAAATAAACTCTTCCCTTTGACTTCACCCACAATCCCTCCTGGGATTCCTTCTCAGGCCATTTCCTCTTCAGGTCATGCTTCCCGCTTTTCCCTCTTGATGCATCTGCTAACTCGTTTGCAGCCTCTGTTCCCCCCACAATTTCATCCCTGGAGTTTCTGTGCTGCAGGCTCAGGCCATCACATGTTTCCGCTCAGCAGCTCGATGAGCTTCCACTCTGATCGGGATTTCTGAAATTTAGATTTTAGATGCGTTTGCTTTTTTTGGACAAATGTAAAGACTTAAAAGAGACAGGAAGATTGTAGCATCCCATTTCAAGTTGAAGCTAAATTCAAAAATAATTACACTAATAGAAAAAAAACACAACTGTGTCTGATAACAAAAGAACCAAGAAGTCAGTTAATAATACAGACTCTATGAACTTTATTAAACTGAAGTTAAATTAGTTGTCATCAAACCCTTTCCTCTTATTGCTAGAATAACTTTTCAGTATTTGTATCGTTCACATTCCTAGTCTTTACTTTAGCTGTCCTTGTTTTCAAATGTCTAAACTTCTGAGGATTTTATCTGAACATTTTAAGAAAAGCCATGTGTCCTTTTTTTAGTGATTCTCAAATAGACAGACATTGTGAAATATATTCAACCTGACTAAACTTCTTTGGCCTCTAAAAGTGAACAATAAAAAGACAAGCTTAAATAACCTATTACATTGGATATAAGACAAAATCAACCTGAATTCCATTAAGATGCAACGGTTTGTTTTAAGACAGTAAATCTTGAATATTTGTTGAGTAATTTTCTTTAAAACATCTTATTTTAAGTAATATCTCTAACGAAACTAATTCTTTTTACTCATAATCAACACATCATTTTGACAACTTTATCTTAAAATGTGTAATTCTAGTCTTATTCAATTGGTTTAGAAATAAGCATTATAAAAAGGGGGGGGGGTATATGTATGTATTTGTGTAAATATATTTACTTTAAAGAAAAAATAAAATATTTTAACAATACAGGCTTATTTTAAGACATAATTTAGAACTCAAAGTTACTATATTATTCCAAAAGGAACTTCCTTTGCTGGTGGAACACAGAGCAGAGACAAACTGTCATTAATGAAATTAAACAACACACATAGTAAAATGCAGATATGTACACTGAGATCAACAGAAGCAACTGAATTCAAAGTTCAGTAAATAAAATAAGGTTTTTGAAAATAAGCATTTTCTCAGCTCATTTGAAGATTTAAATTTGACTCAAAAAGGCAGAACATCACAACTCTTGAAAGTAATCTCATCAAGACAAATTCTACTAGTTCCATTGGCAGATGTTTTCATTTATGACAAGAAAAAAACGTTGTTTTCTATATTTCTTGTTTTGAGAAGGTTCTTATTCCAGCACAGAGCTTGACTGTTAAGGTGTAACAAAAAAAAAGGTGGATGATGTAAGTTGGGTAAATTTTGTAAAGATTTAGGAGTTCTGATAATAAATTATGTATCATTTCACCAAAGAACATTTCCCGCTTTTGTCTGAATCTCTGGTTTGAAATGTTGCCAAATGACACTTTGTTTAGATTTCAAAGGTGCTGCAGACTTTATTACACAACAGGGTTTTATAAAGACTTTGGGCCTAATATTTGTAAAGACTCTTCAAACATAAAAGCTTAAATAAAGTGAATAAAAATGAAAAGTAAGGAAGAAAGACTCTTGAATGGAGGTGGGATTTATTTACCAGAAATGCTCTCAAGTGTTTAACGATTGATCTTCACTTGTGAGTTTTATTTAATTAGCTTTTCATCTTTTACAAGGATGCTGATTTATGAAAAGAGTTAAGGTACTTTTGACTGAGATGAGTTCAGAGACATTTTTCTCATTACTCTTCTTCAAAAAGCCATTTAAGAAAAATATGTGTTTGTTATATAAAGCAAAGAGAAGGATACTTCCTAAATTCATATTTGTTTCATATTTATGCGTCATAGTTTGTTTTTTATACTTTGTGGCACCAAACCCTTCTGGGAAATGTGGCTTCAAAAGGATTGAAAGATAAAAAAGCTGCAGTCGACCCCAAAATGATTTTTTATGAGTCAATCGAACATCTCAGTAAAAACTTTGAAGTCAATAAATCGTTATGTTAAAAAAAAGGTGTTGTTCTAGTGTCTTTACTGTAAACGATAAACAATTTTATGTCATTTTTAACCATTTTTAAAGACAAAAATCATGTTTTTAGCCTGTTCTTGTAGCATTTTTCTGATCAAGGAGGACATATATAAAGAAAATGAATAATTTCTGAGTATTAATCTTTTCAAATCACTGTGAACCAGGAGCAGACAAAAGAATGCTGTCACTTTAAACAAACGTTTCCTTTTGTGCCCATTTAATCTCTTTCCTTTAATCATATCTGGTTACTTCTGTTTCTAAATGACTGAATATGAGATGCTTCTTAGTGATCAAGCTTGGCTGTTTTTAAACCTACAATTTCTTTTTTTAATTCTCCTAGTTTACGGATTTACACACTTTACAGATACTTTTGTTTATTGTGTGTGGTTTTTCAACCTCAATAATTATTAAAATAATCAATCATCTAATTAATGACTGGAATAATAATAAATCTTTGACACTTTTTTATTAATTTTCCACTTTGGACACAAACGTAAATCTGTGTATTTTTTACGTTAACATTTGTGACGTAATAGAATGAACCCTTCAGAAACTGATTCTTAAGGACTGAACATTTATTCATACGAGGTAGAATGGAAACTTTCCTAAATTTCAGTTGTTTTCTGTGTCACCAAAGTGCTGAGCTGATGCTCAGAGAAAAATAATGAACCACAAATAACAACATATATTGAAAAAATATCAGTATTGACATATGCAGCACCAAGATGGAGCTTTCGGTTTGGATTTGTTCTGTTTTCTTTTACTCTGGTTTGATGTCTTAAATATTTTTAACTAATTTACCAATCCTGACATCGTTTGCTGAACAAGGAGGCAGAAAAGGTTTTTCTGAGATCTGCTGCCCTCTGCTGGGAATCACTGGAAACATCACAGAAAGAGCCGTAAGTGAAAAAGGGAAAATCTGGAAGTTTGTCCCAGTACCTCTCCTTTTACTCCTCTTTTTTAAAATCAGTTTCAGTCTTATCTCATTATAATATCTAAACTGCTTGAAAAAGGAAAACCTGTTTGCCAAAGATCTTTCATGTTTTGGGTTTTAAGAAGAGATTTGACTCGTTAAACCTGCATGTTTAACGAAAACTGAAAACTTATAACAGGCCCTGTGTTCTGAAGATGCAAAATAAATGTTCCCAGGCTGAAAAATTGTGTTTTTTTCTATTTAAAAAAAAAATGGAGGCTCAAACAAAATATTCGTTTATTCAAAGCAGACTTTATTAGCCAACCGGAGGCAGAATGTTCCCATATGCATCAAATCAATTTAAACTTTAGAATTAAAAAAACGTTTTTATGTGTTGAGCAGCTCAAAGCACAATATAGTTAGAAACAAATAGAAAAACAAAGGCAGCCACCAAAATTCTATTTAAAACCAACCCACAATTTTGGCCCACCCTTCGCTGATGCACCCCATGACCGCACCAACAGGAATAGCAGCATAATATAATTAACTTTAACTCATAAAAGAACCTTATGGCTCAGCTGTGAGGATATTGGGAAACTGTTTACATCGGGAGCCAGCTCAGTCACAGGAACAGGGCCACCCACACCGAGAAGCCCCTGGCTCCAGTGTGCACACCGAGGCGCGCCTCAACGTGGGCGGAGTCACAGACAGTGAGCGCATTGCATTTTACCCCGCCTACGTTGAGCCACACCTCGGTATGGACACTGCAGCCTGGGGTAAATGCCCAAACCGGGACAGAAACAGGGTCCACTCCACAGATGTGGGGCTGCAATGTTGGACCCCAAGCTCTTTTTTCGTGGACGCACTGTCCTAAAGGATGGGTTATGGTTACGGTTGCAGTAAGGGTTCAACTACCAAATAGTTCCTGAGCGCGCCTGCTTTTGCCGCTCCTCCAGGGGATGGGTCAAATGCAGAGAATATATTTCATACATCTAGGTGCGTGACAGCTAATGGTAATTTAACTTTAATTTTAAATACCAACGACAAAATACGACCTTGGACTTACTTAAAATATGTGCGGACAATGCAGCCATGTGCATCTTGGCTGTGTGAATTTCCTTCACTTTTTGTGCTTACATCAGCCTTTACTAACCCCCTCGTCTTCATGTCTGCACAACAAATCCTCACACTAGCTATGAAGAGGTGCCCACAAGCTCTGACGGAAAGAAGAAAGAAGAGCAATATATCCGTCAAGCCCTCCGAACCTGTGGATATCCCAACTGGGCTTTCACCAGACCCCAACAGACAAGAAAACAAGACAAGAAAGAACAAGAGCCTAAAGGGAACAGTGTTTCAATTCCTTATATCTCAAGCCTGTCTGAAAAACTAAAAAGGATTTTTCAGACAACATAACACCCCAGTTCATCTCAAACCAGTTAATACTCTTTACATTATATATGCTGTCTGTGCAAAGGTGAGCGGGCACCTGTGCCCAGGTGAGTGTCTGTGCCCCCCAGACACACTCACAGAGAAGCTGATCAAGAAAATCCAACCACCAGACCACCGGAAGCCAACCACTCAGGCCAGACCACCCTGACAAGAGCCCCAGAACATGATGCCAAGGACCAGAACCAGGACCACAAGGACACGGATATCCCCCAGGCTTGTATGAGGTACGATCTCTGGCATAACCAGAGATCTCAGGGATACCCCACCCCACATGGAGAGAAGTCCATCAAGTCCAGGAAGTGAATGTCCAAAGAACACAACCACCACCACTGATGGGCTGGCTCCCCCGACAAGTGATGGAGACAGAAGAACAATGGTTGTTCAGTGGTTTCTGAACAGAAAACAGCACTATTCTATACAATCTCTGCACAGCATCGTCACTTCATCCGTTTTTAACACTTTGCTCCGCATTTGACCCATCCCCCTGGGAGAGCGGTGAGCTGCAGCCCAACTGCACTCGGGAGGCAGTAGCGTTAAGGGTCTTGGGTGATGTAAATTGCTCGCCATTGATATGGTAATTGCCCCAGTACCTGCGTGGCAGCCTCTCACCTTTCCAACTGAGCTACCCAGCTGCATATCACAAGCTCCCTTGTTCTAAAGCCTCATGAAAACCCTGTCAGGCCTTGATTGGCCACCAGCTGAAATGTTCAACATAATCAGATAAACAGAAGTCTGCAGTCCGTCTTCCTGGCATTGCAGTTCACTCTGAAGCCACAGTGTGACAGTACACCCCATTCAGTGGAGCTCCACAGCTGCATCTGCCTCCCTTTAGCCTTCCTCTGGCTGACGTGTCCTCTCCAATCCATCGCCTACAGCAGCAGCAAACATTGACGACCTAAAGACGCAGAAACCGTGATAATCCTGCTCATCCTTCAGGTTACAGCAAAACGCCAGCCTCTGTCTGAGTTGGTTTAAACTGCTAATCCCGCTGAAAACTCTGGATCCTGGATCCTGCTGGTGTTCGTTCGACATGTACCACCCAAACACACCCCTCCCCCATGGCAACGGCGTTTTGCCAGCGAGCTCCTCGAGCTGGACAATGCACCGCTGTTGGGAGTTTGCCTTCAGGGCCTTCTGCCAGAAAGGCTTTTGGAAAGTTAGATGAGTTGTTATATGATGCAACAGCCCTGCAGTGGAGTGCAGCGCTGAAGGTAAGAGACGGCTGAGGGTCCTGCTCACAAAAGCCCTCTCTGTGTTGCAGGTCGTTTGGTTTGAACGTAAAAAACTGTGGTAATTCAGAGAAAACGGTTAAAACAACCTTAGGTAGTGAGATAAAAAAAAGGGAAGAAAAGGTGTCTGACATAAAACTCTGAAGGGAAATACTTTGCATGTTTTACCAGCTCAACAATTTTTTTGGAGTCAACCTGAGCTGGAAGAGCAGAACAGGAATGCTGAGGGACAGGTCAGATCCACACCCTGTAACGAAGGAGACAAATGATCCGCCACCAGCACTTGATGCAAAGGGCACACTCGCAAAACCTGTTTGTTCACCAAAATAAAAAGGTGTTGGGCAGCATTACAGCAGCACATGACAAAACTTTAGGACTTTTTAAAACTGATTTTGCTTTAAAACCAGCTGGAAGTATGATTTATTTTTCAGTAGAAGTGCGTTTTTTGGGGGGAGTTGTTTTCTGCAAAGACAATGAAATGGTGTCAGGTGAAAAAGAAAGGTGACAGGCCTGAGCTCCAGGAACATTTCTGAGAAAGAAATGTAATCTGAGTGATGAACGACAGACAGACTGAAGGCTACGCTCAGTTTACTGGCTGTTGAATGTACATACTTCATGTTCTTGTTATTAATCTAACTGCTGTTTAAAATGTGATCTGTTTGACCTACACTGAATCTGCAGTGCGGGAGTTTTCTCTGAGTGTGCCAGTTTGAGAAAGGGAGATTGCACCAACAGATGAACAAGGAGTGTCCTAAAAAACAGTTGGAGATTAAAAAACAACTGCTCCATTAAAGAACTCTACACGGACCCTCCCATTTCTGCAGTGAGAAGATTAAACAGTGTTAAAAACTTCTGACCCTGCATTCTTTAAATTTCTTTGTAACCATGGAAACCCCACTTCCTGAATAAAAGGAGTCGGGCAGGCATCCTCAGAGCTGCCTTGGCAGATGGACTGTTTGTCTGTATTTTCGGCTCTCCTTGCAAGAAATCGTACAGGGCTCCTGCTTCTGTTTATTGATACTGTCTCGGGTTTTCGGAAATAAACTTGACACTGTAAGATCAGAACAAGTGGTTTAGTTAAAGATTTTCCCCATACCTGTTTGTCACACCTACCCTTGTTGGTGGATGCGGTGTACAGGTGAACAATGGTCAAACCTGTTTGGGGCTCGCTGGTGACTGCAGAAAATATCAAGGTTGTAGCCGGCTCAGTAAATCCATAGAGCAGGAAACATTTTTTTCTTTTGTTCACATGAGAAGGGCGCAGTCCTTGCTTGTAGCCTGACAGAAATGAGGAAATAAGAGTGTAGCTTGTGTGGGAACTGTGTATGGCATTCACAAGCTGTCATAGGTGAGTACTCGCACCTTACTAACGACTAGAAAGTGGTGTCACCTGTATGCCAAAACATACATTACCCATATAAATATGTCCCAACACACTACAGGCACGACAATGGTATGTTCCATTTTCATGACGTCCTTTGAGTTGGTGAGTCTCAAGGGAACTGCGAGACACACCTGAGCTTCACCTAAAATGGAGCTGCTCCTCCCCATACCCCTATTTAAGCCCGCGGACCACCCAAAAACCTGCAGCAGTTTAAAGTAAATTATGTTTATTTGAAGGTGCCAGTTCACAAGCAGGGTTGTTTCAGCTGTAAGAGTGTGTTAGTATTATCTATCTGCTGTTTTTATTATGGTAACAAGGTAAGTTTCCCTTTGTGGGATCAATAAAGTTCTATTCTATTTATTCTAGTCTATTCGTGGCTCTACACAACAAGAAAAAAAGCGGGTAACTTTCTGATGGTCCCCTGCCTTTGCCCCCAAACATATGGGATTGGCTCCAGCAACCCCTGTGACTGTGCACAGAACTAAGCAGGAATAAAAAATGGATGAATGGTTTTTGTTGTCATCCCCACACGGAGCAAACAAAGGGGGTGGTGCAGAGGAAAACGAGAAGAAAGCGTAAGACGAAGCCTCCAGCAGAACCTCCATGGGCAAACATTTGCTTTGAATGTTTGGAGGCTAAGAGGACAGGGAAAAGACAAACAAACACTGGAACATCTGTTATACGACAAAAGCTAGTAACTTATTTTGAACACTCCTTCAAAATTGGTCAGCGAAATGTAAACTTTAAGTTAGTGAACCATCCCGACAAGGATTGCAAAGCACTGGACTTCCCTCACTCTTTCTGTAGTTGCTCTGCCATGCTCTCGTAATTCCTGGCCAATGACTGAAGACATCTTTTGTTGCATGGTTTTGTTTACAAGACAGAAAAGTCCGCTTGACAGCTGCCTGAATACAGTTCGAGCACAAGGTTCAGGACTCAATCTGGACCAAATTAAGCGGATTCGGTCCGGACCAACAGACTTTTCTAGTCAGAATACACCCTAAGAAAATGTAGATCTAGCTAAAAAGCAATTCAGATGGTTCCTTTTCCCCCCAAAAAAATACCTGTTTTTTTAAGTGCTAAGTTCCAATGAACATTTCAGTTGTGGAATGTATAAGAAAAAGTCTCATAACCACTTATTTTTTGTCAATTCCAGACAGAGAAGTCCCCTCTGTTTCAAAAGAGAGCTTTAAATAAATGGTTGAGAAGCTATAAATAATTCAAGCTTAACGGCAGCTCCTCCGTCCTTCACGATGAGAGCACAAACAAAACCGCTTTTATACCAGAGGACACTGTGCAGCAGTTTCTGATCCAAAAACAGAACCTTTATCTGTGGTTAAACTCACTGCCAGAGTTTCCTCCATGATCGGCACAGGACAAAGTACTGTAGTCAGGGTAGAAACTTGACACATCAGAGACATGTACTTAGAGAGAGGCCACAGAGCGCCATTCGAGGCTTTTGGTATGACCTCGCTCTCCACTCTGCTACCCATCTGTTCAAAACCTCAAAAGCCGTATTCACCGCTTTCTCCTGGAGGAACGAGCAACCTGACATGCACCACACTTTGGAAAAAAGGCTTGATCAAAGCTTGAAGATTACAGCCTTGTTCACTAAAAGCTGGGAAGACATAGAGAAGTGGGCTGAAACTTTTAGGAAGAGGAGAATGGGTGTGGGGATGAAGAGTTGGCCAAAACCGATTTGTGCCAAATAAAACAAATAAATGTGAAGTGAAAGTATTTGGACTTTAGAAGAGGCCACTTACAGAACTCTGCTAGAGTGAATGAGGAACTTAGTCTGGAACAATTGAGTTAATAAGGCAATAAATAATGAAAGCTGCCGTTGGCGTACTGACAGAACAGGATGTCTGTGTGATCGCTGAAGCTATCGCACAGACATCCTGTTCTGTCAAAGTCTTTTCTTTGGCTGGACAATGGCTCAAAATTCCTGCAGAATTGATGATACAGAAAACATTTGATTTGTGTGTGTCTTATTCCCAGTTTTAGAACAAAATGTTCAACAGAAAAGTTAAAATATTGAATGTAATGTAATGGTATTAACCAGGGGTCTCCAACCGTAAACACTTAAAGACCCATTTGGGTGAATTTCTCACTGACCAGAACTCAGTAGAAGCCACGACATCTAACTTCACCCTTTAGAAAAAGAAACGCCTTTTTGTATTTATGTTTTTCTCACTATAATGATTAATATAAATGAAATATTTTTTTAAAGGGCCTATACCATGCTATTCTTAAGCCTTTTATAGCAAACATTATCCATGTAAATCACATGTGTCAAACTCAAGGCCCGTGGGCCAAATGTGGCCCACCATGTTATTTTATGTGGCCCGCGAGAGAATTAAAGTTTTTAATTTCTTAAAATAAAATGTTTCTTTTGTTGATTACATATGTTGAAATTATTCAATGTTTGCAGGTCACGCGTAATACATGTTCTTTGCAGCTCAGTTTTATGTTATTTTTCTTTAGTCACCTGGATTGTTTGATCCTTCATTAATGGAGTTATGTGGGTTTTGATAAGCGGACAAGATTTAGAAGGATTTATGCTAGAGAAACCGGTAGACTTATGTTTTCTATGCATCTGTAATAGTCACTGTAAAATGTTATAATAAATAAATAATGAGTTTTTTAACATTAAGGAGTAGTTACGTTTATTTTTCATTACATTTAGTTACATCTATAAGTTATATCTGGCCCTTTGAGGCCATCACTATGATGATGTGGCCCCTGGTGGAGTTTGACACCCCTGATGTAAATGGTCACATATTACCTTTGGAACAAAAAATAAGTTTTTTTTTTCATTAAATATGAGTTATTTCCGCAGTTCGTTTTCCTACCCTGAAGTAAGACGACTTGATTTCTGAGGCTCCGCCTTCCTCCCCTTGTGGGTGCCGTACATTTCTTGACATCAACCTAGCGCCTGCCTCAGCAGCGTGTCTGCGTTACGTCAACAAAAACAGACAACGTCCAAACTTTTGCAAAGATGGATTTGAATATTGTGCATAACATGGGATACAGTTTTTACCAAACACCGCTAGCTCCAGTGTGCCTGGGGGCGGTGCTGGCAGCGCAGACTCTTCCTGGAAGGGGCTGTTCCTCACTTTGTGATCTCATCATGTGAGGACCCACTTGTTTTCGTGGATTGGGAGGGGCTGCTGAGAATGCAGGTTTTTAGGGGAATGCTCAGAAATTCATGAATGGATCAAGATACCGCTTTGGGGTGTCTTTTCGTGAGCAATGAAAATTATAATGCGCTTAAAAGCTAAAAAAAAAAAAAGGTTTTGCATGGTATAGGCCCTTTAAGGAAAAAATAAAATATAAAACGAAAGAGACAATTTCCTTTTTCAAAACACAAGCTGGTTAATAACCTTCGACACAGGTTCAAATGACTACCTTTCAAAATGTCAGAGGTAATTTTAGAAAAAAAACCTTGAATTATTTCACCGTTTGTGTTCCATCTTAGCCAGAAATTCATAAATCTAACTAACAGAGCTAATTAGGTGAGCCTTACCATATTTTTCAAATCATAAGGTACATAAAAACCTTGAATTACAAATTTTCCAATTGTTTTTCTGTGGTACACAATACTTAAAATCTGTCTAAATGTTTTAGTGCAACTCATTTTTGTCATTCTTTGCTTTCAGTATCAATTTACAGTTTTTGAACTGTTTTCAATTTTGCAATCTGGTTTTTCATTTACTTTAAACTGATCCTGATTGGACCACATGGGAGATTTACAGGCAAA
The DNA here is from genome assembly GCA_037389245.1 of Oryzias sinensis. Lineage (NCBI taxonomy): Eukaryota > Metazoa > Chordata > Actinopteri > Beloniformes > Adrianichthyidae > Oryzias > Oryzias sinensis. The sequence goes on from CM074502.1 coordinate 2,540,391, forward strand.
CATTTCTAAAAGATCCAAATGTGTTTTTATTTCACATGTTAAAACTCCAAAAATTACACAAGCATAACTGGCCATGTTTTTTAAAAAAAAAGTCCCATTGTTGTGAAAAACTAAACTCCTACCTCAGTCTTTTGTTTAATTTCTTCATCATTCAAAGTGTCTTGGTTTGGGGGAGGAATCCACCTCTCACTGCCTCTCCACATGTTTCACAGGACTCTAGAACCTCTTTCTTCTCCAACTAAACAAAACAAAAGAAAAAATCTGTTTATTTTCTTATAATCGCTATGCTTTTTGCATGTTTCCATATGTCTGCTCATCTATTTGAAATCTCTGCCTGAATGAAAGACATGTCTTCAAATAAATCTTACAAGTAAGTTCCAGTTCTAGTTCTTTTCCAAGTTTGCTTGCAACATGGCTGTGCTATTAAACTTCATCCATTGACTGTATATGAGAACTGGACTGAGTGACCCCTCCTCCCCTGGAATCCCAACAGGAAGTTGGAATTCCAAACCAAACTCAAAAATGTGTTTACATGCTCTCCCGCTACCTTAAAGCCCCTCTCACCCCCAACCTAACATTAGGGGTGCAACAAAAACAAAGACGTACATGGATCTAGTCATCTACGATTCGATGCATCGGAATAGAGCGGAGCAGGGAGTTCTTGGCCCACCTGGCATATTTTCTGTCACAAATATGATCTTTTTCACAACAATCTGAATAGAGAAATAGTCAGAAATGCAATTTTGTGCTTAATTTTGTTTATGTCTGTCCACCATCATAAGATGTCTCAGCATCAGTCTCTAAACCAGGGGTGTCCAAATCCAGGCCTCAAGGGCGGGCAACCTGCTGGTTTTCCAGAAACCCTGCCTCATCTGTTGCTGATAACCTGGATCAGGTGTGTTAGCCAATAAGGAGCTTCAACGTCAGGTTGACTGAAAAACATATAGGACCCGGCCCTTGAGGCCTGGAATTGGACACCCCTGCTCTAAACCATCAACTCAGCTGGTCTCTATAGTCCTGTACACCGTTCCTTTCATTCTTGGTGACACTCTTGTCACAAATCACACTTGAAATCTACCCGTTCCATCCTGCGTGCTCACACTTCTTCACCCCTTTCCTACCCTCAGTCATCTACCTTGGTCTCCGTTGCTCCTGTAACCTCACTGTTCCTCTTGAGTTTTTCTCATTTCCACACAGATACTCTGTCCTGCTGATGCTGACCTTCATTCCTCTCTTTCCCAGATGAAACCTCCACCTCTGAAGATGATCCTCCACCTGCTCTCTGCTCTCACTGCAGATCACAGTGTCATCTGCAAACGTCATGGTCCTCAGAGATTCCCGTCTAACCTCATGTCTCAGTCTGTTCATCACCACAGCAAACAGTTAGAAGCTGATCCTTGGTGCAGTCCACCTTCAACTCCTTTCTCACACCTACAGAATATCTCACCCCCGTCTTCCAGCTCTCATTCTTTAGCATCTCCAGCATTGATCTCTATCACCCCAGATTTCTGAAATCTGGGGTGATAGAGATCTACAAAGAAACAATGCAGCCCCTCTTTCCTTCTTTGTTCTGTTGTGGTTCTCTTCCTCAGCAAGAAAGGAAACTGTTTTTCACCAAGGTTCACTTCTGACCTTAGTCTAGTTTCCAATACTGTTTTCCATAACTTCATTGTGACTCGTCAGTTTTATGTCTCTGCAGTTTCCATAACTACACATCTACTAAGCAGCAAAACATCGCTCCATTCTTCAAATACTTTCTCACTTTCCAAGATCTTGCTAAACAAACGCGTCAGGAATTTTGTCGATCAAACCTTTCCGTACTTTAATAGCTGAGGAACTCACAACAGTTTTTCTTTTTTGCCTTTCGCTTCTGACAGTCGGTAGAAGTTGCAACGTCTTTTCATTACTGTGACACTAACCATCATTAATATAGTTAACAAATAAACACCTACTTGTTCTTTCTGTCCTTGTCAAGGTTCTGTCCCTGATCTACTGGAAGAGCACCTTTGGGACGTGACATTCACTGTTTTCAAACAGTTCTAGTTGTTCCAGTCCAGTAAGGTTCAGATTGTCAGTAAGATAATTGCAAAATCACATCTTGCTGACACTAGAAAATCACAATAGTAGCATGAATTTGGGTTTATCCTTAGAAAAAAGGCAAAGTAGAAAAAAAAATTCTGCCCAAGCTTGTTGAAATATTTTAGGTCTTTTTAGGAAACATGTGGGTTTTCTAGTGGCTGCAATATATTAAAATAATCAATGCAGGGCTTGATGTCTTGAAAAAAACAATTTGGGTTGGTTGTTTTTCTGTCGGCTGGCTCACTAGATCAGTGTGTGGAGTAACCAAGTATGGTCTTTGAAGCAAAAAAAGCACAATGAATACTGCCTTTCATCTAACCATGAGGAACAGAATCTGTTTCCTTATTTTGTATTTGCATGCCACTGAATGCTGACAAGCTGTTGCAGCCAAATGCCAAGAGGTTTCACGGCATATCAGCCTCATGTAGGCGATTATGTCATCTTCTTGCTGAATTACTGACTGTCGGGACGCCATATGGATGGAAATGTCCTGACTATATCTGCTTTGCAGTTTTTCAATGTGTAGCTACTGTGATGAAACAGTTTCTTTATTGATCATTTTAGTCCCAGTCCGATCTTTGGATCTACCTTCAGAGCGTTCCCAGCGGTCTTTTAAATTAGGATTATGTTGTTTTTAACCAAAATACCCTAAAAAAAACCTTTGCTGTTTTCTGGGACATAGTTTCTGCAGAGCAGCAGGAGTTCAGCAGAAATTTGCCTCTGACTTATGGAGACTGTTGGGGTGAAGCAACCCGGCCCCCTTCCCATCACCCATAACTGAGCTATCTTTTTACACTCTCCTGCGAGCTTACAGTCCTTCATAATCTTTACCTAACATTACAGTTGCAACAAAAATGGCGATCAATATCAGAGCTATCCAGCCGTCCAGTTCTAATCCAGATTCCAACTCAGACGGGGAAAACAAAGACGTTCATGGATCTATTTGTCTGACAGTGGATGCATCAGAATAGAGCAGAGCAGAGGAACCTGTGGCCAGCGTATTTTCTACGTAACAAATACTATCTTTTTCATCTGCTCCTGATTCACCTTGATCTGAATAAGGAAATACTGCATTTTATCGTAATTTTCTTTTTGTATGTTCCTGAGTCTCCGGAGCTGCGTGCAGCTCTTTTATCTCTCTGTTAAGGCTCCATGAAGAAAATTACTAACAACCTCAATTATTTATGTCATTTATGTTTCCTTAACATGGCAAAAAACTTGGCAAAATGCTAGTAAAAGGTTTAATTTATGGTCCCTTTGGTTTATTATCACAATAAGCTTGAAGTGCATTATTGAATCTTCTGCTGCAGAATATTGTTGTTTCTGTTCAGAACCAAAGTCCTTAAAGTGCAAAATTCCATAATAATTCTAATAGCAAGTAAATCTGCTGCAGCAGAAGAATTTTATGCACAGGATGCATTTTATTTAAATAATGCATGTCTATGTTAACAACAAGGACTGAGCGATTATTGACTGGAAATAAATCACACTTAATAAAGGTGATGTAGTAAATAAGTTAAAAGCCTTATACAAAAACGTGTCACTGTTAAAATCTTAAATATTAAGTTGACTACTAGAACATTTTTAAGATTTATGTAGGTAAGATTTATTATTTGGTTTCAGACATTTGTTAAGTGATTTAAATCTGGAGAACCCACACTGCAAAAACTGAATCTTAAAAAGGACCCTAGTTTAAATAAATGATCTTATCAAGAAAGATTTTCAATAGCATAATAATAATATTAGCTTAGAAAAAACATTTCTTAGTGATTAATTTTCTTCTTAAAATAAGATTTCTTGGAAAGACAGAATTTTTCTTACCCCGAGTTTTTCTCCCATTTCAAGTGCATATTTCAAATTTTAAGAATTTTGAACTTATTTCTATGGTTTCCTGTTTTTGTAGTACGAGAACAATTATCTTTTGGGCTTTTAATGTTAATTTGACCATTTTTTTTAATTGTTCATTTTGGAAACAGGAGCAATTAACAGCAACTACAAAATTACAAATAAATACTTTTTTTTTTAAATAACCATGCCTAAATTTGACCCCCTGGGTTCTCCAGGATTAGTAGAACATTGCTGCTTAAAAATGGGTTTAAACAGTAATGGAACATTATCTTTTGACAGTAAACTGTCTAATCTTTGTTGAGATACTAATGGGAAATAGTTGGACTCGGACCCAGAAGTTGGCCACGCAATCTTCTTTACTGCTTTTTAGATACCTCTAGTAATGAGTCTTAATTCTGTGTTTCTGGAATTTACGTATCTCAAAGACATTTCCACTGAGTAAAGTTAGTAAAGTTTGGTCTTAATATTATTTTAAGCAGCGTCAAGATAAGACTTTTTCTTTTGCTGCACTAAACCATGAAAAAAAAAAACAAAGAGAACATTTTTCATGGTCCAGTTATAGGCCTGTTCCAAAAGTAAGATCTGAGCCCACAGCTACAGACCGTTCCCTCTGCTTTGACCTTTATTTTGTTCAGTCGACACGTTTCTTTACTCCTTTTCTGTAAACAGAACCCGATCTGTGGGAGGCCCACTGCTGCTTACTCACCGGGAACAAATACTGAGCAACTGAAGGAAATGAACACCTGACACTACTTCAGTTGCCCAGATGCTGGCTTCTCATGCAAAGTTTAAACACACACACACACACGGACAGAAAACCGGACCATCTGAGAACATTAATAATTTACTAAAACCCCAAAAAGCTTTTTAAATCTTTATGTACACAGAAAAAAAAAACATATCGAAATACGTTTTAACCAAAATTACTGTCAAATTTTGGAAGGTGTGCCAGAGCTTAACTCTGTCACTGTGTCAGGGTTCAACAAAGTGGAATTGCTTTTGGAAATTCCTGTTAATTGGGAGAAATGTTTTTGGTTGGCACTCTCACCTCACAGTTTGTGGGTCCTAGCTCCAATCCTGGCTGGGTTCTGTCTGTATTCTCCTCGTGCACGTGTGGGTTTTTCCGGGCAGTCCGTTTTCATCCCACGGTCCAAAAACATGCTTCATTGGTTAGCTGGAGATGAAGTTGTCTCTAGTGTGTGTGTGTGTGTGTGTGTGTGTGTGTGTGTGTGTGTGTGTGTGTGTGTGTGTGTGTGTGTGTGTGTGTGTGTGTGTGTGTGTGTGTGTGGCTCTGCAACCGACTGGTGATCTGTTCAGGGTGTACCCCTCCTTTGCCAAACAGTAGCTGGGAAAGGCTCCGGCAACCCTGTGATCCCAAAGGGATTAAGCAGAATCAGAAGATGGATGGAAATGAAATGCAAAACTTTCTACCTTAATTGTGTCCTTTGCCAGACTTTACCTCAAAAAAGGTACTTACCGTATTTTCTGGAGCATGAGTGTTTCTTATCGTTTGGCAAGGGCTGGGACTCGGGAGCGACTTATTTGTGATTTCTTTTTTTAAACATAAAAAGGCTCATATATTTATTATCCCACCAACAAGCAGTTGCCATTTAGTGGTTGTTTCACACTACAACCTCTAGAGGTCATTGTAGATGTGCATATCAGTATCTGCTGTTAACAGCAACACAGAAGAAGAAGTGACGTCCAAAACAAACATGGAATCTGATTATTCTTTTCTTAAACTTCATGATATTTTTCTTATTTGCATCGAGACACTGTTATTCTTGATTTTATTTGTTGCTTCCTTGGATTAAAGCGGGACAGCAAGTCATCAAACTGGGTAACAGAGAGATGGAAGTACCACTGAAAGCGCCATCATGCAGACCTAGAAGGTAAAGTTAAAAAAAAAAAGGACTGAATGATCTCATGAGTCCAGACATGGACAACGTGTTTATGGACACTTTAGCAGAGCCCTTCAAAATAAATAAACCTAATCTCTAAACATCATCCATGTCTTCTGTACATTGTAAATGAGATATACAGTCAACGTTCCATGCATGATGATGCAGATTCTAGCATCTAGTTTGTGAACGCATCTTTGGACAATCATCAAGCATCAAATTTGAAGTGCGTCAAGAGGCAGCGGATGTTTTGATTTTTGATTTGATTTGATTTTCAAGAGGCAGCGGATGTGACTTTAATGAATGGATGTGAATGCAGAATTACGCTGAGCTCGGCAGATTTGTTCATAAGTGTTTGACTTAGAAATGTTTTTTCTTCTTTTTTGTGAATTTTTGGCTCCGACAACTTATACTCTGGAAAATACAGTAATGTAATTCAGATTGTGTCTTATCCTGCAGAGATGTGCAACAGTTGCATTGCCCCTGTGTCTGGACCATTTTAAAAGCTAAGTTGCAGTAATAACCAAATATGTTTTGATATTTGAACATTTTTAACTGAATTTATTTTTAATTAGTAGGCTTAATTAATATTTACACCAAACATTATACATATAGCAGAAAATTTTATTAATTATTAGTGTAAATATTTTCTTTGTAGTATATATTCTATTTTATGCTGCTATCAATCGGCATTATGTAAAGATATATAAATCACTAAATATGTACAATTAAATGATTGGTTTTGTATCATTTAGGCTTTTTGCATTTTGAGGACAAACTCATGCTTGCATAACTCTTAGAGACATTTAAACAAAAATAGCTTCATTTTAGTTTAGAGAATATGTGCGCTGCAGATATTAAAGGTTTGACCGATGTATTGCATTGTGGGGTTTTTTCCAAGAACACTGTCATGGTGGCCTGTCAGACTCCTCCCCCTCCCAGCTCTGCTCCAGACTCTCAGCTGTGACTCATCACCTCATCCACGCACCTGCTACTTAAGGAGACTCACCACAAGCATTCTTCGCCAGATCGTTAAACCTGATGGTCTGCCTTTCCCACGAGAGTCTCCAGAGTCCTCAGCCGACGCGAGCAGAAGCTGAATCCCTCACGCTCCTCAAGAACTCCGGCCACGCCACCGTCAAGAACTCCAGCCACGCCTCCGCCAAGAACTCCAGCCACGTCGCAGTCAAAAGACTCCATTCACGCCACTGCCGTGAGCTCCGGTCACACCGCTGTAAGATCTCCGTGCTCACCTTGGTCTACGAGCCGCTGTCAAGCTGCACGCCGCTCTCCCCTACTGGATCCGCTAGCCCCTTCAAAATAAAACCAGTTACTTACCTTTTCACATACCTGCCTCTTCCTTCCGGGTTGCAGCATCTGGGTCCACCTTGATCTGATCATGACAAACACAGATTTTTCTCCATTCATGTATTTATTCCCAAAGAACAACACAAACTTCAATTTTACCAAAAAATATATACATATCTGCCATAAAGTTTCACATTAAACAAGCCTACACTTAGAGTTCTTTTTCATAATGCTAACACCTTCACACCACCACATAGACAATCCCAGTATAAAGCTCCAGTGAAAATTTGTTTAGCAATGACTTTTAGTCATTAAACCCATTTTAAATTGCAGAAACTGAAAATAATTTGCGCAATATGAACTTCAAAACTCTGTGCCTTTAAAACAAGGCCCTATATTTGTTGCTTTTTTGTGCATCATGTTTTAAATAATAAATTACTTCACCTTTATCTTGCTAAAAACAATAATCTTTTAGTGTTTACACAGCAAGATAAAGGTAGGTGTGCCCATTCATTCAGTGTCAAAGCTTGATCTAGATTTCAGATATTACCTTGAGAAAAGTTAGGGGGAAATTACCTTTAAAGGCAAAGCTTTCCAACCTCAGCCTTGGAATTGATCTTCCTTCTTGTTTTTGCAAGGAACCTGTCAAACATGTTGCTGATTGTCATTTTATAATTACCTGAACACTCTTAAACCAGGTTATTATCAGTATTTAGGATGGGTAATAATAGAAATCAGAGGACTAGGGTTGGGCAGCCAAGGCCACGTGGACAGAGACAAAATGATTCCTGAAAATTAAGCTTCAAAATGCTGAACTATTGAAAAGCAAGGATTTCCTTATTTTAGAAGACCTTCAGAGTTCTTTCAGCAGTGATATGATACATTTTTATGAAGATCTCCAAAGGGACTAACCACAGGGAGCCTATTTCTGCAGAAAGTCCTCTAAATGTACGCAGTGACTATTTTATTCCCAATGCTTTCACGTTCACTCAGACACCGAATCAAAGTGAAATAATAAAGAAAAGGTAAATTAGCTGATTTGGATAAGAAGTACAGAAGAATCTAAGTTGAGTTTGGTTGAACAAAGAAGGCTTTAGCATTAGCCTTACGGTAATGGTGATTGGTATAGGTATTTGTGTGTTAGTGTCTGCCACTGCATTTCTTAATAGTTAGGTGAAGGCTAGGCCATGCTTACCCAAAGATTGTTTTTAAATTATGAGAAAGTATCGCAGTCATAATTTTATCCATCCAGCCATCCATTTATTTCCCGTTATGTCCCTTTCAGGGTCACAGGGTTCTGATGGGAGAAGGCACGGGGTAAACCCTAAACAGGTTGCCAGTCTGTTGCAGGGGCACACACTCACATTCACACCTAGAAACAATTTAGAGTCACCAAGCAACCTACAGTGCAATTTTTTTTTTACTTTAGAAGGTTTAGATAAATTATTGTGAACAAAAACGGGCACATCGCGGTGGGATGCCAACGCACAAGTACGGGACAGAAAAAGCTGATAAATTTGACATCTTTATTTCTTTCACATTGCACTTTTAACTATAGATCATCCACAGTTAGAGAAAAGGAAGCCCAACTAGTACATAGTACTAGTCTGTAGATCCCTGACTATCATCACAGCTTCATGTCATCGTCTTCATATGACATTTTTCAACTTTTCATCTACCATATTTTTCGGGGTATAATATATTATAAAATATAAAATATATACATATTCATATACATATATACATATTTTGCATAGTTTGATTGAGGGTGCGACTTATACTCAGGTACAAGTTATATGTGATTTAAAAAAAAAAGAGAAGGCTTATTTATTCGTTATATTCCTTCTATCAGCCACTGTAGGTGTGTGTATCAGTATTTGGTACTGACACAAACGCAGAAGAAGAAGCCCTGGCCTTGGCGTAGATGTTCAAAACGGACGCAGACGATGAAAAATTTAAAGGAGTTCGTGATTTAATGTGTTATAGAGTTTAGTTGACTTTGTTAACATGTTCTTTATGCTACTGTTCTCTGAATAATTGTTCGTATGTTGGGTTAACATACTAGACACTTATTCAGTTGTGTTACATATGGTGTTCACACAGGTCTGTTGTTGCTAGCACTTGTACTAGCACTTGTATCTGCAGCTAGAACAGTGTGAAATGTTAAAACGGTGCAATTCTTGTGAACCTCCAGGCTTTTTCCTCCAACACTTGTCATGTAATTCCAGCCAGACACAAACCGCAATTATTAATAATTTCTCCTTCATTATTGAGTTTCAAACGATTGGTACTTCTCCTTCATGATCAATTTAGGCACTTCGTGAATTAAAAAGGACGCCATCTACTGTATAGGTCACGACCAAAGCCAATTCCCTGAGAGGTCAAAGTTCAACCGGTTAAACTTTCAGTGCACGTTTTGTTGATAAAGCCCACAAATGGACTTAAAAACTTGCGTAGCAACGCGTGAACACAAGAATTTTGAACGTGGAAGCCTGAAACGCACATTTCTGTGTGTTTACATAAACTTTTGGTTGGAAGCAGTCGCTTGAAGACGCGTTTTTGAGCCTGGTGTGAGAGTAGCATTATGCTCACGTTACATACGATTTTATTTCTTATTTACTATGCATATTTTGGTGTCTGTGAATTATACTCCTGAGCGACTTATAGTCCAAAAAATATGATAATTACCTTCTGACACATTGTCTCTGAAGGTGCTCTCTTTGGTTTACGTCACCTAGTTATTTAGCTCAAAGATCTGTCTGCATTTCCACTGTAGTGATCCACCATAAGAGTTAGTTAAATGCAAACCAATACCCCTTTGATTCAGGCAAACCCAATTTTGCCAATTTGATGGTCCTAAACAAAGTGGACCAACCAAAGGAACAAACTCTGGACCACACTAGACCCTCAAAATACACCCAAAAAAACATAAAAATGACATCCAGTCCTTTTGGTTTTTTCAACCAAATGTAAAAATTTAAAACTTCTGAAAAATGTGCCAAGAACAGATAGAAAAAGCAGCTGGCTTACAGTTGTTTGTGATCAGTTCCTTTAAGTTGTACTCTTATGACAAGTTGAGGAAGTCCTTGTGATGAGAGATCTCTGCTTTTCTTCTAGCCTCTCTTCAAGGCACTGAATGAGGACGGGGTCCACTTTTGGTTCAAACTTATTGGCGAACCAGTGGCCGTAGTTGAGTAACCAGCGCAATTCACCACAACCATAAATACAAACGCTGCGAACATGTTCCCCGGTACACGGTGGGTATAGACTCCCCTCCAGATAGGACCACTTCACCAGCCTGGTCTTACTCATCAGATCCGTGATATCTGGCTTTTCTCTGGCCACTTCTCCGGGAAAACCCGGCACCCGCACAAGTGTGGCCCAGAAGTGTTCGTCTGGGGAATATGTGTCCTTGGACCAGTCAAAGAAATCCATGGCAATGACAGAGGAGGTCATGTGTAGTATGAATTCTCGTGAAAGCACAAAGTAGGCATTCCCGATGAACATCTCTATGCCATGAGGTGGCGGACTTTTAGCCTGATCCGTTCTTACTGGCAGCTTTTGGTATTCAAAGCTGGCGTCCTTCAGCTCATGGTGGAAACTGAATCTTTCCTTCTTGATATTGGACGGTCGGCTCGTTTCTAACATGTTGGAGCCATTGAGCTTCCTTAGCTCTGACACCAGCTCCATGTTGGACTTGAGTGGGAAATCCTGGCCGCAAAGGTTGATGACGTATTTCCACTTGACCTCTGACTCCACGAGGTCATGAAGACAGTTGAGATCAGCTTGCAGTCGACTGATGCTGGCATAAAAGACAGACTCTCGCTTGCTGGCGATGAAGACGTTGGGCAGGCAGCGGGCCAAGCCCTCCATTGCGGCGGTAAACTGAGGTGTGGACTTCTGATCATAGTGTATACAGTAGACATTGACAGGCGAGTATGTGGCCCTGAGCAGTCTTTCTACCATCCACGCATTTTTATGCACAACTAAGGAATAAGCCAGAGGAAAGTCTTTCTCTTGGTCTGAAAAACACACGTCATCATAGCCTCTAATTTTGATGAATGACGGGCAGTTTTCTGTGAACTCTGCAAGACTTTCATCTGTGTCTTCTCTTTCTTTGTTCTTCCTGATGATAAGAGCTTTACCAATCTCCACTGGGTCCATGTCATAAACAGCTGAACAGTTGATGTGATACTTGTGGAACGGGAGGCTCTTCAAGACTTCTGGTTGGTCCGTGGGTTCAGGAATGTTGCTGTGCTTTATGTTGACCAACAGCAGAGCAATTATGATCAGCAGGAGGAGGGATGGGATGAACCGATTTCTTTTTAGTTGCTGCCATGACCGTCGTGCTTTCATTCTGCAGCAAGAGAGAAGGTGGTTTAAGAGAACTGAAACTTAGCTGTGCAAAGCCAATGTCCACCAATAAATAAACCCCTTTCCTTGATCTTTACGACTCACGAAACAAACTTTTAACAAAACATCAATAAACTTGAAACCTGGTCAGATTAATGCTTACAATGTAGCGTCTGCCAAATAACTAAACAAGCTGAAGACCAAAAGGAGAAACCTAAGGATTAACATTTAGTAATATGAGACAAAAAGCAAAGAGCCGAATGACAAATCACAAGTCGTTTATTAGCCTCTACTAGAAATGGATGTGCTATAGAAACGTGTCATTTTAACTGTAAAAATACTTTATTTTTTGGTTGATTCCAATTAGAGATTTTTAAATGAATGACCGATGCATTGTGGTATTTGTATGATTTATTGCAATTTTAGATGATCAACTTTGTCCTTTGTTTGACACTCATGAATGTATACACAATGCACTTTTCATGCGCTATTTATTATACGTAGTATGTCATGTGTAGTATGAACTTTCAGGGAAACACATTTATTTTACTCCGTTCTACCAGGAAAATTGTTGCACGTACTAGGAAGCACTGCTATAATTTTATAGTTCTTGTGACATTTACAGTAAGGATCTGTCTATCTCACTATAAATTCTGTGATTTGCTGCAGCACCTCAAACAAAAAAATGATTACCGACTTTTCCTCAAAAAAAAGTTTTTATCTGATAGAAAAAAAAATTATATTTTATCTTATTACCAAAATGGCTTTCAAAATAAAAAACAAGAAAGTTAGATTAACTCTAGATGACGAATGACACCTAAAAAAGGGTTTTAACAAGAAACCCAAGAATTTAAAGGTGACAAACGTTAAAATTTAAATTTACGAATGATTATGCCCCCCCACCCCCCACAGTATATAAATGTTAACAGTCTTTCTAAAGGACAAAAGTATAGACGTGAAGCTTTAATTACAGGCAGGACTTTGGTTTGTTTTAAATGTTGAAATTATCTGTCATTTGGAGGTTTGCACCACAAAAACAGTCTATTTTGTCATGAACTCCTGCTATTAGGTTTGCTTATATGCAGGCAGAGAGTGAAGCCAAAACTCTGAAGGTAAAGTCATTTTATGAAAAAGTTCAAAGATAAGTGAAAATCTGACAAAGGACTCAGAGAAAAGTCTCTGTAAAAGCTGAAAACGAGATCTGGTTGAGTAGTTGGAACATGGTAAAAACACTTCTTCCACAAAAAGATACTGTTTCAGGAAATAGACGAAGAATATTTACTTATAGAAAAAAACAAGCTCATGTAAGAACAACTCAAAGAAGTATGTGCATTTCTCTCTCTGTGGGGTGAACTTTTGGAATAACACGAAGGAAAATATCAAAATGGGAAAAGATCTTTAACAATTACAGACAAAATTTTGGAAGCGTATACATCAGAAAACGAGTAGCCTAACGGGACAAATGTAACATGATTTCATGACTTTGTTTTGGTACTTTGATGCTTCTTTATTTCATTCTTCTGTGTCTACATGAATAATTACATGTTCAACATTTAAAGTGATTTAAGTCATTTAAGTCAGATTTTCTACCAACACAGATTTCGAGCAATGTATCACTTTCTGTTTATTTAACTATTTTGTTTAAATATAAAAGGAAATCAAATCAAATCAAACATCCAGATTTCAAAATTAAACGATTTCCCCTTCCTTTTAAAGTCCTTTGTTTTAACAACAGTAATGTATGTAAAAAAAAAATAAGAGTATTAAGACAACTGTAACTTTATGTGGCCTAGTAGTAGTTTTATTACATTTTTACTAAAGTTACACTTTTTAGCTCACTACTCGTTACTTACCTACTCTGATGATCAGATTAATATATTTTACAAAAAAAATCTTCAGCTTTGTATGTTCCGCAAACTTTTGTAAAATCACTATAGATTTTTAAGTGATAAAATACTTGTTTTATTGGAAAAGTTTAACGCTTACCTTTCTGCGCTCGTGCGTCTTTTCCAGACGCCTCGCGCTCCGACTCATCAAGCCACCTTGAAAGTTTTGACGCTAGATTTCACTTCTTTTCCTCTCCGGCGATCATCCCTCCCCCTCTGATAAGCGAAGCCGTGTGATGATGATTAGACTGCGAGGTTCGGGAGTCACAACCGAGACCTTCATGCTCCGTGACGCTCAGCCTCAAAGGTGGAGCCGACGGCCCGGATCCAGTTCGGACGGTTCCGAAAGCTGCGCCATTCCGAGCCAGAATGACCGCAGCTCCGACGGTCTGACGGCAAGGACGGCGCAAAAAAGAAAAGAAGAAAAAAAAGCAAGCCGGAAAGGGGGAGGGATTTCCTAGACTGGTTGAAATTTACTCAGAAAAGCTGCTCCCGGTTTTGCGCGCCGCTCCAAAGTCCTTCGATGTAAGAGGAGCAGAACTACTCCTCTCCAGGTGGAGAGAAGAGTGGTCCTGCGCTCTGAGGCGCGAAGAATCACCAAGTAAAAGCAGTCAGATCAGGAAATCCGACTTAAACAAAGAAAAAAAAAGCTGTTACCCAGACTTTGTAGCAGACAGGATGATGAGGAAGGACGTGTGCTTTTTTTTAAAGCTGACCCTGCAAACTGTTCAAGTGAAAGTTTAGATCCCCTGGGATGTAACTGAAATAAACTTTAATGTCCTCTTTGTCTCTGCTCACAAAAACCCAGAGCTTGTGAGGGAGGTGACGCTGACAGGCATGAAAGTTCCAACACAGAGCGGAACAAAATGAGTTTATCTCACTAAATCTCCAGCCAGAGAGGACATTTTCATCTGATAACATGTGGAACCAACCACAACTCTTGTCTTTGTCAAAGCTAAAACAACAACGGCCGGTTATAGTCAGAGATGTCACGATAACTCACAGCAGAGTCTCTGGGACGTCCTGTGGTGGTCCTGTGGCGTCCTGGTGAGAGCTCTGGCTGAAGATGAAAGGTCGGGTCAAAGCTGCATCCTCCCGATAGTGATGCAGTCCTGCAGGCCTGCATGACTTCTTCTTTGGTTTATTCAGAACACACAGTAAAGAACAATGGACTCCACATCAATTTTCAAGGCCAGGGCGGGTTACAAAAGCAGAAAACAACAAAAGACAATTTATAGGTTGCTTTTTGCTTGCACTAGAAGAAAGTGTGTAAATCATGTCGAATTTGGGCAGTTCATTCAAAGACATTTGCAGTTTTCTTGCTAAGTTTTATGAATATAATATTTTGTTAATACAATCAAGGGATTCGTCAGATAGCACTGCTAAGATCATAACAAAATCCAACAGGTTGTCACTAAATTCTTCTTGCTGTACTTCAGTATCACTAATCGCTTATCGGTAATGTGCTTGCTATTCAGTAGCAGAAAACAAAATACGTAAAAATTGATTGAAAAGAGAGAATAGAAGAAGCGAGAAGGCAAAACAGATTTTTTTTTTTTTTGGGTGGGGGTTTTGGTTGTCCATCATTAAATAAACAAAAAAGTCACATTACAGGAGCCTCTTTGGGGGAAATGTCACTAAGACATAATTGTATTTATTATTTGTCCCATGTACATAACTCAAAAACAATGGAATGACCCCCCACCCACCTATCTGGGCTTTGTCATCCTGTCTCAACTCTTGTTACGCCCTCATGTTGTAAAGGAAATGCTATTGTACGATGGCCGTAAGTCAAACTCCAGATGTTAGTAAGAGTCCAGCTCCTTACCGCAAACGCTTTGCACACAGGATGTGAAGGTGATTCTGTGTGATTGTCTACAAGATGCTCACACAAACCACCCTCTGATTGTTTCACTTCCTCATTTCTAATGCCGCATACACACTGGGCATGTGTGGCACGTTTAAGAAAGCGCTGAATGGAGATTCTCTGACAGGCTTTTAGCATAGGGTGTTGACACTGGACTACCTGATACTAACGCATGTTTGTTGGAAGGTTTGGTACAAACTGTCAAAGCGGTGCAGATCTTGTGAATCTTGCTGCTGTCTTTTTCTTTCCCAGCTCTACTCAGATAATATGTAAGACTTGGTCTCACGTAACTCCAGCCGAGCATAAATCACAATTATTAATTTCTCCTTCATGATCAATTTGGGCATCTCTGTGAATTCAAAAAGGACGCTACCCAAACCTTACCACCAGATTTGTCAAAGTTCAACAGGTTTAACTCTCAACGCCTGTTGAATGGTCGCACGTTTTGTATGTAGAGCACACAAACGTACCTAAAAACGTTCATAGCGACACGTGAACGCAAGAGGTTTGAGCGCAGAAACCTGAAACGTGCGTTTATATAGACTTTTTACTGGTGGTGGATGCTGACCCCCGGTGTGAACGTGGCATCACAGCCAGGCAGGGTCCAAGAGCTGCACGAGGAGCGTGCACCTTTCACCTCAACAGCACTAGTAAGGGTTAGAGTGGGTTGAAAAAATGATTGTGCCTGCGTCTGAGCCACTTCAACCTTACCTGCCCTTCTTCTACTTCTACTTCTGAGTATTTGAGAAATGAGGAAGGTTTCCTGGATAAGAAACGAAATAACTGTAAAAGGAAAGTTTAATAAGTATGCAGACTATAGGACGTTATCATTGATTGTGTTCTGTTCATGAAGAATATAAAGCTTTAGGGTTCATAGTGGTCTCTAGCTATTTCACGGTTCACCTTTTGTGGGTTATAGAACGTAAATCTTACGATTTATGAGGGGATGCATTAAAAAATAGCTTACTGGAGATAAATAGGTGTGTCAAGGTCTGGTTTGGACAGAGTGTCTTTGATCCTCCTAATGGTATTGAGGCGGGAAACGGCTGCTATACTTTTATTGTGACACTTAAAGTTGAAATCAGAGTCCATGATAACACCTGGACTTTCCAATTGTTTTCTGGGTTAAAAAAGATGAGAAAAAAAAGGTAAATCAGGTGGCTGATTAATCAAATTTGCATAGCAGTTTATAAATATAAAAGGGTTTTGACAAAAGTGGCATTTAAAAGGAGATGCAGAGAAATGCAATAGCTGGTTAATGACAAGAACATTCCAAGAATCAGAATAAATAATAGAGGTGGGAATCTTCCCAGAACTTTGTTTAGGATCCGTTCTCTGAAAAATGAAGAGACGTAGGAGGCAAATCCAGGAGACGCCATAGATGGAAACTAAATAATGTATTGAATAAACTCAAATATGAATGAATAGATAACAATCTTTAACATGAAAACAAAAAAAGGAATAAATAAATAAAAAAACATTTTAAAAATTACTTAACATCAACTTTAAACTATTTCCAGATAAACTTTATAAAAACTTTTTCCAGTACAAAACCGTCTCTAATACATTAGAGACTTTAGAGAAGCTAAAGGAAACCTGGTGTTGTTTTAACAAGAGGAAGCTCTGAACCACACACACACACACACACACACACACACACACACACACACACACACACACATACAAATAAACACACGCAAATGCAAAAATGCATAACACTTACAAACACACACATACACATACACACAAACATACACAAGAACAAACACACGAACGCAAAAATGCATAAAACTTACAAACACGCACAAATTGAGACCCAGTACAGTAAATGTGAAAACTGTTGCTAAGAGGTTTTCCTGCAGATTCATCTCGTCTTCCATCTGTTGATTATTCAGACGTTTTTAGAGAGACGCCCTGCAGACGTGAAAGCTGTCTGCAAACATCACTCTGTAGACGAAGATTAAAAATAATCTAAAACACATTGAGAGATAAATATCGGTCGCACATGAAGTTTTATAAATCTGCACAAACCTGTTCATGAATTCATGAATATGAGCATGTTTGTGTTGCACTTCCTTCATTTACTTCTGCACACTGTGTAACTTATTACTATTTTTATTGCAGCTTTTTTACAACTGTTTACGCTCTAAGATAAAAATCTCCACACAATTTTTCAAAATTCGACTTAGAGATTTGCACAGCGTTACACACAATATCTGCGTCCCTTTTTTGGTAAAACATTGCCCACAGGGATTTTTGAAACTAGACGAACCTTTCAACATCCCAGACACTGATAAGGATTGGGAGGTTACTTCCTTGTCATTACAAAGCCCCGGAGTGCCAACGACCACACAAATGAAACTCACATCCCCAAGTCGTGGAAACAGACGTGTGCTGATATGAACACAGGTGGGTGTGCTGTAAAAGGCATCCGGTGAGTTCTGGCCAAATATCTAGCACATGCTATTTTCTAAAAAAACAAAATTGTGTTTTATTTATTACAACAGTGTGAAACTGTCTGCAAAAGTGTCTGATCATTGAGGACTGTGCTGGTTTAATGAAACTAACGGCATTTTCACAAATATCTGTATATGTTTTGACTGAAATGTGTCATTTTTCAAACAATCTGGGAATTCTGCAATTTGAGTGTTCTGTTTGGATAATCGTGATTATATATTTTTTTAATGGAACCCGGTTGTCGAAATTGCGTGAAAACAATTAAAATGAACTCTAATGCATCAGCAGTATTTCCCCCTCTTGTTAAATGCCCCACCCAGCTGACTTTAGTGATCTGAAAGCCGAACCAGACTTTGCAATCAAATGAGCTCCACTGGTGTGTGCAGCCATGCAGACCTCCCAGATGTTTATACAGAACAGACATTCAGTTAGTGCCTGACTGCACAGTGTCAGTGTTTTTGTGTTTATTGCTGGAAACTAAATATTTTTTCTTTTCTTCTGAACAAATAAAAAGCAGAAAAACAAACTCAATCCAATCGGAAAGTCCAAGTGACTTTTAAGAGACTGTAGGCCTTTGTCTCCCCTGGCCTTACAGGTGGATTCAGGTCATTGTTTTCTTATTGAAAGATAGAACTGAGACAATCATATTATAGTGATAATAGCGTGAAAGCAAATGATAATTACTTACCTCTAACACTGTGTATAATTCATTTACAGGGCATGAAAAACCTAGATGATGTTGAGAGATCAGATTTATTTATTTTAAAGAGCTTAAAAAAGTGTTTGTAATCACTTCTCCATGTCTGGGTTCATGAAATCAGTCAGAGACTCTTCCAGTACAGCGAGGTTCACCCTGCAGCAGGGAGCTGCGTCTGAATGATGGACGCTTTCAGCGGTACTTCTGTGTCTCTGCAACCAAGGGGCTGGCCCACATCAATCAAAGAGGGAAAAATAAGACTAAAAATACGTTTTTATTGTTGTTCCAATGCAAATAAGTAAACTATCAGGAGTTACGAAGGAGAAGGATCGGATTCCCCTCATGTTGATTTTGGAATCCACAAGCTGATCGTGTCCCTGATAGGTTGATGCAACACGTCTTCTTCACCAAAGTTCAGATTTCTGACGTCTGGACATGCTGCTCCATGAAGCTGACACTTGACGGGTTTGACAATGTGCAAAAAAAAAAAAAGAATTTATCAGCTGGAAAGCTGAAAATTTAACAAAAATTAAATGCTACTTGAATTTTTACTACAGGTGGATTCAGGCTGCATGCATGTAAAAAATGCTGTCAGACCTGTCTGAGGCACACAGGAAAAATCAAGGTTGTAGACTGCGGGTGAACCCGTACAGAGAAAAGGATCATACACATTTTTCTACTGGCATGCTGCAGTGGACAGGTTGTATCAACACTTAGGTAAAACATACAGTGAGATGCAGATGTGTCGTACGGGTTTTACATTTTTTAACCCCGTCGATTGAGCCCATTAGAGCTGTTCATGTGATAAATGCTCATTGCGGGCCCCAGACTGACTATTGGAAATGAGATAATTAGAGTTTAGTTTGTGTGGACATCCTGTGGGCCATTATATATCATGTACACACTTTGTGTGTGCAGCATTGGCACGCAATCAGTAAGGAGCTAGTGCGTGCACCTTACCAACAACTTGGAGGTGGCAGCACCACCAGTACATAATAAGTGAGAGCAAGTTCCATTAGCCTTAAGCTACGTTCACATCATCCTCTGCAATGTCCTCAGGCGGCTTCTTCCAATGTGCTTTATGTTGCAACGAAGAACTGTCCATCAAGACGAACGAGAGTGTACTGAAGCTGTGGAGGACGGATGCAAATGTACTGAGCTTCCAGGTCCAGGTTTTTTTTGTGTATAATTCATTTACAGGGCAAAAAAAAAAAAAACTAAAACGCTTTATCAGCTGGAAAGCTGAAAACTTAACAAAAATCCAATACTACTTTTTTTCGGTAGCACCTCAACGTTCAGCTGCAGGGACCAGTGAACAAAGCTGATAAAGATAAACATTTTATAGAAATGACAACAGAAGAAAGTGTATTTTGCAAATGTTAAAGATTTTGTGGCTGCACGGTGGCGCAGTGGTTAGCGCTCTTGCCTCACAGCAAGAAGGCCCCCAGTTCAAGTCCCGGCTGGGGGACATGAAAAACACAACATCAATGGGGACCTTTCTGTGTGGAGTTTGCATGTTCTCCCTGTGCATGCATGGGTTCTCTCTGGGATCTCCGGCTTCCTCCCACCATCCAAAAACATGCTACATTGGTTTATTGGCAACTTTAAATTTTCCATAGGTGTGAGTGTGAGAGTGAATGGGTGTGTGATTGAGGATATTCCACCCTGGGACAGACTGGCGACCAGTCCAGGGTATCCTTTGCCTACGCCCAAGTGGCCGGGATAGGCTCCGGCAACCCCGTGACCCCAAAAGGGAATAAACGGTGAAGAAGATGAATGATGACAAAAAAAAATAACAAAGATTTTATCCCCTTACTGATAATATTTAGTCTTCAGCAGTCATAAAGGCTTTAAGGTTTGCTGTTCTCCCACTAGATCTGTCTGAACCCTGAAACACATACATTATGACTATTTTGTGAAAGGGTCTAATCCAGAACAAACAGCTGCTGAAAACCACGTTTTGCTGTGTTTGCTGAGTATTAGCCGCAGCTCAAGTGTAAAAACGTGCAGCTTGCAGAGAGGACGGACTGGAAATAAGTTCAGGTGACAAAGGAGAGAAGCAGAAAGACGGGATGTTGTTTGATGTCAATGATGGGTGGAGCTGTACAAGTATAGCAAACCAAAATTGCTGAGTCATGTTTTGTATGAAGAATTAATTGTGCTATCTTAGATGACCCCACCCTTACATTGACGTGTTCTCCCCACCATGACAAAGGTGGAAAGATTTCATGTAATCCATGGACACCAGTGAGGTTCACAAATCATTGAAGAAAAAAGCTTCAGCGCACTGTCTAGTGGGTCTAGATGACCCAACTCCCAATGGTAAAGTGCCTAGGATAGCACAAGGGTTACGAAATAAATTAATGGAGTTTTGTGTTTTTGCAAAAAATGAATAAACACAATCGGCCTTGAAAACTATTGTCTACATTTTAAGTTGTCAATGCTGTTGATGTGCTCACTTGAGATAAATCTGTCTTGTCTCTGACTGTCAAAAGGGTGTGGTCATAGTTTTTCCACCTTCTTCACCTCTGCTCCCTGTGACCTCACAGTCCTTCTCGGGTTCCTTTCATTTCCACACAGATACTCTTTCCTGCTGCTGCTGCTGACTTTCAATCCTCTCCTTTCCAGGTCAAACTTCGTCCTCTCTAGATGTTCCTCCACTTGCTTCCTGTTCTCACTACAGATCACAGTGTCATCTGCAAACACCGTGATCCACAGAGATTCCTGTCTAACCTCATCTGTCAGTCTGTTCATCACCACAGCAAAAAAGAAGCTGATCTAATGTGGAGTTCCACCTCCAGCTTTCATCCATGTCTTGAATATCTGGAACCTTCTTTTCTGTAACTCCAGACTTCCTCATCCAAACCGCAGCTCCTGTCATTGACCTCTAGATCTACAAAGACAAGATGCAGCTCCTACTGACCTCCTTTGACCTTTTCTTCTCCAGAAGCTTCCTAAAAGTTAAATTTCCATTACCTGTCACGCACCTCAGTGGGGCTGCACGGTGGCGCAGTGGTTAGCGCTCTTGCCTCACAGCAAGAAGGCCCCTGGTTCAAGTCCCGGCTGGGGGACATGAAAAATACATCAATGGGGGACCTTTCTGTGTGGAGTTTGCATGTTCTCCCCGTGCATGCGTGGGTTTTCTCCGGGATCTCCGGCTTCCTCCCACTGTCCAAAAACATGCTTCATAGGTTAATTGGCAACTCTAAATTGTCCCTAGGTGTGAGAGTAAATGGGTGTGTGATTGTGGAAGTTCTACCCTGCGACAGACTGGCGACCTGTCCAGGGCATCCCCTGCCTACGCCCAAGTAGCCGGGATAGGCTCCGTGACCCCGAAAGGGACAAAGCGGTACAGAAAATGGATGGATGGATGGATGGCACCTCAGTGTGTGAAATTTGTTCTCCTGGACAGCCAAAACTACTGCCATCATCAAGAAGGCTCAGCAGCGTCTGCACTTCCTGAGGGTCCTCAGGAAGAACATCAACAGCACCAACCTGCTGCTGACCTTCTACCAGTCATCCATCCAGAGGCTGCTTACTTACTGCATAACTGTTTGGTTCGGAAGCAGCACGGGCGCGGATAAGAAGAGACTGTAGAGAGTCGTAGAGACGGCTCAGAAAATCATTGGATGCCCTCTCCCCACCCTGATGGACATCTACTCTGCGCGCTGTCTCACTTGGGCTCATAAGATTATCAAGGACAGTTCAGACCTGTTCAACCTGCTGCCCTCTGGGAGGCGCTACAGAGGCATTAGAAACAAAACGAACAGACTCAAAAAACAGCTTCTTTCCAAAGGCAATAACCATCCTCAATTCCCAAATGCACAGATAAAATCCATATTCCTGTTAACTTACTCTGTCCACAGTGTCAACACTCTACCTCCTTACCACCTCTTGCACTTCTGACATGTTTACACACAGTTTTCGTACGCAATTTTGCACAATATTTTCGGCACTCTTCGTTACAGTTTATATTTGCACACTTGTACATACTGTTTGTTTGATTTAATTGTATTCCAATGTTTGTTTTTGTTTTTAGTTTTTCCCTTCCTTGCTGTTCTTGCACTGTTGGCGATGCTTCAATCTCATTGTACTATGCACAATGACAATAAATCTAATCTAATCTAATCTAGTCTAATCTACTGTCTTCCTCGCTTCATTCTTACTGATCTTTGCTACGTCCTGCTCCGAAACATCTACCTTTTCTCCTCTGTCCTGTCGAACATGTTCCTCATTCATGAGCTCTTTATAGTTATACTTCCATCTTTCCATCACACTTGTCCTTTATCACCCTAACCGGCTGCACTGGTCTTCCGCTTCCCCTGTACAAATCCACCCCTCCCTCCTTTGTGTCCAACCTGTCAAACAAGTCGTCATGCGCCCTCAGTTTGACCTCCACCTTCACCTTGTGGTGCCTCTCCCAGCATACTGATGTATTCAGTCCTCTCAAGCTACAGACACCCCGGCCATATGACGCATCTTCAAAAACACGTTAAACACTGCTTCTCTTGAATTCGCTTTTTGCCCATGGTGTTCACATTAGACAAGAAGGGAGGGGCTTCATCTTTTTAATGGTTTACTAGCTCATAATTATGTTACATAATTATCAAAGTTGCAGAGTTTAGGAGGGGGAGAATCCCAGAGATTGGGAACCAAGTGGCTGAATGCTCGGCTCCCTATGGTAACAAGCCAAGCCGGGGGACACAAAGCAAAACAGAGGAAGAGGACCGGAGGGAGCGAAAGAGGGTAATAATATGGAGAAGGCTATGAAGGTTATGAAGGGCCTTTAAAGTAAACAGGAGGAGCTGGAGTTTGATTCTGGAGTTTATGGGAAGCCAGTACAGCTGCTTGAGAATGGTGGTGATATGACCAAAGTATGGAGTTCTGGAGATGATGCGGGCAGCATAATGTCCAACATCTATGGTTAGAAGAGACTTGTGTCATTCCAGATGTCACATCATGCACCTTCCTCCCAGCTTCCCAGATTACTATAGCTGCAAAAACAAACAAACAAACAAAAAAACAACAACTCCTGATTCACCTAAGCCTGTTTTAACTTTTTGCTTTGAAGCCACACAGCATCCTCTTTCAGCTCCCAAAACTTGGCCTTCTGTTCTGCCCTGATCTTCTTCATCTTCCTCACTACCACAGTCTTTTATGGAATATTACATATTTAGAGATAAAAAAAATAAAAAATAAAAATGTAGAGATAAAAACATTACGCTTTCTTGTCTTTGTTATTATTATTTATTGCGATTTTAAAGAAATTTGTGGAAGAAAAAGGTCCCCCCAAGGGAAAACGGGAAAAAGAGGGCGTGCTCTGGGTGACTTCATTTTTTTTTTTTTGCTTTATTGAACACAACACAAAATAACACAAGGACATTGACATAAAATTAACAAAATATGGCGAATACAAGAAATAATACTGAGGTTTGAAAGGAAGCAAAAAAAAAAAACATCAGTATGCATACATAAACCTGACCATAATCATAGAGAAATTAGGGAAAAGTATAAAATAAGGAAACAAGAATTTCAGTGTTGGATAATGTTACAAAATGTAGGATTACAACAGATAAATAAATGGTCTCAAATATTGGGAATTTATCAATATCTACTATGATGATCAGCCAGTGACCGTGTTCATCCTCTATATGGGACACAATTTTGTCTTGGAAGTTTT
The DNA here is from genome assembly GCA_037389245.1 of Oryzias sinensis. NCBI lineage: Eukaryota > Metazoa > Chordata > Actinopteri > Beloniformes > Adrianichthyidae > Oryzias > Oryzias sinensis. Next base: position 2,564,467 of record CM074502.1, read on the forward strand.
TGAGAAGTATAGGGACCCCTACTGATCTGGAATTGCCATGACGGAAAAAAAACCTTGTCCCCCCATTGCTGAGACCAAAATGATTTATCTTCATTTGTGGAGTGCGTTTCTTGTAAAAAATCAAAATCAACGTTTTTCCCTTTACAAAATATTAAAGTAAAAGTTTTTTCTCTTTGTTAGATCTCTTAGACCTCTTGCATTTAAAGAAAGTAAAGAGATATCTGTTTTAAGGTGCAACATGTAACTAAAAGGCAAAATTAACAGACCTAAATGAGGCTGAAAGTATTACCGAACAAAAACTTTAAAGCAACAAAACCTTGAATTTACAATAACCATCTTAACTAAATAAATTGCAAGACTAACTAAAGTCATGGAATGACTCTCTGACCATTAATGAAAGCTCTGGGTGACTTCATTGCTTTAGCAGCGCGTGCCTAATACGCAGCCGCCGTGACGGAACACTGACGTCATCAGCTTTCCCCGTATTTCCGCTCGTTGCATCAGGGGTTGTGAGTAGTGCCAACACCGGCATGGAGAGAACTGTCTGTTCCCGGTGAAAGTCACCGTTTAAAGTACGTACATTTTACAAAGAGACCAAACAATAACTTTAGGAATATAATGAGGCCGCGAGACAAATATTTCTCTGTAAGTTACTGCGTATGGTGTTTCGGCTAATGCTAAAGTAGGTAATGCTAACGCTAGCTAAGCTACAGAATAAAAATCGTACCCTTTCGAGCGCATATATTAAAGGTTTTTCTACACACTTATTTTTCTGTTTAAATATTTTTGAATATACAATTTTTTTTTATTCTGGTGCTAAACTTTAAATATTACCAGGAGATTGAAGGAGTGGGAAGGCTAATGGCTAAAGCTAAGGGAGGGGACTGTGTTTTACTACAGAAGAGAAAACCACCACTATATGGAAGACTGCACAGCTTTAATTGAGGTGAATAGTAGTTAGTATTTTTAATTACTACTCATAGGTCTTGATGCAGAGGGTGGTTTCTAGAATAGCCCTTTGAGGATAGCATGGCTAATGCTAGCACAAAAATTATGCTAATCATGTCAACAGTCTATGTTTTACCCCATAGATTTTTTCATTTGTATAAGGTCATTGTACATATTTACTTTTTTGTTATCATTATATCCTTTCATTTAAATGTTAATTAGATCAGTTAGATGTCGTTTTGTCTTGAGAAGTTTTGCCAATCTTCTGTTCTGTTTTAGTTTAGACTTTTGTAACCTTAAAGGGCCAACGACCCCTGGGAACATGCTGGCCCGCCTGTTCAGGCTCCATGGCCTGCTGGTGGCTTCCCACCCATGGGAGGTGATAGTGGGGACCCTGGCTGTGACCGTGTGCCTCTTCTCCATGAACAGCAGCTTCACAGCCAGCAGCCAAGTGTGCAGCTGGAGCGAGTGCCCCAAAGCGCAGGAGGTGATTGCCCCTCACCACTATTGTAAATCTGTGTTCATGTTTATAGATGTTTACAACAGGAGCTGTGTATTTTCTTTCAGAACGTCCACAGCAATGACTTTATCATCCTGACCATCACTCGCTGCATGGCCATTATTTACATCTATTTCCAGTTCAAGAACCTGTTGCAGCTGGGATCCAAATATATTCTGGGTCAGTATGTTGGATGCTTTTGGTTTGAAGTACTGAGCTGGTATGCTTCACCCCAGCATTGCTTTAAATAGATCTTAGATCAGGCATGTCCAAAGTCCGGCCCGCGTGCCAAAATGGGGCCTGCAAGGTCATGTCATGAATTCAATAATCTGTGGCGCCCAGCACCTCCTAAGAACTTTGTGCACGAATGCTTGATAACGATTGGTTTCTAAGAATTGTTTATACAATTGTTTGATCGTGGAAACGAGGGCGGCCGCTTCGAAGACAAATGGAAATTGGCTTTTTAAAATTTTATTTTTAAATTAAAGCACAACTGCGTGCGCTTAAAATGCCAAACCGTCTGTTTTTAAGGGGTTTATTATCATGAGGCATTGCCAGACAAGATCCTAACTTTGACAAACTGGGATGGAACGGTGCGAATAATTAAAGCAACTGGACATTGGTGTAACGGCACAGCAGCGTTTAAACGCCACAAAATTGAGCTACGAGGGAGCAACACTGATTGCAAAGCACTGCAAATCTATCAGCGATGGGGAATTTATTAAAGACTGTGTTGTGAAAGTGGTGGAGGACATTTGAGAAGAAGCAGGATTTTGATCATGTTTACTTGGCTTGGAACACTGTGGTCTGGAGAATCGAAGACTGATATTAAGAGACTGGTGGAGCCCAAAGAAGCAGAGTTTGTTTCTTTCATAAACCTGCAATGACAAAATAATGCTGGTATAAAAAGGTTCATTTGCATTTAATTTTAGTTCAAGAATGCAGGCCCAATGGTTGGCCCTCACACGGTCACCTCACCAAATCTGGCCCTTAGATCAAACGCAATATATTCTTGGATTTCCTGTGTGCTTGCATTACATGGATTACTTTTGTGGTGTTTTTTGAGTGCAGATTAAAACGAGATGACTATGCGTCCAATTATGTTATAATATACAGTAAAAATTTATCATAGAGTGGCAACAGTACTTAAATTTACCAAAACCGTGCAAGAGATTTCTGAAAGTCTTAAAAATGACTAAAATGCTTCTGCTTTCTCTCTGCAGGTATTGCAGGGTTATTCACAGTATTTTCCAGCTTTGTTTTCAGCACAGTCGTCATCCATTTCTTTGGAAAAGAGCTCACAGGCCTCAAGTAAGTTTTTTATTTTGTAGATTTAAGATGGTACCTTTGGAGGTCTAGGATACCTTTGGATTGAAAAAGACTTATCAGTTCAGACTTTGTGTTTTATATATATTTTATATAGACTTTTGACTTTCTTTGATTAAATTAAAGCTTCTTCAGTTTGGATTTGAGCAGCTGCGTTTCCATCACACATATCCACAAAACTTGATCAAAATTCTAGAAATGTGGCAAAAAATTCACGATTTCTCAAGTACGCCGTTTCCATTAAATCACAACTATGCAAATAAACAGAAACCAACTGACACGATAAGTCATTCAAACACACGGCGACGGATGTGATCAATACATTGTTTTACAGCAGATGCTTTCAAATTTCTGCCACGGCACTAGAGCTCATCATCATCTATCAAAGGAGACATTTTGCTACAGATGAAGCCATATTGGGAAACGGTGGTTGGTGATTTTACTGAGGAGCTGTGGATCAAACACTTCCACATGACACGCTCAACCTTTGATGGCCGGTGTGATGCTGCGGCACGTCTGGTGGCGCTCGCTGTGCAACACCATCAGTTTTCACGCTCCCTCTGACCTCCTCCTTTTCCTGCAGTGAAGCTTTGCCGTTCTTTCTCCTGCTCATCGACCTGTCCAAAGCCTGCACGCTTGCCAAGTTCGCCCTCAGTTCCAGCTCTCAGGTGGGACAGCAGTCATGTTTTTGCCGCTCGGTCTGTTGACGTGCATTCCAGAGATCTGATGGTTAGCTGATGACTTGATACGGCAGAGATTTCTGGGGATTTGGCTGCCGCCGTTGTCGGTATTTCCTGCTGTGAGGCGTTTCACTGAAGCAGACCCCCTTAATGTTCACTGTAATTTGTTGTCCGGGCTCAAACCCACGGCAGGGGTCGACTGTAAAAACAGCCTGATGCGGCGTCTTCAATGGTCGGGTTTCTGACGGGCCTGTAAACCTGTCAGATCTGCTATCAGACCGGCTCACTGCTGTGTTTGTGTGCAGGAGGAGGTGAGGGAGAACATCTCGCAGGGAATGGCCATCCTGGGCCCCACCTTCACCCTGGACGCTCTGGTGGAGTGTCTGGTGATCGGAATCGGCACCATGTCAGGTGAGTGTTCCACCGACGATGCCGACGGACGTCGGAAACGTTCCGCTGATGGATCTGTTGTTTTCCAGGCGTTCCTCAGCTGGAGATCATGTGCTGCTTCGGCTGCATGTCTGTTCTGGCCAATTACTTTGTGTTCGTGACGTTCTTCCCGGCGTGCGTCTCTCTGGTGCTGGAGGTAATGGCGATGCGTGACCCTGGCTCTGCGGGCGAGGGCGGGGTGAATCTGACTGTGTGTTTGCGTGCACAGCTGTCAAGGGAGAGCAGAGAGGGCCGTCCCATATGGCAGATGAGCCACCTGGCTCACGTCCTGGCAGAAGAGGAGGACAACAAGCCCAACCCCGTCACTCAGAGGGTCAAAATCATCATGGTGGGCGCCCGATTACCAGTCCGACTGACCAGGTTTTGTGTTTAAACTTGGTTTATCCTAATGACACCATGTGCTCGTCCAGTCTCTGGGCCTGGCCTTGGTGCACGCCCACACCCGCCTCACAGCCGAGTCTCTGGGGAAAAACCGCACAGCTGCCGTGGAAAGACCCGACGCGACTGGATCCCTGTGGCCTCAGAAGCTCTCCAGGTGAAAAGACACACACACGGAGGCACACACACGTGGAGATGCGCAGTAACACTGTCTTGTCTCCGCCCCTCAGCGTGGAGCTAGAACACGTGATAACGCTCGGCCTCGCCCTGCTTCTCGCCGTCAAGTACGTCCTCTTCGAGCAGGCGGAGACAGAGTCCTCTCTGTCACTCAGGAGTCCCATTAGCAGCTCCCCCCCAGCCCTGAAGCCCCCGGTGGCCGAGGACTGCTGCAGAAGGGACCTCCCAGCTCGGCCGACTCGGAGGAGCTCCAGCGGTGTCCTAGCAACCAGCTCCTCTTCCTCGGAGCTGAGCGCGTCCCCAGACGAAGGTGAGATTCATAACGGTTTCCTGCAGGTTTAATGAGACTTCAAGGTCCAGTCAGTTTCTGTGCAGTTCTGTTTAATTCTTAGGGAGTCCGTGTACTGACATTAAAAAACTAAAATATATCTCGTTCCCACAAACGGAATATTATCTTGTGGGAACGAGATATTAATTTTATGGGAACGAGTGTTTTAATGTCGGGACACGGACTCCGTAGAAAGTTCTACAGAATAATTCAAATACGTTAAGAAAAACATCAAAATGTTACAGTTTATGTAAATCTTTTGTCACTGCTACTTTAGATAGACTTTATTTAGGTATTACAGCCTATCAAACTACACAACGCCATCACAAATAATCGCACAAAGCACAAATTAAACAGCAAATGTTCAGTCTCAAGGCTGCAGGGATGGTGGGAAAAGCCTTCATGAAAAAGTTTCCCCAAACAAATCTGAAGATTACTGCAGAAGCGTTTGGAAGCTATCCTATCCTATCCTGGAGTATCTTGCTTTTTCTTGTAAATAACCAGACGGTAGATGTCGTTATCAAATTAAAAAAAAAAAATTCTGTCGTCATAACGAGATATCGTAACGTTTATCCCATTGCTGCACTGAGACGCCGAGACGTCATCCGTGTTGGGTCTCTTGATTTTGTGTTTGCTGTAACAAACGTCGCACAGTTTACAAGGAACAGGTCCCCAAAAAGTCTGTCCTAGTCAGTTCTAGTCTCTGCCTGCTAGTGTGGCGAGTGTCTAAAGTAACGAGCATCAGACTAACGAGCAAACCTAAATAATATGAGTGTATTTATGATTCTGCTGTCTTCTGAAGATAAAAACGTTGATGGTTTTACCAAAAAAAAAGCATTTAAAACACAGTTTTTTGGCCAAGGTTCCTCACTGGTGCGAATCAACCCCGTCTCCTGTTCCCCTCCTCATCCTAAACGCTCTCTGTTTACACGCTCTTCTGCCCCTCACACCCCCAGCCTAACATTAGCGGTGTGACAAAAATGGCGAGCAACATCAGAGGTGTCCCGCCGCACATTTCTGAGACGGATTTTCAGCTCAGATCAGGGAGACTTTGTTCCGACAGATGCATTTTCAACGTCTGCTCACTCTGAACAAAATGAGGAACCGCCCCTGCAGTCTACGCTGCCAGCACCGCCCCCAGGCTAACAGACACACCCACTTTCTCCGTGGCGCTAGCGGTGATCGGCTAAACTCTTTCATTATATGCACGATAGGCACATCCATCTTTGTAAAAGTGCAGATGTTTGTTTTCGCGGGTGAAACGCAGATACGCTGCCGAACTCTAGGATGACGTCATGAAATGGGCGGCGCCCACATGGAGCGAAAGGCGGAGCCTCAGAGGTTGAGTCGCGTAGGTTGAAAATAAATCTCAGGAAAATAACAAAAATTGAATAAAAGATTTGTTCTTTAGTGTGGCAAAGGTTAATATTTGATCAAATACATGGATATTGTTTAGTATTAAAAGCTTAAGGTTCTCTAAAGGGAAGCAGAAGTTCACTCGGTGGTTCCTCTGTAACAAAAAGCAGAAACGCTCCTCGGCTCGCCGTTCTTGTCCTGACGTCCAAGTCAGACGCAGATCTTTTTAACTTTCTTCATAAAGCGCTGTTCCTGTTGCCGAACACCTCAAAGTGCTTCACCAGAGACGGTTTGATCCGTTTGAGACGTAGACGACCTCCAGAACCACATGTTCTCCTTTTTTCTTATCTTCTCTTTGCCGTTTATGTTCCTCCAATCGCTGCCGTAATCAGAATAAAACGTTTCCTGGAAGTATTGTCCAGGTCAAAAAAAAAGTGTGTGGATGACTCAAAAAACTCAGAAGAGAGGTGCTGAGTGGTTTACTGAAGAACCGGGTCCAGTTCTGGTTCTGTTCATCACAGCCGCGAAACCAGGAAGAAAATGAATGCGGCCAAAATCTCTTATGGGGCTTAAAGGAAATTGTTCAAAATCCTCTATAGAACCCAAAAGACAATTGGGACATCCAAAGTTTTAAAATTATTATGGGATGGACAAAAATGTGAAATTTTTCACATTTTCATGCAATACGGGAAAAGAAAACCTTTTGATCTAGCGATCTTTACGAAACTTCCCTCCCATTTTTCCAGGTTAAGTCTGCAACCTGAACCGAAGTTCCATTGACCTTTGAATAAAAAAAAACACACACCTTCAGTACCTTTTTTACAAATTAAAATTCCTCATAAATTCTTTGATTTATTGCCTTCTAAAAAAAATGATGGAAACAAAGTTTGTAGATTTTAAAGGGGAATCTGTTGCTTGCATGTTTTTTACCAGAACATTCTGGAAATGTAGTACGTGAACCGTTGGCTAAAGCTGAATGAAACCGTATGATATATAATATGAAAATATTAGGAATGTGGGCGTGGTCAAAAAAAAATCTCAGTTGTCAAGGAAATCCAAAAGTTCACTTTCTTCTACAAATCACACAAACCTGTTCATCTGGCGACCAAAAAACAAAATGGTTGCTATGTAATGGGGGGGGGGGGTCAAACGTGGGCAGGTATGACCTGCATGCAACACCGCGTTTGGCTTTCACTTCTGTTTTAAGGTTGCATGAACGTGAAGTGAAACACGACATGACGTTTGAGAACGTCCCGTCTCTTCCTGCAGACTCCATGGAGCCAGAGCAGAGGGAGCCGGCGTCTCCCGAACCTCCAGGCTGCAGGTCGGAGCTGCGGCCGCTGGACGAGTGCGCGGCCGTCCTCGCCGACCCTCAGGTGAGTCCACCAGCTCGGAAGGCGTCACTGCCGCCTGGGCTTCTCGTTTTAGCGATTTGCTCGCCCGTGTTTCTCAGAGAGGGCCTCGGATGGTGACCGACGCGGAGGTGATGCAGCTCGTCACCGCGGGTAAAATCCAGAACTACAAGCTGGAGACGGTCCTGCAGTCTCCGGAGAGGGGCGTGGCCATCAGGAGGGAGCTGCTGTCGCCTAAGCTGCCTGCAGCGTCTGCGCTGGAACACCTGCCCTTCAAGGACTACGACTACTCCAAGGTACAGGAGGTGCGGTCAGACGCCGCCTCCTCCTCCTTACCAGACGGGTCGGTAACACTCTACCTGCAGGTGATGGGCGCCTGCTGTGAAAACGTCATCGGGTACATGCCGGTGCCTGTGGGGGTGGCTGGGCCCCTCCTCTTAGATGGCCGCCAGTTTTACGTTCCCCTGGCAACCACAGAGGGCTGTCTGGTGGCCAGCACCAACAGAGGATGCAGAGCGCTGTCGGTGAGTGCCGCCGGGGTGTGGTTGCAGTTTCCGCCGGCGGCTTCGGCCCCGCTAACCCCGCCTCCTCCTGTGCTCCCTGCCCAGCTGAGCGGGGGCTGCAGCAGCAGGATCCTGGCCGACCGGATGACCCGCGGCCCCGTGGTCAGGCTGCCGTCGGCCTGCCGGGCTGCAGAGGTCAAAGTCTGGCTGGAGACGGCGGACGGCTTCAGTCTGATCAAAGAGGCGTTCGACGAGACCAGCAGGTCAGCAGGAAAGCAGGTGGGCGGCGTTGTGGTGACGGACGCGTCGTGAACCGGCGTTTGTGCTCGGCAGGTTCGCTCGGCTGGAGAAGCTGCTGGTCTGCATCGCTGGGAGGAGCCTCTACATCCGCTTCCAGTCCCAGACGGGAGACGCCATGGGCATGAACATGCTGTCTAAGGTCAGAGCTGATCTTCGGCGGGAGTCTTCCTCGCCTGTTGCGGCTGTGTTGACCGTGCGCCGCGCTCTGCAGGGCACGGAGCAGGCGCTGCACCGACTCCAGCAGCACTTTCCGGACATGGAGCTGCTGGCGCTCAGCGGCAACTACTGCACCGACAAGAAGCCCGCCGCCATCAACTGGATCCTGGGCAGGGGCAAGTCCGCCGTGTGCGAGGCCACCATTCCCGGCCAGGTGGTCCGAGAGGTGAGGAAGACGTGGCCGGCGCGGCCCGCTCTGGGTGTGCGGTTCGCTGACTTCCTGTGGTTGACGCCCAGGTGCTGAAGAGCAGCGCGGGCGCTCTGGTGGAGCTGAACATCAGCAAGAACCTGGTGGGATCCGCCATGGCTGGAAGTGTGGGAGGCTTCAACGCTCACGCTGCCAACATCGTGGCCGCCATCTTCATCGCCTGTGGACAGGTACCGGATCTCCATCTGCTCTTACACCTTTAGAAAAAAAAAAAACTAACAAAAGAAAAACGTGAAAATCCCAGAAAAGCGTTTTTGTTCCTCAAAGAACGTTGAGCTTCCTCCAGCTCCTCATCCTCACTGCCAGCCTCCGTTCTGCCTTCAGGACCCGGCACAGGCGGTCAGCAGCAGCAGCTGCATCACCCAGATGGAGCCGTCCGGTCCGGACGGACAGGACCTGTACATCAGCTGCACCATGCCCTCCATAGAGCTGGGCACGGTGGGCGGGGGCACCAACCTGCCGCCACAGCAGGCCTGTCTGCAGGTAACTGGTTTTATTTAGAGATTTTTTTCCTGATTGGCTGATGAGCATTGTCAATCAATCCCCTCCATGTCGTGTCTTCTGTTCTCATGTTTCATTCTAGAATTCTGGACTTCTTTTATTTGAACTTTGAGAGAAAAAGTCTCAGAATGTTTGTGTCCGTCTGAGAAAAGTGCAGTGAGGCGTTTACGGCCTGGAAACATCGGTAATCCTATTTCAGCTTGAAATCGTATTTTTTAAGCTGTCATGGGTTTGGTTTTGTCAAAATGTTAATATTTAATGACATTTTTATTTTAAAATGAATTTTCTTTGTTTATTTTCTCATGTTATGGGATAGAAACTCAAAAGTTTAAGTTTGTTTCATTAAATCAGTAAATAGTTGAGGTTTACCCCAGTGGACCAGAACATCTGAGCTGTGGGTCAGAGGTTATCGGTCTGTGGGCGGGTCGGTACCGGACTACATACAGGATTTAAAAAAAAAAACCCACAACACGACCCGCATGTCTGTTTTATTTCTATTTTAATTCTGAAGGAAGTTTTATTTTGGAAACTCCTGAATTCACTCCACCACATGACGCACGCACGTCATGTGACTAAAATCAATCCATCCTCTACTTCCTTAAAGTGGCTGCTCATGTTGAAACCGCCAAGCGAGCTAAATTAAACAAAAAACAAACGTATTAGGAAAGTTTGTTTTTTTTACAGTAAAGAGGAAAAGGAAAGCCTTTGATTTCAAAATAAAATCTGCATTCAACAAACATAATATGACAGTTGATCCCACAGACCATTATAATGATGCAGAATATTCACCGACCGGCTACGAGTATGCTGCTAATAATAGATTCTGAAAAATACCAGGTTTTTTTATTTATATCGCACCTTAAAAGTCAGTTGAAGCTGAAGTTGGCGTCAGATTTTGTTTTTTTCACGTTTTAAGTTTCCTGCAGGAAATCTAGCAAACAAAGTTTAAAGCAGCTGCAGATGTTTTTCATGAAGATAAACTTTTCCCTTATACGTTAAGGGAAGCTGGAGGCTAAAAAATAAAAACAAATCAGAAACCAACTTCAGCCTGAAACAGGCTGGTTTAAAGTTTCTCTAGATCAGAGCTTGTTTATAAAGAGGTCTCACTCTGACGGATTTCTCTGGAAAGACTTCCTGCACTTTGGCGTCACGTGCAAATAATGAAATAGACTCCTCGTTGTTTGGATTGAGGAGCCGTTGATGGTCACCTCAAGCGTGGGACGCTGACGGCGAGTGACCTCGCCGTCAGCGTCCCACGCTTGAGGTGACCATCAACGGCTCTTGAGGTGTTTCTGGCGTTTTCTGATTCCGATTCTCGTCTGCAGATGCTCGGGGTCAGCGGCCCCAACGAGCCGGGCGAGAACGCCCGCCAGCTGGCCCGGGTGGTCTGCGGTGCCGTCCTGGCGGGGGAGCTCTCCCTGATGGCGGCTTTGGCCGCCGGTCACCTCGTCAAAAGTCACATGACCCACAACAGGTTTGTTGTTTTCCATTTTTTTCTTCTCCTAAGACTTCAGTCCTTTCTGATCACGTCTTCGTCTGGCAGATCCAAAACAAACCTGGCAGCGGCCTTTGGGAAGTCGGATCAGACGCCGTGACGTTGGGGGGGGCCGCCATGGAAATGCGTCATTTCCTCTTTTTTTACTTGAACTGAATCGCCATGGAAACGAGCCGAACCGAAGCTCCTTTCATCTCCTGAGGAAAAACATTGCTCTGCACGGATCAACACTTAATTTATTTAGAAAAAGCCCGCTCCAGTGTTTGTGGCGTTGGCCCCTCCCCCTCTGAAGCGCCGCTGTATACTGTGTATACTGACTGAGGGGTTAAGTTATGATGAAGATGGCGTTTTGTGGACGTTGTCTAAGTGTCCTTAAAGCATGACTAAGCACAAAACCCTGCCAATAAAAGGATCTTCAGCTGATGGAGACAAATGTTTTTTATTCTGACCAGAAGCTGAACACATTTACAAACATTCAAGCCCCGCCCCCCTCATCGCAGCCAACGTTCAAGTTCAAGAACTCAAATCCGACGTTCAAGTTTCCCCCGTAGAGAGCAGCGATGACCGAGAACATTAAAAAAATACAGACGAGCGTCGAGACCCGGATCATCCGTTCACATTTGAAGACGAGGAACCGCCCCTGAGGCACTTCGCTGACCCCGCCCCCACGGTTCCTGTAGAAATGAAGGCGCTTGGATCCGAATAGTCCGTCAGGCTATTTACAAACGGAGCGAACAGAAGTGATGGCGGCGTCTCTCCTTCAGCGCCAGCGGCTTCATCAGAGAGACGGACCGATCATTTCTGACGACTCGGCGTTACAGAATTCTGCTCCAGCGTAAAGAAAAGCTGCAAAAGTAGTGAAATGTTTGAGTCTAAAAGGTCGTTTTCGTCGTCTTAAGCAGCACAGCAGCGGCATCTGTTCAGTCTTCGTGGCTTTCAGTGGACGTTCACACAGGTTGAGGGTTCAAGTCCTGCGCAGGTGGGAGGTCCGGGTCTCCTCAGAATAAGATGGGTTTGCCGGCGGTTTTTTCCTGCACGTAGGACGTAAAGCGTTTGAGGAATTTGGGGTACTCCCTCTTGGCCACGGCCCGCAGCACGGAGGCGGGCGCCCAGCCGCCTGGGTTCACTGCAAGCAGAGAACAATTCATGAGGGAGGGGGGAGGAAAACCTTCATCAGAGGCGGGAGGACAGATGACGCACCGTTGGCGACGTAGGTGATTTTACACAGGAGGTTGTCCCTGCTGATCTCTTTGTCGCCCTCTGGTGGACTGACCAGGGTCTGGCAGATCATGGCGATGTTGATTTTGGCTCGGACGCACCTGCTGCTCACCTGTGAGGACGAGACTTCTTTGTTCTTTTGGCTGTTCTAAAAGGTTTGAAACTATTGACTGCACATGAGAACTGGACCGAGTGACCCCGCCCCCTGACATTCCAGACAGGAAGTACCCGCACAATTTAATTCCATAGACCTCTATAGAGGAATAAACAGCTGTTACTGTAATTCAAGTTACAAACTGACCAATCAGAATTGGCGAGAATGGTTGCCATAGAAACTCAGACCGACTCTGCTCACTGATGCCGTTTGGCTTGAACGTGGCAGCGCCCATATGGTGAAAAACTGGCGACTTCTTTTGCTTGTAAACCGTTTTCTACGGATGACGGCGCACTGACCCGGTTCTTGTGGACGGTCAACGTTAGAAGCCGACTTCTCACCTGAGCGTCGTCGTGATCCACCGAGAAGTTGCAGACCAGCCAGGTGTCGGGGTCGTTCTCGTTGTTGGTCACCATCTTCCTCATGGCAGACAGGTAAAGGACGTCCCTCTGAGAGGCGGGCCACACCCTCTGCAACACAATCATCGTCATCATGGGTTCAGATTCTGGGGTCGGCGCCGCAGCGCCGGATCCGGCTCACCTTGTGCGTCTGGTAGACGATCATGGCGTTGTCGGACAGCGTCTCCACGATGCTGAAGTTCTCGATCGTGGCTGCAGAGAAAGTTTGAAAGTCAGCGTCCGGCTCTGAGGTTCTGACGGGGAGGAAACCTTGTGGTGGCACTCACTCTCCCAGTCGTTGCGGTACGCCGTGTCCCAGAAGAAGTGGCACACCTCGTGACCCGTCACCCCTTTCACCGAGTGCGTGGCCTTCAGCGGGTCCAGCACGATCCCGTTCTCCTCCACCTCCCTCCTGTACACCTGCACGCAGGTGGAGGCGACGGACGTCAGGTCGGCTGAAGACCCGACAGGAGAACGTCTGCGGAAACCGCCGGCACTCACCTTCATCTCTCCCTCCTCCACCACCAGCTGCCAGTTGGCGTCTCCTCCGACGTCCTGCAGGGAGTAGGTCATGTGGTTCTGCACCATCTCCTCCACCTGCAGCGACACCATCGGTTATCAGGGAACAGAACTAGTTCCTCTAGAACGGCACACGTGTCTGTCAAATATCTGTCACATTTCTATCCAACAACGTGCATGTTTTATTTATTTATAAAAAAACATTTTTATTAATTATTTTAACTTTTAATTCAACTAAAATAAATGTGTCCAGTTAGAAAATAGCAGGAAATGTAATTTTTCTATATTTCTATATTTTTACAATAAATCTCCTTTAAATAAAACTGACTCGATTGTTTCACATAAAGATTTAAACTGATTCCAGGATCCCGAGACTGAACAGCTGAAGCAGAAAAGACCGTCAGTGGTTAAATGGCTCCCCCTTGTGGCTCAACCAGCGAGCTGCAGGACAGAAGCTCAACAGTAACGAGTGGTTTTAGTTATTGTACATGAGATTTAATATCCTGGTAGCCGATGGGCTCGAAGCCCCGCCCCAATAGTAAGATCAACTCCAAAAATGGATAAGTTGAAAAGAATTAAAGCTACAAAACAGCAGCTGTTACTAACAAACATTTTTATTTAGTAAAAGTTTTAGGTTCTTAGTTGTTTTTTCATATTTTCTACATGTAAATAAATGTTTAAATAGTCTTGTCTACGCATGAAGCGGAATTTCGATTTATTGTATGACGAGGACTTGTGAAGAACCGACAATACAGTCGACTTTGAATTGTTTTACAATTTTTAAACGTTTTCTCACTTTAAAGACCCACTCAGACAAAAATGGCTTTTTTAACAAGTTCTTGTAGCATTTTGTATCATAATGAAGGACGTTTAATTTAAATTTAATGTAACATTAAGATTACATTTCTGAGTATTTCTTTGTTTAAACGATGATGGATCAGATGAAAAAAAAACGTCAGTTGTGACACGGTAACTGCGGTGGGCGGGGCCAAAGATTCGCTTCAATCCGTTTCTCCGATTCATCCCCTTGCAGACCAACAGATCCATGAACGTCTTTGTTTTCCTGGTCTGAGCTGGAATCTGGATCTAAACTGTACGGTTGGATTTTTCCCATAATGCTCGCTGCTTTTTTTTTGCTACACGTTAGCCTAAGCTTGTGAGGCGATATTAGGCTAGGAAGATTTTTCGACACCAAATCCCACGAAGGTCACCGGAAAAGGAAAGGCATAAAAGATCGATCTGTACTTTCATGAACTGATCATCAAGCTTGGACGGATTCAGATCTATTGATCATTGATCATAATTAAATAACCACTAGGAAGGCTTTGGAGTGGGACTTTAGTCCGACCCCCGTAGTTCTGGTCCTCTCTCACGACTGCAGTGTCAAAGTGAACCCAAAGCAGCTTCAGTTTCAGAAAAATGGTGAAAATGACGGAGGGGGAGGGGGTCACGTATGAAACAGCAGTTTGGTTGAGGAATTAGTGCGACTGATGAACGTGTCAGGTGTTTGTAGGGATGGAGGGACACGCCCCCCCCCCCTCGTGGCTCCGCCTGGACAGTTACCTCGGAGCTGAATCTGTGGACCTCGTGAGGAACAGCCCTGACTATGACAGCCTGAGGCTGCAGGAGAGAAGAGCAGATGAGGAGATGAAGGGCAGAGGATGGAGAGAAAGAGGATGATGAATGACGGACGGGTGGTGGTTGAGGGGGAAAAGAGGATCAGGAAGCTACAGCCACCTTTTCTGCGAAGCGGTGGGACCCTGAGCTGGAGTACACGTCTCCGGGGGGAACGGGGCTGGACCTCTGGACCCTGGTCTTCTCCGTCTGACACTGGACACACGGGAAGACGGTCAGAAGCACGGATGCCGTTTTCTTCCCCTCCGGTTCAGACTGGGCGGTCCTCACCTGCTCCTCCATCTTGTCCTGGCGGTCCAGAGCCGCTTCCACGGCGTCAAAGAACTCGTCCTCGTTGATGAGGCTGTTGGGGCCTTCCTGCAGGAGCAGAACAGAGAAGGTTTTATTTCTGAAACAGGTCCGTCCTCTTCATGTTTTAGCAAATGTGCACTGAGCATGCTCAGTACGCACCTCATAGTCTGGACCTCCAAAGTGAGACTTCTTCTTCAGCTCCGCCAGAGCAGACTTGTAGCTCTCCTCCATTCTTCGTCTCTTTTCCATCTCCTGAAAACACGGAGGCACAAACTTCAGACCCGATTGACAGACCGAACGTCTGCAGGAGGAGCGGGGGAGACCTTGTCCAGCCTCTTCTGCCAGCTGTCCTCCCTCTTCACCATCAGGTCGATGCAGTGCGTCAGGGTGGCGAGGATCCCGGCGGTGGTGGCCTTGAACGTGATGGCCTCCCCTTTGAAGTCGATGCCGTTGATTCCCTTCAGGCTGAGGGTCTGGAACACTGAGGAAGAGGAGGAGCCACAGACACGTCAGACAGAGGCTCTCCTCGTCTTCGGCGTTCAGACGATCCCGTCGGCTCACGTTTCTCTCGGCTGCCGTTGTTGTTGTGCAGAAACTCTCCGTCTGTTCGCGTGCTGGGAAAGTCGTCTTCGTCGTCCTCCATGACTGAAACCACAGCAGAGAACACAGGTGACGCCCCCGGACACGCATAAACACACACACACACACACACACAATGACAATGCTCTGGTTTCTTCTCCAGGACGGACAGAAGAACAAAAGATTCATTTGCAACAGAAACGGACAGAGAGGGAGGAGCTAACAGAGACACTGCTGTCACACACACAGGCTGAAGCCGCAGAAGAAAAAACAAAGAATGAAAAGAAAAGAAAAAAATACTAAAGTGAAACAAAAACATCCTAAAAACTGTTTTTAGAGATGAAGAACTACAAACACAAGAATATTAAAAAAACAATGTAATGTGTTTTTGTAATAAATCATCTTAAATGAAAAATCTCCCAACTGTAAAACTGAGGAAAAAGGATATTTTCCCGCATCAACAATTAGAGTAAACATTTGCTCCTTCATTTGTTTGACTTCCTCCTTCTACCACTAGGAGGCGCTGCGTTCAGAGATCAGTTTAGTGCAGATCTGATGAGTTTTCATTGAGAAACTCAAACGGTTCCAGATGTGGTGCATCTCCCGTTCTGCTTGTCGCGTTTCTGCGAGAACGTTCAGGAGAATCCTGCAGCTGGAAAATCGCGGAAAAGGTTTTCTTACTTCTGTCTCTCTGGAGCTCGTCTCTGGACTCGGCGTCAGCGCAGCTGTCAAAGTACTTCTGCAGCGTGTCCACCTGCCGGCACAGGATGTCCCTGAACGTCTCCATCTCTGCCAGCTTCTCTCGGAGGCTGTGGCCCTTCTGAGGAGGCAAACAGACACCCGGGTTGCTGGTTCAGCGGCCGGCGGGGATCGACCTACTTCATTCACACCAGCAGAACTGGAGGAAACACGGACCTTGAAGGAGGACGTGGAGGTGGCCGAATATCCGCTGGTGGCGGAGATGAGCGACAGCATGGAGCCGTGTCTGCGCAGGCTGGACTCGGAGCCATACCCAGAATCCACCTGGAGGAAAACGAAGCACGGGCGTGAAAACCTCAGAGCTCGTTTTCTTTTACTGGTTTCAGGTTCACACGTTTGCTTCACTGAAACAAACTGTGAAGCTGCTGGTTCCTCTTCCTCTTGCACAACAGCCTCCTCTTCCTCACAACGGTCAGGGAACAATCAACCGCTGTAAGATACTTCCCATGTCTGCCAGTAGGGGGCGTGGCCTCCCCATCTACGCCACAGGTCTTTAGAAAGAGCCTGAGGTTACTGTCGGTCGTTGAACGGGAGTGACTCCTGGGTTCAGATGGGATGAGCTCTCATGCACACAAATGCACGTGCACACTTGTGCGCACACACACACACACACACACACACACTGTTGTTGATTTAAAGCGGCGGTGAAACAAACGCAGAGCTCTCTCTGTCTGCTGTTGGAAATCTAAACTCCTGCACACGTGCGCGGGCTTGAAACGTGCACCAGAGCCCCCCCACACACACACACACACGTGCACATGCAGCGCCGGAGACGGATATTTCGCCGTGTTTTCGTTGCCACGGACCCCACGTGGACTCTAACAGTGAGGCTTTGTTGTTTCACTGGGGGCTGCTGGGAGACGGCTGGGTTCTGGGTGGTTTGCGTCTCCATGGCGACACAAGCCGCTGTGAGCCACACGGTTTCAGGAAGGGGAAGCACAGCAGTGACTCAGAGGGCGGGCATGGCGGGGGCTCCGGGGCTGAGGATGACTCACTGATGAAGGGGGGAGTATGGGGGGGGGGGGGGGGGGCAAACCTAACAGACTTTAGCTTTAAGACCAAGAAAACTTCACCTGCAGCTGATCCAGTTCAGAATATTTCTGTTGCACCTAAACTGGGACAGGAAAATATCTTTGCACTGGATCTGCAGACCCCTTTCCCCAGACAAAATATAACTACATGGTTACTTACTTTACTGCCACTATTTTGTAAAACTACCTTCGTCTCTGGTTCACTTTTGACGCGGGTCGAGCAGCTTCGTATTAAATCTGAGAGAGACTTTCTTGAGCCCAAAGCTAGCAAAGATAACACCAAACAAACGGATTTAGAAAGCTGGTTTTCACAGAAAAGAGCCGGGGAGGAAACAGAAGACAAGACTGACTTCAAAATAAAAGAACTCCGGATTTAACTGGAAATCCTTTTAGTGACAGATGTTCCGACACGGAGACTCTCTAACAAAGACGGCTAATAAAGTCGCACTTGTTGTGAATGTTTGCCTATTGTTACTGTATGTAGAAAATACTAGTTTTATGGAGTTATCACTTTATTTTGTCGTATTTATCCGCCACACTGAAGGTCTAAACTGCATTCACCAAACCTGACCACTTTGGGGGTCAACTTGTTGACAACCTGTACAGTATTTCTATTCAAAAATGCTATGTTTATGTACTAATAACTCAAAAACTACACAGTAAAAGTACTTTGTGACATGACAGTGCAGGATGTGTAGAACGACATACTAGTCGTGGCCTGAAATTATGCACCAAAGTCACTTAATTGAACGTCAAAAGTGACAACTTATAATATATATTTAGTAAAAAAAAAAATCCCAAGTTTATGCACTAATAACTACACAGGAACTTGTCAAAAAGACATTTCGGAATTTTCCTAAAAGCATCTGTTAGATACTTTACTCCAATGCGTTGAAGAGAAAAGCACAATGAATCCAGATGTAAGAAAAACTAAATGGGATTAATCCTCGCCTTAAAAGAAAAGAGTCTGGGTTCTGATTATCTTCTCATTTGTGAATTTAAAACATGTACAAGTTGATCATTTGGTCTGAATGAATCTTATCCTCTGTGAAATATCTACAGACGGTTTCAAAATACATTCCTTATAGGAGCATTTTAATTTTAAAAAGAAAAGCCGAATCAAATAAACTTCAGCCTTGTTGGTGATCACTGTGCTAGATGGTTCCAGACGCTCAGAGGAACCAAACACAAACCAGCTGAACTCGCATCGTCACAGAACCGAAGTCCGGTGGGGCTCCCTGCTCTCCGGTTCTCCCATGATCCCCGGACTGTTTTTCAAACAGCTTCCAGAAAGAATGAGTCATGGGATTAAAGTCGGATATGGAAAAGGATCACGAGCCCTGAGCCGCCTCCAACCTCGGCGCGGCGTTCTGCTGAAATCCCTGACACCAGCTGAAACTGCCTGGAGGATTAGAGCCTCTACGCGGCGGCTTAGTCGCTTCAGCAGAATCAGACGCTCCGCTAAATTATGCTGCAAACATAAAGCGAGGCTCCAGAAAGCTGGGAGACGACAGCAAACGCACCGGAGCTGGAGGGATGAGTACTGATCCCAGGACTCCTGCCCTCTCTGTCCTCCCTGCCCTGAGGTTCTGACAGAAACACACATGAGGTTCTGAGTGCGGGTGGTTCTGATGCTGGGCGGCAGCTCGTTTCGTAGGCTCTTACTCTGTGCAGCTCGATGGAGTCGATCCACTGGTTCCTGTGGTACGGGTCGTGGGCTCTCAGGTACCACACGCTGTCGTTCACGCTGATGTCCAGCCGGCACTCGTCAAACTCGTGAGGCTGAAACACAAACAGGAGCTTCGGTTAAATCACGGCAGAAGCTTCACTCCAGATTTCCTGGTGAGAAAAAACTGAAAAATCTGTCTGCATAGACAACGAAGCAGCCGCTTAAACATAGCAGAAGAAGAAGCAGCCACTTAAACGAAGCAGACGAAGCAGCTGCTTAAACGAAGCAGCTTCTTAAACGAAGCAGCCACTTAAACGAAGCAGACGAAGCAGCCGCTTAAACGAAGCAGACGAAGCAGCTGCTTAAACGAAGCAGACGAAGCAGCTGCTTAAACGAAGCAGACGAAGCAGCTGCTTTAACGAAGCAGCTTCTTAAACAAGGCAGACGATGATGCTGCTGATCTGCTGTGTGCAGCATGAAGGAGGAAAATCTGCTCTTCTCTCGGTTTAACACCTTTAACATCAGCAGTCGGAATGACCTGAAGCAGACCCGAAATCAAACCAGCTAGAAGCTTCAAGCATGATGTTAGGGTTATGTGATTATCATTTGCTTACACGCTATTATCACCATGGTAATGGTAAATGGCGTATACTTATATAGCGCTTTCTACCTTCTTATGAAGGCCCAAAGCGCTTAACAGTCACAGTCCCATTCACCCATGCACACACACATTCACACATTCACATTCACACAATCATATCATTCAAATGATATGATTTTCTCAGTTCTATCTTTCAGTAAGAAAACAATGACCTGAGAAGTTCTGATTATACAAGAACATGATGTTTCTGTACTGCTTGATTGAATGACCCACTTTTATGTTATCAACCCCGGCCACCAACAAAACCAGACTGGATACACCAAGAAGGCAGAACTCCTCTGCGACAGTTGGCGCTGTCACAGACCGATTCTCCTTCTGCAGAAGTCTAGCAGAAGTTCTCATCTCCTGTGTGGTTCTTCTCTTTATTAAGGAAAACGTAAGAACCCTGACAGTGATCTGCAATTTCTGACTGGACCTAACAGGAAGCTGATGACACATCAACACCGGACCTTTGATCTGGAAAAGCCACCGAATGTTCACAGTAGCCATGCAAGTTAGGCAAATCAAGACCCTAATGTAAGCACAGTGCATTATGGGTAACATCCATGTGTGAAAGACAGCAGCTCAGCAAGCATCTTCACTGATCAAAACATTATCAGGTTTTAGTTTATTAACAGACTTCACAAACAAAGAGCATCACTTCCACACAAAAAAAGACAGCAAGAAACCTGAACCAGAACCAGGAGAACCAGCCCCTTTACTCCTGTTCTTAGGTAAGTCCTCACACTGACTCACACCAGGTCAATACGGGACTACAGGTACAAATACTTTTGTTTCCCAGACTCCCAGGATCACAAAACCCGCAGAGCTCTGGTAGAACCGAGTCAGAACCAAACAGAGTGAAGCTGCTCTAATGGCCAGATGGAAACCACTTTCTGATGATCTCAGATTTCGTCGTTATGGTCTAAACTCCAAACGCTGCTCTTTTCTGCTACCTTTGATTACATTTTCATGTTCTTGCTTTCATTTTTCTGAACGCACAGGACCTTTGGGTTTCTGCTGCTCCTTCATTACTGTATAGAGCCAGAGATCATTCAAACATTTACCATGATCCACAGCTCTCAAATGCCTGTGTATGTGGGGGGGCGGAGCAGAGGTAGGAGGCGTCATCCATGATTTTTACCAGTTATTCCCCTAATTAAGGCGTCACGGTATGAGGAAAACCCGCACTATTAGTGATCAATATTGTGATGATGATATGACTTGTGGTACAAGAACAAATAGCAAAACTACCAAAAACATCATTTCCATTTCACTGCAACAGTTTCAAAATTATACTCCAAAGGACCTTCGTCTGCATAGAGGCAAACATCTAACATAACAGGGTCCATCTGATGCATATAAGGATTTATTTGATTTGTTAAATACTATTGGGCCGTAAGATATTTAAGGAAACCATTTATTGCCATTTTTGCCATCTTTTGCGATATGTGCATTGCACAGCTTGATGTCCCGATAACGATAATTCTGCGAATTATTGAGCAGGCCTACGCCTACTGAGGGGGGCCTTCACCAACCTGTGCAGCAAATCCACAACACAGAACCAGAACCAGCTGACGAATGCCCACGGCCCGTTCCGACAGGACCGAGGACGAGCCGAAAAAGCTGAACACACTGAAAACACGTCAAAAACGTCAGACTTAAGAACGCCGTCCGGGGTTTCTTAAGCATCTCCAGAGCGTTTGCAGGACTCTCCGTCTTCTGCTGTTCATGTTAAATATGCTTTAGAGAAACTCTGATGACTCATTTTCTATCAAACCCCCAAATTTCCTCGCCAAGTTTCACTTCAAGTTTGTTTCGGAGGTTTTAAGCCAGACTGTAAGAGACATGCCGTGTCAGATGAAACCCGCTCTGCGTAGCAAACATCTGATCTCCATGGAGACCGTCCCATATACACCAAAACTGACGGCATTAACCAAACACACTAGATGGTCTTCCAGGTTTCTCTGCTCGGTGACTCAGCTTTGGTTCGTGGCGAGGGGGCGGGCCGAGGCCGACAGCAGAAGCTCGGTATGAAGACAGTGTTCCCAGTAGCCCTTGCATCAACTTAATACCCTTTCAAGAGTCGGCAAAGAAAAGGAAGTGTGACCGAGGAAGGAAATTAGAATCTGCTTTCTCAATCCTCAAAGAGGATGCCCCTCTCTTCAGCGAAGAACTGAAGGACTTTCCGTCAAAGATTACACGGAACTTCCATCCTCACTGAACCAGAATCCTGGAAAAACCTGGAATCACGTGGAAGACGAGCAGACAAAGCAATTATGGGATGTTTGGTTTGCTTGTCTGCTTAAGTTGTGAAAGAATACATAAGCCGACTTGATTAAGAACACAAAGCTACGACCCGTTTCACAACGTCAAACTGTTTTCACAAGCTGACGGCAGAGAAAAATAAACAAATCTGAATTCTATTTTAACCAGGCTGTGGATATTTACTTAGGTGGAGATCTGATTTGATTCACGTATCAAACTCAACGATCCACAGATGGAACCACGGTTCTAGCTTTCTAATATAAGCCGTTTGTCGCCATGTTGCCATGTCCTTTTAGCAGAATTACAAGTTTTCAAGTACTCGGATACTCGTTACAGCCCCAATATTAACACATTTGACACTGAATGTAAAGCAGAAACCGTGTCTGATTCCATTCACATGAAGCAAAGCAACAAAACCCTGCCGTCCCCGTTCAGCTCCAAACTGTATGTGAAAACTGGACTGAGTGGCCCCTCCCCCCTGGCGTTCCAAACAGGAAGTACCTGCTGGCTCCAAGAAGCCAAAATGCCACAGACTTCTATGGAGAAAGTAGCAACTGTCACTCGGTTATTCTGTTGGTCAGAGTAACCGTTCTTACTCCGATACCTGTTGAATACGTTCTTGATGATAATCTTTTTTTCTGTAGTTCATGTCATAATCTGGCCAATCAGAAGCATCAATTAATTAAAGAAGGTGGAGCCTGCTGGCCCCCCCAACATTCAAGCTCGCTTTCAGGTGGCTGTGGACTTTCAACAAGCTCACTCCTGATTGGCCGGAGTGGTTGCCACAGAAACGACTCGAACCAACCACTGCTTACTGACGCTGTCTGGCTCCAACATGGCGGGGTCCTTAGCCCGAAAAAACTGCAACTGAATTGACCTAATTTGATTGGAGCTGGATGTTAACCATTTTTTATGGCTCAACCACGAACGACCATCATCCCCCAAAACTGTCTGCTGCCATATAACCAGCTGTTCCAATAATCACTTAAATTGACTGATTTATGGATTGGAAGTTCAGTATTGAGCAGTTGTAAAAGGTTATATTTCACATGAAGAAACTTGAAAATGCTTCAGAAAAAAGCAGTAAGACCCCCCACTTCCATAGAAATCTGCCTCTGCGGGATAAATGATTTACTGATACTTGGGTGTAAAAGCTGGAAATACAGATTGTAATTTGCGTTTGGTGAGATCCTGGGAAGTGAAAAGGAAAAAGCAGCTCTTTGCTGCAGAGAGTCTGTGGAATAAACACGTGAAGCCGGTTTCCTGACACCGCGCTCTGAGGAAGCCACATGCTGCGAGGAAGAGTCACATTTCCTGACGGAGGCCTCCAGCTCTGCGTCCATTTGGCCTGCGACGGTTCAGTTCAACCGTCCATTTGGCCTGTGACGGTTCAGTTCAACCGTCAGGGCGCGTTTGGACAGACGACTTCTTTCTGTTGGACAAACGCCAACAACTTCCCTGTTTGCACTCCTCCATGATTCCTGGAAGAGGGGGAATCTCAAGTAGGCCAGAGAGCTGCTGCTGTGGCGCTAAAAATGGCAGCGAGGGATGTCAAGGATGTCAGTCTCTTTTCGGCACAGCTGCAAAAGCCACATTTAAACACAATCACTGAAAGACAAGAAAAAAAACACAACATGGGGGCCACAGGAATCGCTGCTTCCAACTCCAAACTGGACGGCCAAGGAGGAGGAACAAATGACTGATTCTGCTGCAGTGAAAGCGAAAGTTTATCCCCAGCTTTCATTTCTGACTCACTGTGGGACCACTGACCTCCTTCAAGCCCTCGGCAACAACCAGAAAGCCTGTGACCTCCTTCAAACGTTTCAGAGGTTCTGGGGGACAGGCAGGACAGCAAACTGCGTGTGAAACGGTTCTCCATTTCTCGCCAACTAGAAGGTTTCAGACGCCGTCCTCTCCTTAACGCAACAAACGATTGTGTGTCGGACGCTCCACACCAGCATAAAGGCCCGTACACACCGGGACGAATATTCGCCAGGCGTTATTCACCAGCGTTTTTCGCCACGTTTTTTGTGTTCACACCCAGGCGATTTTCGCTGACGATGAGCCGACCGAACATGCAATTTCATTCCCTGACGTTAGATGGCACTTAATGTAAACAGAAATACTCCTGTACACAAGGTGGCGCTGCGCAACTTTACGCTTCTTAAAGTCGCTTTTCACTCAGAAGAAGAGAGCAAGTATTTACGCGATTGTCAGAATCAAACAAAGAAAACATGAATATTTCAAACACCAGTTGCTCCAACTGGTGCTTGGTTCGGGGATATTTTATAATGTCCGTCATTATTTCTTCGTGGCAGTGTAGATGCTACTTGGCGTCTATCTTCTTCGCTGGTATGTGTGCTCAGCAAGACAGTTTTGTGTTTGAGCGCCCCCACGTTGTGTTTTACTGTAACTTCAGAAGCTCCAGACACGTGTGCAAAAGCGGCATTCTCATTGGTCGAATAAATTTCGACGCGACGCGTCGGAAAAAACAAAACAAACCGAGGCGTTTTTTTTTTTTTGACGCTTTGACGCGTGGCATTTTTTCGCGTCGGTGTGCACACTCTCATTGGTGCCCTTTGTTTAGTCACGAGGCGTTAAACGTCGGCGAAAATCGCCGGCGAAATTCGTCCCGGTGTGTACGGGCCTTGAGTCTACTCTGGAAAACGGAGAAACTGGGAGAAGCCTCCCGTCTAGATCTGGGTCTGTGAAGTCCCTAAACCCAGAACCGTCCACGAGGGGGTATCATCCCGTTATATCATGGCCACAAACACAATTAATCATTCATTGTTAGTACTTTAATCTTCTTTTCTATTGGTTACATCTTCTTTTATCAGAAGCTAACTATGACAAGTTGTCATGGTAACGGCTACGGAGCCTGGACCTTGCTCCGCTGCAGCCGGTGTTTAAAGACTAAGCAGCGGAGGAAAGTGGTTTCTATGCTAAGCGTCACGTTCGGGGATCCATCATTTGGAGGGGAAAGTTCACTTCTTACTGTTTCTTTTTATCCAGATGATGAAGAAAACATTTGTTTCAAAGAAACAATCCCTTTGAGTGAAGAAAAATGCAGCATTACATCTGATTATTTAATGAGGATAAACAAACAACTTCTTGCATTAATTAGCAATACAGTTATTTACAAACATGTTTACTCTGCATTAATCGATAAGGTTAACAAGACAGAAAGACGGACAACAGACCTTTTGAGTCAACACTGCTGTGTTGTAGTATAGAACATTCAGGCCATGTGACCAGAACGTCTTTTTTCAGGCGTCCATTATCACTTTTTCTTGGACCTCTTGGTGTAAACCTACAAGAAGCCAATAATAGCTTGGTTTTTATTCAAATAAAAACAACATTTTTCTGCAAATGTTTCGCTCAAAGCTGCGTCATCTCTGCGAGGTCAGCCTGTGTGAACGTCACTGCTGGAATGTGAAGTGACGACAGCCCAGAACCTGATGGAGGTTGATATTTACTGCAAACCAATCCAGCTGAACAAACACAGGAGGCAGCAGAAAATCCTCAATCTCCACCACGAGGATGAAGAAGCAAACGCAAACCTGGACTGTCATCCAAATGAGTCTCTGGACTTTCTGGAAAACGGGAAAGGTTTTGTGGTGGCTCTACAGATGTAGATGCAGACGTTATGGGAGTACTGGAGCGGTTCCATGTGAGGAACGAGCGGCGCCTGAAGCCGCACAGACAGTCGTGAGGCTGCAGATTCAAGCCGATAACGAGAACCACGTGGTGGACGTCTGACGGTCCCTCGCTTTGAAGCCTCAGCTTTTATTCTCTACGGTTTAGGTCACGGGTTTTATTTACTACTAAAGTAGTATTTAAACCATAAATATATCCCATGTAACTTTTATCTGAAACCAGTTTGGGTTGACAGAACCTGATGGGATTTCCTAGTAATCAACTAGCAGAAGCGTCATGTTGGGGATGAATTTATGGTCAAAGATGAGAACCAATCGAATTCGGGCCGTTTTTATTTTTTGAAAATTGGAGAAGAAAACAAACGTGGACGTCGCCTACCGTGTACGTCTGCTGCAGGTGGGAGAAATGCTCTCGAGTTTAGACAGAACTGTTAGTCGGGATAAATGTTTATTAGAAATGTTCCTCTCGAAAACACTTCTGCTCTCAGTAACCAATCCTGAAAGAACACTTGCATTCTTGAACCGTAATTAATTGGGTTGTCGTTAATGATGCCTGAAAAATATCAATTACCGATTATTATTGACCAGTATTGAATAATTATTACTAAAGATGTCCCGATCTGATCACGTGATCAGAAATTGGAGCCGAATCACCTAGTTTCAGACTACGGGAATATGGATTCTGCCTCTCAATTATGAGATTGCATGTCTGTTTAATTATCATTTTGATCAGTGCTGTTTGCGTCACGCTTATCATGACAGACAGCCCACTGCAAGTCTGATCATCATGAACGGCTCATGGCATTTTAGTGCGCAGTAGAATACAGCAACGGTTTGAGCAGGAGGCGCACAGTTTGGTAAATTTAGCAAAAACATTTGTAGAGTCTGACTTTCTGGCTCAACAACTCTTAATAAATGTTTTGACTGACAGCTAGCGTCTGTTTTGGTTTTACCTTAACCCGAAAATGAAAAAAGTTTTACTAATGAGAATGAAAAAGAAAAAAAGAAAAAAACCTGGTCGGGACATTCCTAGTTACCGTTCAGGATACCCGATAATATCGGTTATTGATATTTATCAACCGACTCTAAATAATTATAACTCCATCCCGATAATCCCAAAAAATAGACCATTTTGCAGCTCGGTGCTTAGAAACCATGTAACCATCACGTGAATTTATGTTTCCAGACAAAATAAAAGGCGGACGTTATTCCCACATATTTACCTGCAGTCGAGATGCACATTGCGGCATTGACCGCACAGATTTGAACTCCATCCAAAGCTGATGTTGTCGTTGGTACGTATTAGCCTTATGCTAACCCTTCTACCGGGTCCGTTCAACCAACAAGAAAGCGCTGGCTGCACATATTTGGAGAATTATAAGCGAATGGGCCCTCAATAATAATCAGAACAATAATAAAAGCACGTTTAGAGGTGTGTCTCGTTCTGCGCATGTCACAATCAGTTATTTTGACCCAAAGTGTGGCGCGAGTAAACGTTTGATAGAATGGGATGAAGTTTTTCGGGGCCCAAGTAAACGGTTCAATTCTAAACCGATCTTTGATCCGATCAGAGATATTTTTCATGTAACCACAGCTATTGATTCACTCACTTCCAGCTACTGTTAATAGAGCCTCTTTATTAAAAACATGAAATAAATAAAAGCACAAAAAAGAAAGGCCCAAAAAATGTGTTTGTGAAAGATAGACACGTTCTGAAATGTCACAGCTGGAAGCTAATCAGCGATCTCTTTTGAGCCTCTGTCACTTCGCGTTCAACTAATTTATGCCTAAGCAGAAGTTGGGTGTAAATCCTCCACTCATTTTGTAACAGGAACAAGACGGCATTTTCTTTCACTCGCGCTACACCAGGAATTCCTCAAAGTCGAACCAGACCGGGACAATGAGCCATTTGTAGTTTTTTTTTTTTTAGATTCATCAATGAGTCACGTTCTCAGCTAAAGTTCAACCGCCTTGCACAAACATCGCCTGCCTCCTTGCGAGACTTTCTGTGGAGACCAGCCTTAAGCTGGGCAGACGAGCAGAGAAGCGGGCGTGAAAAACGCCCTGGCCAGCGTACTCACAGTGATGACAGCTTTGCTCAGACAGAGGGAACCCCGGCAGCCGTACTCCGTCTCATCCTGGGACTTGTAGTAGCTCAGCGTGTTGTTTTTCAGCACAACCCAGCGGTCCTGCCAGCCGTGGATGTAATTTGTCCACTGAAAAACAAACATTTTTAGATGCTTACAATTGAGCGTAGTCGCAGAGAAAGGCCATATTTGAATGTTAATCACTAAAAAGAGAAGCATTTTATTGTTCATAAATAATAAATAAAGAGGATGAATGAACGAAGCGGTCCACACATTTCAGTTTTATGTCACAAAAAGGTTTTTATCTGCCCCTGATCCATCAGGATTTGAATAAATAAATACTCAAAAATACAGTTTTATATGTTAAAATGTTTTTATGTATGTTCTCCCTCATAAAAAAGGCTAGAAGAGCGTGTTAAAAACACTTTTTTCCCCTACAGAGGATCTTTAACACAGCACACCAATCATTTTTTCCCCACCATTCTTTTCACTAACAACAAACATTCACACCTAGTCCCATTTGATTGCATTTCTGGGAAAATCTGGACTGGAATTTGACATTCTCTACAGAGCTTCATGCTTGTAATACAGATGACGCATGCGCACCACGGCATGAACGAACAGGTGAGCCCGTGTGGCTCGGACTAATCTCCCAATTATGCTTGGTTAGCAGGTCAGCCTGCAATCTGTCAGATTGTTGACAAGACTACCAATCTGACATTGTGGCGAGGCTGCCGCCCAAAAAAAGCAGCAGCAGCGAGACCCAAGGCAACTGAAGCATATGGCGAACTGGGTTACAGCGTCTGGTGGTTTGGAACGGGTCCCCCCACCCCCACAGGTCACCCACTTCCGGAACCAACAGTTGGAGCCTTTTGAATGGAGCATGTCTTCATTTAAAATAGTTATTTCCACGATGTCGCAACGCCAACATGTTTGCACAAACATAAGGAAGCCTAAGAACAAAAAAAAGATGATTGGGTGGGCGTGTCCACGTTGCCATGACACCCGCTAGTTTTTCTTTCTCTAGGTTTTCTTAAATTGCTTTTTTTTAATGATTATATTTATTCATTTTTACGGCTCAAACTTTTTTCTTTTCTTACTGGGAACTTTAATCGAATTTTGTTTGTTTTACCCCCTTAATACATTTTGAGGCGCGAGGCCGCTGACGGATGACGTCACGGCCCGTTAGCTCTCACTGGAACCGGGACTTACTTTGCTCAGGACTCCGCTGAACTCCGCGACCCCAGCCGCCTGTCCGTACTCCTCCTTGGGCTCCAGGTCCTCCTCAGACCCGGAGGAGTTCCAGCTCTGGTTATCGGACATCTTTTAACGTTTTGACTGATATTTGATTAAAAATAATAACACACACTTTCAGGAGTATCGCGAGGTCAGACGGACCGTTCTCGTCGGAAATGCAACAGTTCACGGATTTGTGCTGCTCCGAGCGACCGGATTAAAGCCTCCGAACCTCAGACCTGGCGACAGCGGCTAGCTCGTAGCTTTAGCTTACTGGACTCGTTTAGCGCCCAAACGGTGCAGGTGAACTGGACGGCAGTTGTCAACTTTTTAGCGTTCGCCAGAGATACCTGAAGCACAGCCCTCCGTAAAAAAAAAATATATCTTTTTTTAAATCGAAAATTTCGGGGTGGAAATGGTGGAGTCGATTATTTACAGTCCACGAGTCCTTGTCTGCCCTTTCAATTACAGAAACACCGCGGCCCTGGCGTCTGTTTCACCCTGAAAAACGGGGGAGAGCTTCGCTGTGTAGCGCAACGCCATCTTCTACGGCCAAACACGGAGCTCCCTGTGATCATGAGGCGCGTGCTCAGACCTGCTGCGCAGGGGCGCTGGCCTGCGTGACGTCACCAGTCCCACTCCTAATATGGAGCCTGACTCCTCCCACTGTTTATACTCCTAAAAAAAGACAGCGGAGGACAAGAATACACCGAGCTTTACTAGAAAAGTCGAAAATACTCCAAGGATTACGATACAACCGCTTGAGGAGATGTATCAGTAGAGTTTTCCAGTTCTTTTGTGGTTTTAAAGTTTTTTCTATTTTGATTTTAGATAGGAACAGAAAGTAAGACAAATTGGAAATAAGTATATAAATAAAATAAACGTTCAGTCAGAGGTAACACATTTAAGCACCCATTTTAATTTCTTTCCCGCTGCGTTTGTAGCTGCCAAATCTCTCTGTTTACTTGGGGTCCCACTCTGATCATACTTTAATTTATTTCCAGTGGTCTTTTGAATATGATTATGTCATTTTGAGGTCAAATAAACCAAAAAAAAGGGTCTTTTTCTAGGACATAGTTTCTGCAGAGCGGCAAGGGGGGCCCCTTTCCACTTAAGCATCCCCGCCCCCCCCCCCTTTTTCTCCATCCTGTTGCTGAGAGTTCTTGGTTTCTGTGCTCTTCCGCAAACGCAAAAAACAGACCCCCAACTACGACAAAGTTTAAGGGCCACGGTGGGGGGAAAATATATATATATATACTTATATATATAAATATATATATAAGGTTTCAAAAAATTATTAACCTTTTGGCGAATCAAAAACCAGATTATTGTCAGTGTATCCGGCTTTCCGGGGTTCGTTGTCGGTAAAGCGTAGTTTCATATGTAAAGTAAGGAGCATTTATTAAAAGGACATGTTTGCGTGTAGAGGACCAATACTTTATTTTTTCTTTTCATTCACATACCCAGAAGTCCATTTGTCATCTTACGTCATAAAACTGTCATGTGCAGAACACCAATGTGGAAGACAACACAGACTTGTCTGTGTTGTCTTCCACATTGGTGTTCTGCACATGACTAAGAAATACGAAGATGGAGGTCTATAGAATTTAACAGCCTTAATGGCACCAAATAAACTGGTTAAAAATAATTTATTAAAAATAAAAATAGTATTTGGTTTATTGTTCCTAATAAAATATTTTCCAGCCAAGGAGGGATCCAATTTTTCCTCAGTTGTGATTTCGACAGTAAGAAACTTCCCATCCAACTGTCATCTTCTCATCAGCAAGTTCTCCTGTATTGGAAACTCATTTATAAACATAATTCCAGTCCACACAATACTCCTCTATGGAACTGCCGATACATCACTATTAGAAACAAATCCATCTTTGTTCCAAAATGGTTTGAAAATGGAATTTGGTCATTAATGCATCTACTTAATGACAATGCTACTCTCATGTCTTTTGATGATTTCACAGCTAAATAAATAGAAAAGAAACAAATAGGAAAGATTTTGAACAAATGATTAAGGCCATTCCTCAAAATGTTGTAAAATCAGTTTCTGATCTGTTTCATGATGTTATTTACAGACGTCCTACTGTCCCCAAGCTTCTGATTAATGGACACAATATAGCAACTGCCAACATCCCCAACCATCAAGTCAGAGAATATTTTAATCAAACGTCCTTTCCCTACATCTGAAATCCAAATTGTATAACCCAATATTTTAATAATTCAGAAAATAAACAAATATGAACTAATTACTTAAAAATCCCCATTCCTCCTAAAGCCAAGGAAGTCCACTCTAAAACCTTTTCAGGTATTTACCCTTCCAAGGAATTACTAAGAAAACGGTTTGGAATTCCTAAAAAATTGTTGTTCTTTTTGTCATGTGGATGTTGAAACAACTGAGCATCTTTTCTTTGAATGTTTTTATTCTAATGTCTTTTGGAATAATTTACATTAATGGCTTTTCCCCTTCATTCCACGTTTAGCAGACTTTTCTATTAAGGACATTATTTTTGGGTTTATTTTAGAAAATTATTTAATTTTAATATCTGTTAAGAAAGTTTCTATTTTTTCCTGTGTTATTGTTTTAATATTTATTTTATCTTGCATTTGTTGTTTGTACATGTCGTTTACATTTTTCTATTTTTCTATACTTGTCATAATTGTATACAACTGCCACAAACTGTAAACCTCAAGTGTTTTTTCAATTAAAAAATTAAAAAAATCTTCCAAGTCTGTGTGACGCTTCTGTCTGAGGAGGAGGAGCACTTTTTTTTAGCATTTTCAACGTTCTTCTGCTAATATAACAGACTATTTTCATTCCTCTTTGTTGTTTTATGTTGAAATGGGACGTTTCATCTGGAGGAGGGGGTCGTATACGTGTCCCTGAGCTCCTTATTTTGCAGATGAAACTCTGCTTTACTGAAAGCCGAATAGACTAACAATAATCTGAATTTAAGTCGCCAAAAAGTTCAGGATTTTTTTGTTTTTTAAACTTATCCGAAAATAAAGCCTCCCAGAACGCTCCACATCTTTCATCTTCAAGCTAGGCTCTGATAAACAGACTACTTTGCTGTTTTTTCCTCGTTAATCTATGACTTTTTCTCGTAAATTTACGAGATGTTAAGTCGTCAAATTTAAGAGAAAAAACTCGTAAATTAACTAGTTTTTTTTCTCATAAATTTACGTCTAAAGATCTCGTAGTTTAACTGTTATGACTTTTTTTCATAAACTTACGACTTAAAAGTCGTAATAAAAAAACAAAAAACTTGTTTGTAAACCTGTCCTAAAACTCTGTCGTACCTGCAAGCCGCCAATCAATTAAAAAAAAAAAAACATTAATACATCGTAAATAATTCTCGTAATTTTTACTTCTTTTTTTTTTTTTGGTGGCCCGAAAACTCTATCGTACCACTAACCTAACATTACAGATGCAAAAAAATAAAAAATGGCGAGCAATATAGGAGCTATCCAGCCGAGCATTTTTGAGTCTACAAGAGGAGGCATCAGAATGAAGTGGAGCAGGAAGCTAGTGACGTATTCTTTACGTCAAAAATTAGCTCTCTTGGAAACCGCATTTTTGCGTCTGCTCCTGATTCACAATGATTTGAACAAAGAAATACCCAGAAAATGCGCTTTTTAAGCTTAACGTATGTCCTCCATCATGCCACAAGAACATGGAGCGGGTCTTTAAATGCGCATCATACTCCTGCAGAACAACAGAGACAATAAATCCAAACGAAAACCCATCTGACATTTGTTGGACTTTAAACACGTAGTTGTAGAGTTAGATAAGCTAATTCTCTCTAAGAGTTCTGGTACATCGCCTGTCCGTCCTGGGGGAGGATCCCTCCTTCATGTGAGGTTTCTTCGTTTTTTCCGGATTTCGTTTTTTTTTTAGGAGTTTTTCCTTACCGCGAAGGGGG
Source organism: Oryzias sinensis (assembly GCA_037389245.1). Classification (NCBI taxonomy): domain Eukaryota; kingdom Metazoa; phylum Chordata; class Actinopteri; order Beloniformes; family Adrianichthyidae; genus Oryzias; species Oryzias sinensis. The sequence goes on from CM074502.1 coordinate 2,597,256, forward strand.
GGTCTAAGGGTCTATTTAGTATTATCCTATTGAATTCTATACATTTATGATCCTTTTTGATTGTGTTTACCTTACAATTACCGGTACGAAGCCCACTGAGACGACTGTTGTTGTGAATTTGGGCTATATAAATAAAATTGAATTCTAACACTAAGTGACAAAACCCCGCCATTGATGAAGAAGGCCTCCTTTCTGCGCCGCTCTGAGTCATGTGATGATGGTGCAGTCCTGCAGGCGAAGCCACGCTTCACCTCGTCCTGTGAAATTCATTGAGCTGGTGCAGAGCAGAGGGTGGATGAACTCCCGTCATGGGGTTTCTGGGTCTCATTCTTCCATGTAACCACGAGACCTGAAAAGAAAAAAAAAAGCCCCACAAGACTTCCATTAGCAGCACAAGTTAACCCTCTGTTTTCCAGTAAAAGGAAAAGTCCAGGAAGCTGCAGCATGAGAATCACGACTGCTCCACTGGATAGAAAGCAGATGGCGTTTGTGGTTGAGCTTTCTGGTTTTCTATACGTCCGCAGAGGAAACCATCGTCTGTCTCTGTGTGTCTTTGTTTTCCAGCAGAACTCTTCTTATCAGTCCCACATTACAGATGAAATCCGATCTGCTCTCCCTGCTGTCCCTCTGTGTTCCACAGCAGCTCTGAAACCCCAGCGACGGCCTCCAGGAGGTCCTGGGCTTCAGGCAGGTTGATGTCATTGTGGCGACAGATAAATAGTTTCTGACTCACAGCATCTGTGATTCATTTAGAGGCCAGGAGTCAGAGGGAAAGACTCGGGCGGGGCCGATGAAGCGCGGTAGTGATTCAATCACATCCTCTTTCCTCGAGGATCAGCAGATCCAAGCGGGTCAAAGGGGACCCGGCAGCTGCTTTGGATTATTTTAGTCAGGTTTTGATCAGTCATCCACTGCCTGACAGGCAGGAACTCTGCTACATACACAGAGGAGCTCCGGGGAAAATGGAGGATGTTTAGAAAAACGACCTATATACGGGATTATTCTGCACAATGTAAACATCTGGGGGGGAAAAATGTTATTGAACAAATGAAAATCACAATTAAGCATTTCTGTTTAGTACTATTTACTATGTTTATTATTTATTTCTAAAACAGAAGTTAAAAGGTTTGTAGATTATAAAACATATATATATATATATATATATATGAATGGATATAGAACATGGCTAGTTTCAAGTTTTCTTGACAGAGCAAAGACAGAAATCCTCCTTTGGCATCAGAAGTAATGAACCTGCATTTATAAATGTCAGATAAACAGAATTTTACTGAATGAATAGGAACAAATACATGGAATATTCATAACTACGATCACATTGCCTGGATAAATAAAGCTTAAATTAAAAAAAAAAAAATTACAAACTCAATTCGATCAGATTTAAATCCCAAACGCTCGAACAGTTTTGGAAGCTAAACATTTTCATCTCAGCAGAACACAGACTTTACAGCACCGGGAATATGTTTGTTTGTTTATCTTTGTTTATTACAAACATATAATAAAAACGTAAACAGTATAGAACAAAAATATGACAAAATATACCGTTGATTTATTCATTTAGGCAGACGGACAGACGGGTAGATGTACAGTGATTTATATGAAATGAATCAGGAAGGGTGAAAGTTTTAGAATAATTTTTAGTTGAAGTGTTTTTTTCTGTCATACAATATTTTACTATTACTATATATTATTTCATATTACATTCATTTTCTAAACCGTTTTATCCCTTATGGGGTTTGCTGGAGCCTATCCCAGCCACTCGTGGGTGAAGGCAGGGGCCACTCTGTCGCACATTACAAATATTCATCATTTCGTGCATGTGTGCGTATGTGTGGGAGTGACAGACTGGCGACCTGTCCTGGGTTTTGCCCGCCTTCGCCCCCACTGTAGCTGTGACGGGCTCTGGTGACCCTGTGACCCCTGAAGGGATATATAGCGGGTTCAGAAAATGGATGGCTGGGAATGAATAATCTCCAGGAATTGTGAGTATTTTAGCTGAATCGGTTAAAACGCCCCGGCGCTGAATAGTGTGTAATGTTTGTCGTAACAGGATAGCTGCTGCAGTGATCATGACACAAGGGGACCTGAGGATGCTGGAGGTGGTGTTTGCAGACAGTCTGCGTGTGTGCACGCGCATGCGTGTGTGCACGTGTGTGCACTAGGATTTTATATGAATCACTGCTGCCAACCCTCTGCTTTCATTCTTCACATTTGTACTATAATAGCTTACTACTAATTCACTCTGACTTTGTAAAATGTTTCAAACGCAAACTTTAAATCATTTCATTAAATATTTACCATTTGAGCAGAAATTAATTAGTCATGTTTTCCTATTTTTCATTTCATTGACAGAAGTTTTACTGAGTGATTTGAGGGTAAGTGTCGCCCTCTGTTGGTTGTAGATGAAAAGTGCAAGACTGTTTTCTTTTTTTTTTAATTTAGAATAAGAAATTTCCAATTTAAACACAACTTTTTCACTTTTCATTGCTTTAAAATCACATTCTATTTGCTAATTTTTCTAGCAGTCAGAATAATATTTTTCGTAATTAGGACAAAACAATCCTGATTGAGCTGAGTTTAGGTTGAAGTCACTCTTTTTCTCATCAAACGTGTTTCTAAACCGTCTGCTTGAGCCGGAGGCACTGGAGGAACAGCCGGTGAAAAAGCTGCAACGTTTCTACCCTTTAGTTCAGTTTTGTTTTAAATCTGATATTCACCTAGAAGGACTAAAATAAACTAGGTTTGGGACCCCCCCCACCCACAGGACAACAGCCCAAATACTGACAGCATGAAGGTCGCCAACAGTCCAGAAAGCCCTGCAGCCGACATTTGGACTCTAGATGGCGCTCTCCGTTTGACTCCAATCTTAAATCTGCAGCTTTTTTAATTTTCTCAGTCTTTACTAGTTTTAGGTTTTGCATCTGTGTTGCCATGGTGATACCATTCAAGAATGCAGTCTTTATTTTTTTTAAAAAAGCAAAAAAAAAAAAAAAAACGAGTTTTTGCCGTGGGGAAAAAACATGAGGAAAAACTTTATCAATTGTTACTTTGTATAAAAATAACTGAACTGTTTATCTGGAAGTTGGCTTGTAAATCAGTAAATTCACCCCCACCACCACACCTTTTAAAGACAGCAGAGGGGAACGGCGGCGAGATGCGGCCTAAAATACGGCTCATTTATCAGTGACATGGGAATGCTGTGACCTTCCCGAGACAGCCGGGCTTTGCCAGCTCAGCGCTTTTTCCTTTTTCTTCCCAGCCAAATTAGTCGTCACCCGCATGAATGAGGACCCCCCCCCCCACATGCCTCCAAAGGGGAGCTGCAGCAGAAGCAGACACATCTGCAGGAGAACCCTGAGAACAATCCATGCATCTGGGGTTGGTTCTGCCCCGTTCTAGCGTTCAGGTTTGGTTTGAGGTTGACCGAGCTGAGCTGACAGTCCTAAAATGGCGCGTGCATACGCCCAAATCCAGTCAGCAGGACGTTTGTGGCTCTTGAGTCTGAACGCTGCAGGTCACAGCGGCCGCCTTCAGGCAGCTTTACAAGCTCCGACATTCAGGATGATGCATCAGGATGGACCTGCTGGTCCATCTGCAGGTCAAAGAACCAGACGGCATCAAGGAACTTCAAACTAAACATTTTAACTCTTTTAAAATACTTTTAGTTTTCTGGGTCTGTGAGGGATTTCTTTGGTCGTCCATGTCAACCGCCCCGCCTTGTTCCTCACCTCACTCTCTCTCCTGATCATCCCGACCAGGAGGCTGAAATTGTCGAAACACACCTGATACAGGTCATCTCAGCGAGCAGAGAAGCAGATTTACCGACACCTGGTGGTTCAACAGCATCCCTTCAGCCATCAGTGGTCCTGGATGTTAGATGACAAATAAGAAGATTCCCCTGTGCATGTAAACATTTGGTTCATTCCTTGGCCAGGTGGTCGTCTCTCCCTGAGACCCTGGCTAGGCCACGAGCCATAGATTATGTAGTAGCTTGTAGGAATGAATGACAAGATCGGGGTTCTCTTCAAGTGTAACTTTATTCTCCAACAATGGCCGGCTCGCGCCGTGTACTAACTGCTGGCCGCTCCCCGTCCAGCTTCCTGCTGAACCCCCGGCGTGGCTCAATACTGCCCTCTCGCTGCCTGAACGGCAACATCTCCTGTGGCTATACAACAGATCACATCGGAGCCTGGCGATGCCCAGAACCTGCCCCTGTGATGCTGGTTCTGGTCTTTGCTTCTTTGTGCTGCCCTCTTTAACCCTTGTGCTATCTTAGATGACCCCACCCTTACGTTGACGTGTTCTCCCTACCATGACAAAGGTGGATAAAGGTGGAAAGATTTCATGTAATCCATGGACACCAGTGAAGATCACAAATCATTGAAGAAAAAAAGTTCAGAGCACTGTCTAGTGGGTCTAGAGGACCCAACTCCCAATTTTAAGGTGCCTAGGATAGCACAAGGGTTACAGTGTCCGACACTACAGGAGCCTGGTTGGTCCATGTTTACCCCGCTCATCAGGGTCCCCCATCTCTGTTGACCGGTCCGCGTTCTCCCTGTGTGTGGTCTTATGATTATGATTAAGCCGTTTTGAGACCAAATCAAGTTGTTGAGTTGTTTTCTAGGACATAGTTTCTGCAGAGCGGCAGGAGTTCATTAGAAGTTAATTTCTGAGTTGTGGCCAGAACCGTTGGGGTAGAGCAATCCCGCCCCTCTTCCTGTCCCCGTTTCTCAGAGCTCAGAGCAGGGAGCTTGTGGCCCGCCCAGAGAATTTTCTATGTCACAAATACGATACAAACAGCATTTTTTCATCTACTTCACATCGATTTGAATAAACAAATACTTAGAAATGCAATTTTAGGCTTAATTTTCTTAATATACTATACTACTACTATACTATTTTCATTGGAGTGGGTCTTCAAGAGAACACCGAACAGGAAAAAAGTGTTGGAACTTCCTCAAAGAGGGAACGATTCAAGACTGATTCAATCTGGAAAAAAACCCTGCTGAGGTCAGCCGCAGTGAAGTGGTGTCACTTGTGTCTTTTTGTAGTGAATGTGAGGTGCAGTGGGAAAAGTGCACGCTCAGGGTTTACCGCCTCGATGGCAGAGGCGTGGAGCCGTCACGACCGAAGCTTTCTGCAAGTCTCGACGTGTCGCGGAAAACGCTGAACGGCTGAAAAAGAACAGTCTTCACCTCCGACTCCATGTTTCAATTTTCTGTGCTGTCTGAGTCTGAGTCAACAGGGGAGGCAGAGGTGGATAAAAATGGAACACAGTCCCCTCTTTCGCGCAGAAAACTTGTGCACGTTTACACGCTTTCTCTGATTTAAAGGATTCTGAAAGCTGCAGGCGTTTGTTCCATCCACAGAGACCTCTCAGCTCTAATCTTAATTGAATTACATAGAAGGAGACCAAGACAAATAGTTTGGAGGAGCCAGTTGACAGTTTCACAATGATGTGCTGCAGAGTTACCAGACTGCTCTTTAAGCCATAAATCTAGTTGGTAATGATGGACCACTCCGAGTCAACTCCTGTTTGTTGCAAGCCTCCACCTTCACTCACTGAATTTCATGCAAAGAAGGAAGTAGTTCCTCAGGATACCACAAGGGGCAGGCTTCAGAAGAAATATACATGTCGACAGTCTGACTTCAAGAACCAAACAAAAGACATATATGCTTTTATACATTCATTTATCAAACTAAGATACGAAAATAAGTCATGAATTGATTGGAAAGTTAAAAAAAAGTCAAAATAAAAGTAGAAGTTACGGAGCCCGTGTCCTGACATTAAAAAATTAAAATATATCTCGTTCCCACAGATTAATTTCTTGTTCACACGAAATACTATTTCGCTCCCTCGAAATGATTAACTCGTGCGAACGACATAATAAATTAGTTCGATTGCAATAATTATTCACCTCATAAGTCATTCATAAACACGGATATGCTCTCCGTCCGACCGCAAAAGCCGCAAAAGCCGCTTTCAGCGGTAACTTCCGAGTCTCTGTGACCCACATTCGTTCAAGAAAGGAAAACAAGATGGATCAATTTATAAATTGTCTCAATGAATATAAGAAAAATATTATAAGATTTATGATACCTAAGCTTACTGCTTGCCATACGATCCACCGGACATATGTCCGAGCTCTTCTGCTTGTCATGCCGGCATTCGGGCAGCTGGCTTGCCGGTAGACAGACAGCCAGCTGATATTGTAGTTTAGGGTCAAATAGTAATAATAATATTCAGGACTTGTCTTTTATTAACATACTCTTTAGCAGTGGCTTTAAATTCGAAGGCTAGTAAGCTACATGCTAACTATCTAGCCTGGGGGTCGGCAACCCGTGGCTCAGGAGCCACATGCGGCTCTTTAGCGCTGCCCTAGTGGGTCCCTGGAGCATTTTCAAAAATGTTTGAAAATGTAAAAAGATGGGGGGTATAAACATATATCTTGTTTAAATATGGTTTCTGTAGGAGGCAAAACAAGGCACAAACATTCTTAACGTGTTCCAATAAAGTAAGAATGTGTAGAATAAATATTGTAACGCCCAGCAGGAACATCACTTGCAGCAGGAAAAACGGGAGCTAAGCTGTCAATCAACTGGCTGCACAGGAGAACTGTCCGTGGCCCATACGCCTCGCGAACAGAACAGTCTCAGAGAGGAGGAGGTAGAAAGAGAAAATGAGAGAACGGTCTCCTTACTGGCATAACAATCCCATTTATTTTGAACACAAACCACATTGAACATTGCACAGGGGTCATCAACCTCTCCCCCTCCCACACTCATGGTGCAACATAAAGAAACAACATAACAGGAAGAATAAACTAAGGCGGAACAACAAAACTGCCAAATGAAAAGAAACATGGGCAAACAAACGCTCATGCTGAGCCCTAATTAGATCAGGAAACCGCATCCCACAATCCCCTGCTGCTAACAGACCTTAAATGCACATGACCGCCACTATAATATTAAATTTCAACATTTCTGTCAACAAAGATTTGCGTCATAGCCTGCGACACACGTTTCTACCAGCAGGGCTTTTTTTATTTTTATTTTTTTTTTACTTTTAGCGGATCGCTAGGCAGGTGGCTGATGTAAATCGAACCACCATCAGTTCCGTGTATTGCCTGATGAAGTTGAAAGCGAATATTCTGATCTCCTGCTACACAACACAGTCCGATGGCTGTCCAGGGGTGACGTTTAGCGTCACTTTGACGTCTGTTTCGAACACGTGAAAACATTCCTGAAAAGCAAAGACCTGAACTACCCGCAACTGGAAGATACTGTGGCTCTAAAAGCTACACTTTTTGGTGGATATGACTGTGACAAGCCTCCTAAACAAGCTGAATGAAAGTCTGCAGGCACCGCAAATGCTTGAGGCTGTTCTGTCATTCGAGCGTAAGCTGACTGTCATGATGGGGTACGCACGTTCCATTTTATTGATTTTTGTTCGAATCCTCAAAATAAAAATTACATCAAAAATCAGATTTCTTCATTACGTTTCTTTAATTTTATCAAAGCAATGAGACATAATTTATTGATATGTAATGAAGTTAAACTCGCAAAACAGAGCAGTCACGTGACGCGTCGTTCTCCGAAGAATGCACTGCAGGGCAAATAAAAATTAAATCATTAATGCTCATTATGTATTTGAAGCAACAAGGTCCTGTGATGCGAAATCAATGTCGGTCATTGATTTCTTTCAACCAATCAGATTCTGAGTTGGTGTCAGCAGGACCTTCTAGCAGGCTTAGGCAACATCACAGTATTCAGACCGTCTGATTGGACAGAAGTTTCAGGAAGTTTCAGAAAAGATCTTGTCTTCAATTAATCCGATTTTCTGATGAGTGAAAGGATAACTATAATATTCCAAATTTACGTGGTTGTTTTCAATGTTTTGTGGCTGTAGTTGCATAGCGAGATTCATACTGTTTTGTTTATTCAGTTTTTTAGAGGCATAAAAATGCTTAATGAGGTCTGCCACTGGTTTCATGTGATCAGTGTTCTTCATGCATTTTCCCTCCTTTTAAAATAAATAAACTCTTAAACTAGTATTCTAAATTCTCCCTTTAAATAGGAATGTAAAACATCATAAAATGATAAATGGCGTTTACTTAACCAGCTCCCGTGTTGAAATGGAGAACCAAACGCCACACATTCTCACCTCCACTCATCATATGTGGACGCACAGGAAGAGAGCCTCCACCGTGTCACAGGTTGGCGTTTTGGACAAGCTCATCGTTTTTTGACCTGCTCTCTTTTCGATTGAATGCCTTGATACGTAGAATGTGCTGAGTAACCCTTGACAGTTTTGTGTTCAGCATATTATCTCCCTAGGAGCCACTGTGAGCTGAATATTCACATAAACAGGCGACAAATAACTTGTTTTTGTTTTCTATGAAGTAATTAGAAGACCTGAATTGGGTGCAACCTTTCAGAAAAGTGCTGAGGTGCATGTTTGCCGTCTCACTCAGGAGCAAAGGACTTCCCAGCTATGAGTCACTCATGCTTTATTGATGAGTTAGACGTGCAGGAGTGGGAGGGGAAGACGTCTTGCAGGAACCTTTGATTCCCTCCACTGCTCATCTGCTTCCATTTTTTTAATGCAGGAGAGATGCAAATGAGATGTCAGTGGAGTGTGTGTGTGTGTGTGTGTGGGAGGGGGGGGGTAAACCCATGATACTGCTATCTGAAACTTTTCCCTTTTATGTGCCTTTTAGAGGCGACCTAAAACCACACGCTCTGCTTTTCTTTCATCTGTGCCAGCTCAGAAATGCATCTCTGCTGCAACGTCTGCACAGCCATCCGACTGCTAATATCGGAGCTTTCCTCACATTCTCTTGCATTTTTGCTCCCCCACTTAGAACGATGAATAAAATTTGGCTTAAGATGCACAACAGTGTATTAGGGCCACTATAAAAGAAAAAATGTCATTATTTTACAATGATAATGTCACTTTTTTCCAAAATAAAATGTCTGCTGAATGTGCTTTACTTTTTTTGTACATGCACGACTTTATTTAGATCAAATTACAACTTCTTCCTTGTAAAATGTCAACTCTTTAAATAACAAATTCACGATTTTATTGTAGTTAAATGTTTGCTTATTTTTTATATTGTAAAACTTAATTTTTTGTAAAATTCTGACTCATTTCTCATAATTATACAAGGCTGTTCTTGCAAAATGTTTGACTTTTTGTCATTATTGTAAGAATATTAAACATTTTCTGCAAATGTTTTCCCCCTGCTGAACCTGCCGCCTGTGAATCCACAGTAACAACAGCAAAGTGTTCCCCAACGTAATAAACGTCATGAAGACAGTCAGCGCGAAACCTATGTCTGTCCACTGATGTGGAATAGGTTTTTGTGTTGGATTTCAAAGTTTTTTAGACTAAAACTTGCCTAATTTCCCAATCTGATTTGGAACAAACCTAGAATGAAGCTGAGCTGGTGTCTGGCTCCAAACTGTACAGCTGGATGGCTCCAACGTTGCTCGCCTTTTCCGTTGCACTGGTCATGTTAGGTTGGGGCTGTAAGCTAGTGGGGTGTGTGCAAAGAGAGGGCTCTCAGTTATGGGTGATGGGAAGGACAGTCTCACCCACAACTCAGAGATGAATTTCTAATGAACTCCTGCCGCTCTGCAGAAACTATGTCCTATAGAAATTGACAGGTTTTTGGCTAAAAACAGCATCATCATGGTGAAAAGACCACAGAGAACGCTTTGATCAAAAGATGATCAGAGTGGGTCTTTAAACTATCTGTTATTGGTCCTTGAGCAGTTCAAGATACTAACAATTATAATAATAAATGACTAGTTTTAAACACCGGAGGTGAAAATGCCTCATCCTGACCATCTACAGAAAAACCCAGAAAAGCGGCTTTTTTTTAGAATCAGCTGTGCTCATGTTGATTGGATGAACACTTGACAGATAAACATGGATAAAAATGGGTCATATGTAAATGGTTGTGGTACTTCACATGAAACCTTCACAGAATGAACCACGGTAAAACCACGGAAGAAGTGCGAATAAACCACGGAGAGAACACGCAAACCAATCTAGGACGTGAACCGTGTGGGATTATAGCGCTTTTTATATGCGATTCATTAGTGGTTCCTGCATCTATTGCATAATTTGAACACAATACGTGCGCCATATACGTGACATACAGGTGCAAAATGATATAAAGTTATAGATTGGTGGTACATGCTCCTTCTCTAGGAGGCTCAGACAGCTCCGCCCCAAAACTACCCTGTACCAAAAATCATTCATACCCAATGCATTAACCCTGTACAACAACACACAATGCAAAAGATAACCTTTGCACAATTTTATTATCTATTTATTTACCATAGTTTTTTTTCTATTTTGCACATTTCTTTTGCACATCTATTTACCTGCACTGTTCTGTAAATAGCTTTTTAAATTATACTACCTTGATGTTTGCATTTATGCTACATTTTCTTTGTTCTTGTTTTTTTTACATCATTCTACTGTAAGTCTTTTTCCTCCCTCTGCTGTCAGTTGCTATGGTGAAAAATAAATTTCCCACGTGTGGGATAAATAAAGTATTTCTGATTCTGATTCTGAAAGTCTGTTAGACATACAATAATCAGTCGTGGGAAGACACAAAAATCATGCACGATTGCGTAAGATTTAGGTAACAATTGCGTATAAACTTCGTTGAATATGAGTAAATTCCGAAATTCTCAACTGAACAAAAATCTTGAACAGCTCAAAACCGAATTCAGTTAAAGACCCGTCGGCTGAAACCCTCGTCAGACTTCTGCGCACATCGACGAAAGGTGAACGCAAGAAACACTCACGATTGACGTTTATCACGCACGGATCACGGAAGGTCAACATTTCTTACGTGGAAAATGTGCAGATTGTATGTAGAACCAAGCAGCACAGAGTGAAATGGATCCAAACGGAACTCTTACAACCATAAAACTGGAGGAAATTTTCCTTTCAGTTCCTGTCCGATAAACAGCAGGAGGAGCTCAGAGTTTTTGACGTTTCCAGAACTCTTTCAGATCAGCGTCTGCGGTTCCTTTAAGCTGGTTCTCCGTTCTCTTAGCGGCCTTTAAAGGCTGTTAGAACCCAAACTGTAACAGCATTGCTTCTTAGTCAGATTCATTCATCTCTGGTCTGTGTTCACTCCCAAACACCCCCATCTTTACCTCTCATCACACCACCAGCGCTTCTCCCCCCGGCTCCTCTCCTCCCTATCATCCATCATTGTTTGTTGTCTCTTCTTTAACCCTCAACCTTGTTTCTCTTGTAGCGCCTCCTGCTTCTCTGGGACGGTAAATCAAAAGTGAATTCCTGTGAGGAGGGATCGATGGCTCACGGGGTCATTATCACGCGGCTATAATTCACCCGCAGGTGAGCGGCCCTCTCGGCCGTCATTTCCTGAATATCATCTGTGACAGCTGTTGAGGTTCACCGACGAACACACTGTTCTATTTCTACTTTTGTTCGTTGGTAAACGGGATTGAGGACGGCAACCGCAAAGGGACAAGGTCAGTACTAACCACTAAAGACGATGGAAAAAAGAAATCAAAGAAGACGACGACATCGTTTTGTTTTTCTTTTCCTTGTTAAACCAAAAATCACGTTGCTCATAAATGAACATCCGTGTCCTTGATCTGCATAAATGTGCAGGAAAACACATTAAAAACTAGCACAAACACTTGAGTTGCCAAACATCACCTTGTGAAATGTAACCATAGCGACAAGGAAACAATGACGCATCTGAATCGCATACGTTTACATACAACCATGAAAATTCCTGCATGCTTTAGCCTCATTACAAACAATGACCTCTGACCTATTGAGGCACTATTGATGTGAACTTGGATTATATTCATACGATATTTATAAAACAAATTCTGGATTATTTTCATCCAATTAACTCTTATCAAACATTTTAGCCAAAACATTTAGAAAAACTGACAGAAAATCAACCGTCTTTAATTATGGGATGTGTCATTCTATACCTCATTAATCCTGTAGCCATGGTAACCTTTAAAGGACAAGGTCAATGTAGGTAATTTATAATTTTGTACATTCGAAACATTGGAAAGAAAGCCTCAAATCTACACAGAGGGTAATATCATAAAGCGAAATGTCACAAAAAGAAGCTTTTCCTTGTGGTCAACCCTCAAATAATTAATATATGAATACCAATATATTATATAACACACTATATCTTCCTACTTGAGCTCCAACCATTCTAAAAGTCACTTAAAATGTTTGCATGAACTTCTGCTTTCATGGCGGTTTGGTGGATTTAGCCGTTTTATTCTGTGGTGTATGTTCAAAGTTTAAACCATGAATAATAATTCAAAAAACTCACAATAATGTTCTTTAAATAACACCTGGTTTATAACATTTGCTGGATTTAGGATGTAACCATAGCAACAGAGAACAGAACTACGATGAGATGTCCAGATCGTCCTGAGGTTCGTGGAAAGATTAAATATTCTGAATATTGTCAAAAAGCCAAACTGGGATTTAAAATCATTTCCTGCATTCTGTTGTTTTCCTTCATTTATAGTGAAACTGTTGCCATCACCTAAAGAGGTCGAGGTCAGCCCCGTTCACACAAACAATACCTGAACCGGAAGGTTTGTCTGTTCGAGCAGCAGAACTCCGCCATAAACACTCACAGGCAGCAGATCCAACAGAACCAGCCGTTTGATTGACATTACGCTGACAGCTACAACGGTGCAGTGAGGGCTGCCATCTCAATGGTGAAGCACGGAGGTGGCTGCATTGTGATGTGGAAGCGTTTTCAAAAAAATCTAAAGTTCAACTGTTCGAACATTAGTTTTTCAGCAAATGGTAGAAAAATTCAAACCAACAAATCAATTTGTTTATAACTTAAACATTTTCGTAATGAATATTTGTTTTACACTAAACTAAGCCTAAAAGTCCAACATGCTGCCTTCTTCTCTAGTTTCTCCTTTCCCCTCCGCCAACCTCTAGCTGACTAAGAGACTAAAAACCAATTAACATCACTGTCACTATCCATCTATTATGCTGCGCCCTAATAGGAGATGACAAATTACACCGTGCATTATGGGATACCATCCTCAGCTTCAGCGCGCCAGAGAGGAGGATGAGGTTTTCCTCTGCTGGTGACAGCAGCATGTGCACAGAGTGACCACCACTCTGTGCACATGCTGGCTCTGGAGGGGCCGGAGTGAAGCGTGAGGGACAGCATCTCCGGACAAACAGCTTCTTCAGCGTTTTGACAGGTTCCTCTGACATGACGTCGGCATGTTTGACAGCTGGAGGAACAGAAAAACCCACGCTTGGTTCCACTGCACCTTAAGCTCATCGGATGGAACGAGGTTCTAGGGTTTTGGGGTATTTGTCGGTAAAAAAAAATCCCCTAGAAAGACTAATGTAACACAAAAAAATATAAAAAAATTTAGATTTAGATTAAACCGTTTAAAAAAATAAACAAATACTATGTGTTGCATTGTGTTAGATAAATAGCTGGTTGCAGTTCAGACACACACTGTGGCTTTTCTTCAGTTTAAGACTCCAGAGCTCGAGGGCCAGGCCGGCTGTTGCTTACCTGGATCAGGTGTGTTTAGCCAATAAAGGGCTTCAATAGCAGGTTAGTTGGAACATCACACCGGGCCTCGAGGCCTTTAAGGTCATTTAAGGTCATAAAACAGAATTTTAGTCCCTAGGGAACCTAAGACCATTTTTATCTGGGCTTTTAAACTCACTCTGACTCTGATGGAACGACGACGCTAAAGTTTTTGTTAAGGACGCCAGCGCAGTTATATAGAACATTTTTATTTAACCTTTATTTAACCAGGAAAGACCCGTTGAGATTAAAAACCTCTTTTTCAAGGGAGTCCTGGCCAAGCGGCAGCAGCAACTAAAATACAGTTATACAATTACAAAGAGCAAAATAACAGGAAGTAACAAACCGATTATAAAAAACAAGTGCATGTTAAGGAGTCAGCCTCGAGACCTCTCAGTTTAACTTTAAAAGCATTCAAGGAAATCAACTCTGTCAACTTCCAGTCATTCTGCAACATGTTCCATGCATAAGGTGCAGAGTGGAAAAAAGCCTTTTTGCCCAGTTCTGTGCGAGCAAATGGAACAGAGAGCAACACATGATCACGTGAACGAAGAGAATAAGAATCAGCGCTCCTCTGTGACAGTAAGGAACAGATGTAGGTCAGCAGGAGTCCAAGCAGTGCCTTATAAATGAAAGTGTACCAATGAATCCTCCTCCGTATGGCCAGGGCAGGCCAGCCCACTCGAGAATACAACTCACAGTGATGAGTCGTTGTTTTACAGTTAGTGATGAACCTCAGAGAAGAATGATAAACCGTGTCAATCATTCGAAGACATTGAGCTGAAGCATTCATGTAAAACAGGTCTCCATAATCCAGCACAGAGAGGAAAGTCGCAGCTACAAGTCGCTTCTTTACTTTAAACGTAAAACACAGCTTATTTCGAAAATAAAAACCCAATTTTAGTCTCAGTTTCTTGACAAGATTCTCCACATGAGGTTTGAAAGTGAGGGAGTCATCAATCAATACACCGAGGTATTTATACTCATGAACCACCTCTATGTTGTTTCCTTCAAGAGTGGACACTGTGGGAATTGTATGAGGCATCTTCTTAAAATTAGAAAACAACGTAAGCTTGGTTTTATCAGAATTGAGAACTAATTTGAGTTTAAGTAAGGATTGCTGGACAGCACCAAAGGCTTTCTGCAGGGATTCAATGGCCTGATCAAGAGTTGATTCACAGCAATAAATAACTGTATCATCAGCATAAAAATGCATATTAGCATAAGATACATTTAGTCCCAAATTATTGATATAAACAATGAATAGGAGGGGGCCTAATATAGAACCCTGTGGAATCCCCCTGTGGACAGTAATACATTCAGAACATTTAAGCAACATTTAAACTATGTGACCGGAACTTCTTTTTTAGCCGTGCACTTGCTCATCCACACCCAGCAGCCAATCAGAATCGAGAATTCTCCCGGGCCGTGGTAAATTATACATTTACTTATTTCAGGTGTATATTGCATTTTGTGTTTGTGTCAGTGGTCTGATCTATTATTTCATCCTTCCTGATGAGTCTTCAGTTCAGTCTGGTTTGTTTGTTTCTGGAGAATTAAGCTTGATTTCTGTCTTGGTTTACGTTTGACGTTAGGAATTCTCTTCTGTTTAGTTTGGGGGCCCAACACTTTCAAGTTTAGCTAAATAAATTCATTTGGCCATTTCGGGTCAATTAAAAGAACAAAATGTTTCCTAATTTTTCACCTGTGGCTTATTCTTGAACGTGTGGACCATCATACAGACATCCTGTTAACCTGCAGATTCCTGCCTTTTTGCACTTAAGTATAGATGTACTCGGACTTCAGGGACTTCAGCTCTCCACACAACTTTACTTCTGCCCTGTGACATCTTTCGATTTGATGTTTTTGGACCTGAGGGATAAACTGGGTCAGTGCTTGTTTTTTTTTTGTTTTTCTCTGAACAGAAAGATCTACCTTCTTCTCTTCACCTGAGGCTTATTGTTGCTCTTTTTATGGACCTCAGTCTTCTTTTCCCCCACCTCCCTGCCCCTCCATTTCTCGCTTTCCACCTCCAGAAAATGCCGCCCGAGCGATCGACTTTTATTAATCATGTATTTCAGTTTTTCCTTCAGCTGTTTCACGCTGAAGTCTTACTGTCCAAAAGCCGCCATCACCTCCACAACCCGGGAGTGATTACACGTCCGCTTGACTGATGTGTTCTCCATTTACTGCCGCCCACACTTGCCTGATTGCATTAAGTTTCTCATGACACTTACTCACGCGTGCAGTTGACAGCACGCCTTGACCCCCCCCCACACACACACACAGATGTCATTTGCAGCGCTAGTAATTAGTAGAAGCCGTGTGTGAAGAGACGAAGGCTTCAAAGATGATGCTTCACTCATTGTTTCACTTCAAAGGATTGCTTCTTTTAATGCTCACAAATAAGGCTCTTTCTGCACAAGTGATGAGAGATGAATTAAAAACTAAAGTGCTTGAGGACTATTTTGTGTAATCAAATCCACACAAAAGGTCATCTGAGCAGCCGGATGCCATTATTGATGTTTAAGGAGATGTTTTGTTAGATGAAGGAGCCTTTCTTTTTTTTTTTTCTCCCAGGAGGAAAAGGACTTAACACTTTGCCAACCTGCTCTCCGTGGAGTTTTGGAGATGTGACACATATAAAAGGTGAAAGGGCTGTTGTGCAACTGTTTAGGTTGGAAAACAAACACAAATCAAAGCCACTGTGTGTGTTTTTCTATGATACTGGCACCAACGTGGCACAGAGTTTCAGTTTCAGATACCCATCCCAAGAAAAAACCAAGTTTGTGTCTCATGACGCTAAAAACTGTGAGGCTAACTAAACATTTAGCATTTAAAACAAGCGGATTCTGGCTGAGATCTTGTTGTTTTGTGCGTAGAGCTGCTCAGAGAGGCTCAGTGTTTCTCTGCAGACTAGCGGTCGGAGGTTTAAGGGTGAAAAAACAGTGGGACGCTGAAGGACGCTCATAAATAATAAAATAACTATCGTCCTGACAGCATTTTAAATTGATACAACTATCAACAAATTAAATATCACGATATATCTCCAAATGGATTTTTTCCTACACACCCCTTACTCTACTATCAAATCATTCAACAAGTCACTCGATATAAAAACATTATAAACGTCACAACGACAATTAATAAACATTTAAGTAAATGTTAAAAAGCAGCATTACATTTTAGAAAACAAAATGTTAAAAACAAAAATGAAAAAACATTTCAGAAAACAAAATAATTTCCAGAAAACAAAATGGAATGTTAAAAAAAATAATTAGAGAACAAAATGAAATGTTGCAAAAACGTCATCGTCCAATCAGCGATGTCCCTCAGTACCCATCTTTTCCGGTTTCTCTTTGTGTTTCGTTTTTCCAACATTTCATTTTGTTTTCTGAAATATTTTCAATTTTTTTTTAACATTTCATTTTATTTTCTGGAAAATAATTTTGCTTTCCAAAATGTTTTCTCATTTTTGTTTTTTTACATTTTGGTTTCTGAAGGTTTTTTTTTTTTTTTAAATTGTCGTCATGATCTGTAAAATGTTTTTATGTCGAGTGATTTGTTGATGTGATTTGCACTTCAGGGCCACCGTACTCCATCCCTCTGCCCCAGTCACCCTAGTCAGAGCTCCATGTGACAAATTCATGGGGAAAAAAAAGACTTTTTTTCAAAATGGCCGCTTTGCCGTTGGTTTTATCTCCATAGAAACAATTTTACTTTTTGGTCGTCGGGGGGCGACGAACAGATCTACGTCGTTGTTAGAGGAATCTGCACAAACTGTTGGATTTCCTTGACAACTGAAGTTTGTTGTTAACCGCGCCCACATTCCTAATACGTTCATATTGTTTGTCATATCACTTTGTTCAGCTTGAACCAACGATTCATGTATTAAATTATCACATTATTCCAGTAAAAAGTATGTGAGCAACGGGGAAATGCCAACACTAACACCATTCAAAATCTACAAACTTATGATTTCAGCATTTTTTCCCTAAATACCTTCCCAATGATGCTTAATGGTGCTTTAATTTTTGGATGCTGGTGTGCCGTGAAATTTTTGTCAAGGTTAAAGTGTGCCGTGGCTCAAAAAAAGGTTGAAAAACACTGCCCTGGGGGGAGCGGTGAGCTGCAGACTAGCCGTGCTCGGGGGGGCGACAGCTGGCTGGGCAGAGCGGGGATCGAACCGCCAACCCTTCGGTATGTTGGATGACCTGAGCTACCGCCTGAACTAAACTGATGCCACTTGTGTAAGGATGCGAAGATTTTCACACTTCGCCACAAGATGGCCACCAAGCTGTAGGGCCGGTGGCCATCCCATAATAATTTGAAAACTTCTTTTGGGTTTCCCTGACACTTGTGTTTGGGTTCCAGAAGTGGATTTTGACAAATATCCATTCACTGTGGAATAGCTGATCTAAAACATTTCTTCACAGCAAGCAAACACTGGAAGGCTTTTTGTGGTAAATACTATTTCATTTTGATGGTTTTTGTATTAAAAACTTCAGCCAAAGAAGATTAACGACTTTGTCACTAGCCCGTTTTTCTTTTTTCTTTTTTTTTGCTGTTGACGCCTCCTCCGTCTGATGCTCCTCCTCCCATCCTGCTGGAACCTCCTCTTTTAAAAGCCTTCACCTCCTTCTGGATTAAGTGAGATAATTCACCTATTTGACGCCGTTTTCTCGTCATTTAACAGCACTCAGTGTTATCTCAACGCCTGCAGACGTCGCAGCTGGGGCCTCAGAACGTGAGGGAACTTGAATGACCAGCATTCAGAGATTTTTTTTAAATGAAAGCAGAAAAAAACGGAATGAGGTCTGGTGATGATACATGTAGATACAAATATTTAAGCGGTTCAGTTCATGCTCCGTGTAGTAACAGGTGGAGCAAGGATTCTCTCGACTCCCTGCTTCCAGCACCTCTAAGAAAACGGACCGATGTCTCCCACTGGTTTGCTAAATCGAACTTCCATCTTTGAAACAAGACATTAGCAAGATCTAATGAGGAACCCTAGCAGGCATCTGATGTGGAAGATTTTTTGATGTCTCCGTTCTTATTCAGACTGGACACATTTGATTCATTCGAAGTGAACCAGAGTTTGTTTACCCCCAATAATTTTCTGAATACACCGAAATGGATCCTGGTCCGGGACCAGAAACCGCTCTTCAACCCATCTTTCGAGGTGGTCTTGGTTCGTTTTCAATCAGACTGATTGCCCTGGTTCGCTCTGGGACTCCTCGGTCTGAACAGGCTCCATGCTCGGAGCGGAACAACCGGACCAAAACGGTCACTGTTTCTGCCCCACAGTAAAAGTACATCAACAAAACAGAAAGAGGTGTTTGCAGAAGGAAGAAAATGGATTTCATGGCGCCAGATGGTTAGAATAAAAGTGAATCCTGAGCGTGTCCGAGATTCCTGCACCTGCAGCATAATTTTTATAACCATTTCCATAAATGTGTCTGTTTTTTTCCCCTCACTTTGTTGCTTTTGCTTACTCATTGGTAGAAGATTCTGCCAAAAACAAGCAATTATCTACTTTTCAAAGTAAAAATTGTAAAAGGTGTGTTTGCGTGGGAGCCTTGAGCTGCAGTTTGAGAGCAGCCTTTAATTACACAGAAAACAAAGCGGAGCATCATGATGAATTCCAAAGCAGACTATGCAAACAACCTCATTTGTTGTTGTTTTAGCATGAAATGATGTGCTCACCAAGGCATGTAATTAGAAATCAATTAAACCTCATATCATACATTCATGAGAATTGGTCAAAATGGTTTTGCAACATATAATTAAATAGTTCTGAGTGAATGTGATGCTTGGAGAATTAGAAAAAAAAGAACTGGTAAAAAAAACTTTAATGCTAAGAAAGTTTTAATAATTCTGATTTATAGTCTAAAGTTGATCCTATCAGGTGCATAAAAACATTCTTCATCCTTTGAAGATACTTAGACTAATCCTAATGTTGACTGTTCCCTTTATATATTTTAAGTTACCAAAATAAAAGCACTATGAATTTGCTTGGTTAAAAACAGTTTATATATGAGATACAGTTGCTGTGCTTAACATTGTGATCATTAAATAAACTGAATTTGACCGTTTGATTGCAATGGAAGATGTATTGAAATTCAGTTAGAGTTTTTTCCCAAGTCATAGTTTTAAAAACAGAAAGAAAATGTGTCCAATATCGCTGTCATGGCTAGCGGGAAAAGAGACCCAAACGCTGGAAACCTGAAGAATACACAGGCGAGTAGAAGATGGATTATTATGGGTTTTAATGTTCGGTTCTAGGTTTTGTAGATGTTTGGGCGGAGTAGTCACGTCCGAGAAATTCCCACGAAGAAGATTGAATGTGTCTGCAGCCCGTGGCGTCACTGGTGGATTAGCTTGAATCGGCGGCGGTTCGTGGGGCGGCTTGAGTCGGCAGAGGCTCGTTGGTGTGACCGGGAGAATTCTGAGGCTTGGATCCAGAAGCGAAGATGACTCAGGCGCCCACTCGTAGTAACGGATTCCTGTGGACAGACGAAGAACAGAGACTTAGGCGAGAGCTTGACAGCAGTAGCTGTGAGCGAGGTGACCATACTAAGCACCATAGAGGAGCAACGATCTGGCACTGGGAGGAGTCTGACAGAGGCACCATGACAATCGCAATACGTATCGTATAGTGGGATGCGTATTGGGATACATATCGCATACTCAAGCCTGCTTGGACATCCTAAACTTATTATATACAGTAAACCCTTGTTTATCGCGGGGGTTACGTTCCAGAAAGAACCCGTGATAGGCAAAATCCGTGAAGTAGAAACCTCTATTTTTTTAACAATTATTATACAATTAAATACTCTATTATACATTGAAAAGAAAGAACAAACCATTTTACAGGCTCACGCATTTGTTTCACAAATCAAAGTACTTTAAAAACGTTTTTTTTTCAACAAATAACTTCTGTACTGTACTGTCAAATAATAATTTGAATCATCGATGTAAACAGAAGGCTTCAAATCGCGGAGATAAGCCCCGCCCACCGCGACCCGAGAGTAATTGAATTAAACGGGAGAAAATTTAAAATGATCATGAAAAAAATACAAAGTACAAACGGACAAATAGTGACTCAGGTGTATTTCAATGCTCTTCAGTCTGAGAAGCTGCAGTGTTTTCTCCTTCTAAAGGCCCGCGGTGCAGCTGTGTGTGTTTGTTCGGGAGAAGAACATAGTGATTGACAGTTGGTGTTGCTCTTTTTCTATGGGTTTTAGAGAAACTTGAAATTGCAAGATGATTTGCATGTACGTAATTTGGCAAGCTGATTTACGTACGTGTACATATTAAACTGCAACATTATTGACGCACAGGTAGAGAAGAAGCGGAGTGACTTTTTTAGCCAATCAGAATGCAGAACACAATGCACGATGCAAATCCGTGAAGTAGCGAAACCGTGAAAAGTAAACCGCGTTATAGCAAGGGATCACTGTATATAGATATTTGTCCTATTTTCATTGAGGCAATAATAAAAAAAAAATCCCCCGATTTTCTTCTTTTTTTAATATTTACCCTCTCTGGTTATGCGGGATAGCAAGCCGACTAAATACAAACAGAACACAAATGCAGAAAACACATTTGGGACTTTAACTTTGAGTCTAATTTGAAATACGTGCGGCCAACAACAAAATCCAGCCTTGGACGCACTTAAAACGCGTGAACCTGACCGTGTGCACGCTGGACGGAGCAGCTCAGGGAGGTTGCGCAATGCGCATGCGCTCCTGGGCCACTGTGACATCACAGCTCATTCATTCTAACCGAGCGTCTTTGTGACCGTATGGTTGACAGCGATCTAACAGGAGAAATAGTCAGAAATGCACAAATGAAATGATTATTGATTATATTTGTTCTGTTTCGTAAGAAAAATGCCACAAGTACATGCCAACAACTCAAAAACATGATTTTCATCGGAGGGGGACTTTTGGAAAATCATGAAATAGGCCCTTAAAATCGTGTTAGAGTTTAGTTTTGTTGTCTGTCTGTGTCGTGAACAGGTCTGAGCTGCCACTCAAACCAATGTTCCTGCTTAAAAAAACAGGTCTTTCTATTAGACTAAAGATTTTAGGTTTTGGATTCATCCTTTTTAATATAATTAATCAGGATTCATTTTTGTGGCAGAAACATTCTTCTTTGGGGTTTTTGTCTCATGTTTTCTAATTTGTTGAATCAAAAAATGATTAAAACATCTTTCTGGTCTCTGGAAATGGATTTATTTGAGCACAAAGGCGGTTAATTTCAGTTAAAGACCTGTTTTTCTGTCGTTTCTGTCAGTTGCGCGTCACGGATCCAGCAGAAGGACCCGCTGCCTGCATCCAGCCCGATGCGCATCGGGCTGGATGCAGGCAGCGCAGCGCTCGTGTTTGCGTCCAGCTCGCCTCAGATAGGACCGTCTGAAGCGGAAATGCGGAGTGGCCTGCCTCCCTTACCTCCCTCCCTCCCTCCCCCGTCGCTCTCACGCCTCCCTCCAGCCTCGCGCTGCCTTCTTTGACTGCAGCAGAAGAATCCGCTGCATCGAAGAACGAAAATTAGAGAGAAATCCCGCCGTAATGCCGACTCCCTCTCTGTGAGGCTGAACGACAGCGCAGACCGGGGGGGTCCAGGCTCATCCTCCGCGCCACGATGCTTCGGAGCAGAACGTGAGTCTCCGATTTCATCTTTAGAAACTCAACTTCCTCTCATCCAGCGCCGCAAATATGCCCCAAATATCACCTGGTTTGGAATTTACTTGATGATTTGACGAGTTTAAAGTGAGATAAAACGATCCGTTTGAGTCTGGTTGAAGGAAAAGTTTAGTTAACTTTGAAAAATGTTCAAAAAAAATAATTTTAAGTTTTTCGCGCAATTTTTGGAGAAAATGTTGCGTATAAAAACAGTTTGGGGGACTTTTGTGAAGTGGCAGCCCGTGTGCGTGATGATCAGTGCGGATCTGCAGAGCAGAGCAGGCATCTATTAATCAGGAGGCAGCGCGCGCGGCGCTGCAGTGCGCGCGCTAAGCGTCGTCAGAGCATCTCTCCGGGAGGATTGATTCCCAGGCAGCGGGACAAATCTAATTATGGGACGCCACTTGCGCCAAAAGACTCCGCGGTGATTCATTGTGCTCCATGAAACAAAGGGGAGGAAAGTGACGGATGGGTTCTGCTGAGGCGGGAACCCTTAAAGTTCCCTCCAGAAAATGATGGGAAAAGGTTTGCCTGTGGGGGCTCACTGAATCAGTTCTGTATTTTTGTGTTCTGATTCTCACAGAATCTCACAGAAAAAGTCACCAATTCACATTCAGTTTGCCACAAGGGAGTATTGTTGGCTGAAATCTATGTCAAAAATGAATGAAAGGTGACGAAAAGGAAAGCAGAGGAAACAAATAGGACTTACAGAGATGCAGCTGGTTTCAGACTGGGACGCTCCGGTTCAGTTCCAGTGGATGGGGGATGATGAAAAGCTAGAATTGACCCTCTTTAGTTTGGTTTGCCTTCAGACACCAAAGAGGGATTAAAACACTAGAAAGTTACACATTAATGGTAAAAGAATATTTAATTTGGTTTGCCTGTTTGGCATCAATCATGTGCGGCGCTTATCAATCGATCTAAACCGGGGCTCTGCAACCTTTAAGACTTAAAGAACCACTTGGTTAAGTTCTTATGGACCATGCAAGAGCCGCAAAGTTTAGAAAGAAAAAAACAATGTTTTTGTGAGCGTTAACCCATTTATTTATAACATGTAGCTTTGAAATATATAGAAATATATAGAATTCTCTATGGAACCATATAAACTTGTGAGAGCAGTACAAGTTCCCTTCAAAATAAAATACACCCTGTGTCAAAAAGGATCCTTCTACTACAGCAAATGACTTTAGTGAACCTTCATATGTTTTTCTCCGTTTCCTACATAATATAAAGATAACACCACCAGTGCCTTACCTCCAAATCATACGGGCGCCGCCATGTTGAAAACAGTTGGCAGTGCTGTGAGTCATCGTATCCATGGCAACCACTGTTGCCAAAGAGGAGTGAGCTTATCGGGAGTCCCCACCTATTTCCACGCTTTTACCTCCTGAACGCTGCGTTTCCGTTGACTATGATATTGCAGATTGGATTTGCAATAATAAATGGGCCTAATGGAAATACGTCAATGTAGTAAAAAAAATGAAACATGCATTTATCGAAAAAAAAGTTTTTGCGCTAGGAGGATATTTTTGAGGCGTATCAAAATGGACATTTTTCCCAAAAACTGCAATGGAATTGTTACAGAATTTTCTATGTAAATGAGTCACATGACCAACAACTGTGCACAGGTAGACCCTTTGCATCAATTTTCTGAACCCGCTGGGCATCCTGGCGGCTGGCTGGCAGCAGACAGAGTGCTGTTGCTGGATGGAAAGACAGCCAGCTCAGGCCTCCTGAGTCTTATGACATTTTTCTTATTTTCATCAAGACAATTTGAAAAAGATCCTCTAGTTCGACAATGAATAAAATGAAAACAGCACAAAAACAAAAAAGAAATTTTTGTGAAAAATGTGAGCGCCGGGTATCGAACCACCGCACCAAGGATTCCCCATGTGTTTCAATGGAGGCAAAAATCCTGGAAATCCTGGAATATCTTGAAAAGTTCAAGGATTTGAAGGACCAAAAGTCAGAGCTGGAAAAAGCTGAAAGACCTGAACATTTTAATAGCTGAATGTTTAAAATAGGTTAAAAACTGTAGGAGGTGTTGGGTGCCAAAAAATGGCGGAAGATACTAGAATAAAGAAAGAGAGACAGGAAAACAATGGGTTGAAAACTTTATAGCATTCGACCCATTATTAGAATGACACATGCATTGCAAATGTAGGGCAGATAGGAAAACAAATATCTATCCTATCGTTAGTATACATCTCCTAATGGTAGGTGAGGATAGTCTCCCCTGACTGCATGTCCCTGAGCTTTTCTTTTTCAATGACAGTCTGTGTAGTTACAATTTGCATATTAGTCTGGGTAGAGATTACAGGAAAATCTTTTTGTTAGAAAATAAAATAATAAGGTTAAACCCCCCCTAGCTGATGTTTGCAGTGATATTAAAACACATGAGCGTGGGTGCAGATACATCCAATAGACATCTTTTACCATTTAGCCACTGCATCTTTATCTGAAACATCTAAAAGTTAAGGTTTGATCCCGTCTGTACACTCTAAAATCACTTACAATTCTTTACCTAATTTTAAAAGATTTTTTGAACATGATGCCTTGTCAGGCCTTGGTCGTTTAAGAGATATATAAACACTCACACACACAAAGTTTCTATCAAATCAGCAGCTAAACATCGACATGGAGAATCCACAGCTTCTCGCCAAGCTCCAGCAGTTGGTAACCACTCACAGCTATAATTACATACAGGCTACCAGGCAGCTCTCAGCATGTGTGTGAGTGAGTGTGTGTGATTGTGTGTGTGTGCGTGCACAGCAGGAGGAGATCCCACATTAGGAGCAGCCCGTTTGGTAGTTCCCTCACTGCATCTGCTCAGTTATGGATTTCTATGTTTCTTCATTTGTGCTCAGTGAATCTCAGAGCTGGAAGGCCTGAGTCTGAGGCGGAATGTCCTCTTTTCTATTCCACTGGCAGTTGTTCTACTTTAAATGCATCTCGAAAGCTGGTTCTGGGCTGTTGTTTGTCGATTTGTGGAGATTGACCATTGGGATGTTCTGGATTCTGTACAAGCTTCTTTGAAAAGACAAGAGAACTACTGAAAAGATTCCCATGTCCTCTTCCAAGTTTTGGAAAAAAGACATATTTGTGTGCTTTGTTGAGAAATCTGTTTGTGTAATTGGTTGGATTAGTTAGATGTCAACACTGGAGCTAAAGTTTTGGTGTTCAACCTTTAACAACCAAAGTTGTTACCGGCGAGAGCAAAATAACCAAAACTCTTTGAACTATCATTACTCTTTGGCCTTTTACAAAACTAATGGAATTCCATCTTATTTTTAAGCGTAGAAAGCGACTTTGTGCTAATTTGAAACATGAAAATGTTGCATCTTTATGCAAAGCTGTTTTTTTCTCAGCCTCAGAACCCGTCAGAATTCTTATTACTGCATAATGTTTGAAGAGTCACGGTAGTTAAGTTAAGGGTTACTATTTGCAGTCCTGAAAATGTACTTTAAGTGAATTTTTATGAACCTCACCACATTTTTTTTAAATTATTTTACGGGTTACATGTCTTCCACACTTTTCTTAAACCCCTCCAGTGGCTCCGCCCTCTAAACCCCACCTGCGCTTTTCCTTTATAATGCTTTGTCTGCAGCTAGACAGACTTCAAGAGGCTTTCTTGTGTCCCTGAGTTTGGCGTCGGGTTGTATCCACATGATGCGCATAATCAAATGTGCCATGTAGCCATCTGTGGACACCCACGAAACCCCGTAGGGCTTTGCACACGCCACTGAAATGCACATACTGTCAACCAGAATGCCGCGTGCTGATGCTATTCTATTCAGAGCTGCATGTTCTTTTTTTTTTTTCTATTTGCAGTTTGCCACTTCAGAAGAAAGTGAAGGCTGCCTGTCCTGCAGAGTTTTTATTTTTTTCCTGTTTGTGCACGCACAGAGACGTGCACTTTGGCGCCATGCGTGGGTGTGCTACCGCTGTAGTTGGGTTTGGGAGTGATTAATGAACGTAGCTGCGTGGCGTCAGCGGGCCGTGACAGCACGACTGCAAGGAAATCATTTCTTGCCTCTGCAGACTGCTGATTCAGAGCCCAGAAGATTTGTGCTGATTGCAAAATTTGTATCATAAGAATTCTCCTGCACTAACCCCAATCAACACCTATCGAAGTGACCGCTGGCGTAAAAAATACCCGCAGCATCCTTTACATCAGCTTAGTTTTACAGCGGTGAAGACAAGGTTGGAGGATTTCTCGCGGAAACAGTTTTGTTCTCTGCTTCTGAGAAAAGGTGACGTTTTTCACATTAGGACTGGACTTTCAAGAATCTCATTACCGCCAACTGCATTGAAATACTCCTAAATGTCAGCATCAATGGCCATTTGCATACGGAGAAGGAATTATAGCCTATCGTTAATAATGAAATGTCAACAGCAGAGGCAGATCTTTTAAAAACTGTCGAGACGATGACTTTGAAGCGAGCGGAGATACTTCCAGCTTTCTCTCAGGATTGTATTTTAAAAGTGTAGTTATCTTCTTTAGCTTTACTGACACATTAATCATTAAAAAAAAGACAATTTCATGACGAGTTGGCCCTTTTTTAAAACCCACTTAGGTGTTTAAATGAGTTGGTCCGGACAGAACTACTCATGAGCTGCTGGAAAAAGATCACAAGCAGACAAAGTTGCAGAACCTTAAATCACTTGACATTCAAGTACATGTGTTATATATATTTGTTTAAATGTATTGGCTTTAAAGTCACACATTGTTTTTGTGCAGGAAAATATTCATACAAACTATCCAGATCTGCTGCAGAGGTATGATGGTTTGGGCTTAAGGAGTTTCCTTTAAGTGTCAGAAACCAAGATGTTTGTCTGGCAAAAATGTACCAAATAATTCATCAGAATTGGTGGAGGAACAGAGAAAAAAATTCAACGTCATCCTCCGACTTTAGCACCATAAATAGTAGCAGTAATATCCAGCAAAAAGATGCAGAGGGAATTGAGATGAAGGAAAACGTTTTGGCCTGAAAAAAATCCCAGTGAACGCGTGAAAGGGTCTCACAAATCCTCCTTGGATCTCCTCCCAAATCAGCCATTCGTCTGATCATTTTTATGTGCAGGGAACTGAGAGCAGAAACCTCCGTCACAGCTGAAACTGCAGGGAAAAAAACAAACTACAACTCAGATCACTCATATGTGAAGAACCCGAGAAAAACAAAAGGAGGGATGGGAATAATTATCTTATAAAAGCAAAAAGATAAAAATGCAAAGACTAAAAGTGTCAGGAACTGGTGGTGTGTAGAACTCAACACGCAGGAGACCGGGCTTGGTGACGGCAACCTAAACTTTCAATAAATAAACTTTGACATGACGAAACTAAGGAAGCAATAAATCTGGTGCCTAAGCAGGTGATCTGATCATGGAGAACTGAAAACAATAGACTAAGGACAATTAACGGCTAGGATTAACCTGACAGGACGGACTGACAAGGGACAACTCAAAACAAAACATCAGTAAAAGACTAAACTCAACTACACAATCATCACAATTGAGAAAGAAATGCACCTTTTTAGGGTCATGCAACTCAAAATGGAGCCTTTAAAACTTGGTTGGCTCCTACCACAACATGTCAATCTCATGAAGATGATGTTTAGGGTCGGAATCGAACGTCCACAACATGAAAAACCCCATTTTAACAACAATATCATCTATAAATACATTTGAAGTTCATGAAAAAAACCACGTAGATTTAGAGAAAAAAGCAAACATCTGACAATCGTAAAGATCTCCTTAAACGAACCTGAAAAATCTGTCCAACACAAGAGGCCTTCAGCTCTTCTTACTCAGCTGTTGGACAGGACAAATTGGAAAAAAAGGGAAGCAAGGCTACCAAATTTTGACAGAAATTCTTCATATGTTAATAAATATCTATTAAAAATCATTTAAAAAAATGAAATTTGCAAAAGCAGCCATCCCCCCGTTTCTCGTTGGGCGGTTCAGCCTGTTAGTTTCTGATGATGCACACTTCTTTGGCCGTCATCACTTACTTAAAATATGCATATGCATGTTGTTTAAAAGGTGCTCTACAGTCCAAATAAAGGGACTGACTGATTAACTAACCACTGTAGAAAGAGTTAAGGAACTTATGGAAAGTAAATTATATTTGAGCTGACTAGAGAAGTCTCTTACTCCATGCTGAACATGCGCACCCACCAAACCAGGTGGAAAATGAAACCTTCGGCTTGTTTTTTCTCTGCTCCTCTGTTTGCCACTGAGGGAAAAATCCAGACTAAAACTCCTCCCATCTGGACTGTAGGTCTCCTCCAAACAAAGCTGCATTTTCCCTGAAACGTCTCTTTAACGGCGCGCAGATGCTGTCATGGCCTTGGGGAGTTTGCGTCTCATCATCTGCCCGCACTCAAAGTTAGTTAGGACACTTTTCCCACATCATTTGACTACTGCATTGCACCAAAAGCTCTTGGGATGCTTTTGTCGCTGCAGAGCCCCTGGCGCTTAAACGCTCAAGCGATAACACACAACTGATGTTTTATCTAATTCTATTGAGCAAAGGTGAGAAGCAGCCCCATACATCAACCTGCCATGGACTCTCGGTGCTTTTAACCCGGACTCAACACCTCAGCGTGTTCCATCCAACCCGGAGAGTCATATATATGAACAGAAAAGCCCATCTAGAGGAGATTTCTCTCTTTAGGACACAAATAAAGCACTTTAATGAGGATGTGTCTTTTAATCTCTGCACCTCTGACACAGATGAAGTGTAAATATACATTATTGTAATAGAAAAAGTATTCCTACCATTGAGAATTACAGACTATATTAGTCCTATATGTTTGTATTGTTGGTGACAATTGCAGAGAGTCCAGAGCTTTTTCCTAGAAACTGGTGGGTTGACAGTTCTTGGGAGGGGGTGATGATGTCATGGTAGGGGGAGCCCCCAGGAGACTCACCCATACAGGCTGACACATTTATTACCTCGTCAAAAACACGGAGAGGAAGTGTTTATGTTGCACCAAAGCTGAGAAGTGAGCAGAAAGATGGTCCGATGCATCTTCTTTTTGAAGTTTGGATGTGTTTTTTGGAGAATATTCCAGTTCCTCTACAAAAACCCAATGCACATCATATAAATATGAGGAAAGATCCTCATGAAACCCTCATGGAACTGTGCTTTAACCGCTTCCAGTTTAACCTAAACCAGTTACTCATGCAAAAATAATCTATGGCCGCTCCGTGTAGCGACATATGTTTCTAATGTGTGAATGGAGCTCAACGGACCGTGAACCCTTTGCAGCTTTTGTGTAATTTTCTGATTGCTTCAGTCTTGGAAAGAGTCCAAAGGGCTTCAAGTACTTGATGTTATTAGAAGAGTTCTGTTCCTGGACTGGAAGCTTTGCTGACGGCAAACAAACCTATCACCTCTCAAGTACATCGCCCATTGTCAATAAATTGTGTTGGCGTGGCCGTTCTACCACTCTAATTTGACTTTAATGGTGTCATTTATAGATTACTTCTGATTTTTATTATTATTCTATCATAAACACAACAGATATCATGGAAATCTGAAGCAAAAATCTGAGTTTTATCAGTTGAGAACAATTCATTTACCTTTAGACAGCCAATATTGAGGCAACCTTTTCAGATTTATGCTATTAAAAGTAAAAAAATAAAAAAAGACCTTTAGTAATCTGTAACAGCTTCTGAAAAAGTTAAACATTTGATTATTATTATGCCTCAATGGGTAAGAATTTAAGATACCAGGATTAAAAATAATAATAATCCTTTATCCCGAAATTACACAAGACAAGGAACATCTGAAAAACAGCAGTGGCAAAAACCATAAATTCAAATAAAATGTAATACTTTCTCAAACAAAAGTTCAGTACAGAAGCATTAAATATTAGTTAGATATTAGATGTTATTTGTTACGAAAAGAAAAGAAATTACAAACATAAAAAAATGAATACATGTACAGAGATGTAACCTTTAGGGTAACGTCTGACTTTTTAAGACAGGTGTAAAGATGAAAATCACTCCAATTGAAACCAGTCTCTAGTTGTCATTTGAGGAACTGCAACATGGGGTACCTCTATTTCAGGTTCAGATTTGAAAACGTATTGTTGCAGCTTTTATTTAACTATTTATCTTTTTTTGTATTTTTATATTGATATTTTGCTAATGTCATAAAATGTCAACCTCGGAGGTGAAGTGTTGGCTTGAAATAAGTTTAACCCAACATTTATCTGTTTTGTCCACTGACTGAATCTGAGAACGGGGACTGAGTGAGTGTGACGTCAACCAAAAAATAGTTTACTTCCAGGTCCAACCAAATTAAGTCAATTTAGTCGCCTTTTTCGCAGTACAGGCCCCACCCTTTTGGAGCCAGATGTCATCAGTAAGCAGTAATTGGTTGAAGTCTGTCTCAGTCAATGTTTTTTATGGCAAGCGCTGTTGGAAGGCCACACCCCTACCACTCTAAAGCTGTCTACACAAAATCTGTCAAACGATTTGAACGTTGAACTTGGGGGCCAGCGGGCTCCACCTACTTTATTCGAGGCATCTAATTAGTGAGTTTATAACTTGAACTACAGAAAAGAAAAGCATTATCAAGAACGTTTTCAAAAAAGTATCAAAGCAGGAATAGTTCTGACAAACAGAATGACTAGTATCAGCTGTTTATTTGTCTATAGAAGTCTGTGGGATTTTGGCTTCTGGGAGTCAGCAAGTTCTTTCTGTTTTGAACGCCAGGGGGGGGGGACACCAAGTCCAGTTCTCAGTTCTCAGATACAGTGAATGGCTTTGTTTTGAATTTTGTATCAATCAGGCGATTTGGAACAGATTTGAGTCTAACTAAACCTGTTTTTCTGTTGCTCTTCCTACAGATTGATGGTTTCCTTCACTCAAACTCAACAGGACTGAGGAGCCCCCCCTCTGTTAGAGCTCAGTGTAATTACTCCCATTCAATGGAATTAGACGGTTCTACTTAATCGTCAGTTGTCTAACTGGCTCCTTTGTACAGTGCTCCATTTTGAAAAAAAATATCATAAACCCAAATAAAAACAGGAAGCTTATATTCTCTCCCTGACGTGCAATAAAAGTGCAACGGAAGTGAAGTTAAAGAGCCAACTTTCCTTGTGCTGAGATGGATGAAGCGCATAACAACAGGACTTCCTTGGCAAAAGGTGCCAAGGACATAGCAAAGGAAGCCAAACGGCACGCTGCCAAAAACCTCAGCAAAGCTGTGGATCGGGCTTCGGACGAATACTCAGCTCATCGCAGCTACAACCGATTCCATAACGAGGATCAGGAGGAGGACAATTACAACAACTACGCTCAGCAAGATGGCACCTACCCAAACAATGCAGACAATGACGAGGAAGGGGCCTCCAGTGATGCAACAGAGGGCCACGACGATGAAGATGAGATCTACGAGGGCGAGTACCAAGGTGTTCCGGCCTACAACGACGGGAAGGCGCAGGACAGTCAGGTAGCTTTGGGCAAGCCGGTCTCCGACAGCACAAAGAGCCGGAAGGAGCTGGAAAACGAGAGGCAGGCGGACGAGGAGGAACTGGCCCAGCAGTACGAGCTGATCATGCAGGAGTGTGGCCATGGGAGGTTCCAGTGGCAGCTCTTCTTCGTTCTGGGCCTGGCACTCATGTCAGACGGCGTGGAGGTCTTCGTGGTGGGCTTCGTCCTGCCCAGCGCCGAGACAGACATGTGCGTCCCCAACTCTGGTGCTGGATGGCTCGGTAAGTGTTTGCAATTTCAGGATGATAGATCCTTTGACACACAAGCTTTAGCTTCAGTGAAGACAATCTTTTGACTACCGTAACTCTTCAACTGTTTATGCAATTAACGTAATTCCAACAGATTCTGAGACAGGGGAAAGGTGGCTTTGGGTCAGAATTATACGTATTGTGTAATCGGTGGATGAGAGGGTAGTTCAAAGAGTTTGGGTTATGCTGTCGCCAGTGACAGCTCTGGTGTTAAAGGTTTAACACTAACACCACATTTTATTCTAAAATAAGGCACTCCAATATTAAACTGACAGAAAACGCATCCAAGTGTGCTTTAAAGAACAAATCAATTCCTTCCCCTGACGGCAGATAAAGTGTCCAAAAAGACTACAGATTAGCAAAACTGTTAAATGGGGATTAAAACCAGAAATTTGAGCCTTCTAGAATTTATCAAAGTCAAGGTATGTTTGCCTTTTGTCCATAATTCAAAAAAAAAAAAAAAAACATGAAGGACTACAATCCTTAGTTTTAAACAAAGGTCAAGCACATTTTTAACGAAGATACGGAATCATGAGATACAGTAATGGTAACTGTTTTAGTATGTAAATAAACGCATAAACAATCATAGAGATCAAGAAATGCAAAGGCTGGCATGTCATGAGCGGCCATTTGTCTGAGGTGTTTTAATGCAAGACCGGAAACCATACAAGCATACAGACAACTGCATGCACTATTGTCATGTAAACAAAGAGGACTCACAAACACCAACACACATGTTAGTGGAGCTCCTGATGATGCTGTTAACCGTTTAACACCAGGGATTTGGTTGGCGACAGCAAAATAACACACTCTTAGAATCACAGCAACTCTTCAAGCATTTATTCAATTGACAGAATTCCAACGGTGCGCAGAAATGTGGTTTTGTTGCATAACATCGCAAAGCCACTTAACTCTGTGTTGGTATCAGCTGATATACTAATAATCGAGTATGGAAGCTCCTGTAAAGCGTTGCATATCAGCACAAAGCTGCATGATATGCAGCGACTGACTCTCGAATGTTTCACATAATCTCACAACAATAATACGTTTATATTATATTTTGAAAATACCAGTTTTACGACGGTTGTGTGGTTTTATTTTGCTTTATTAATCCGTCACCTTAAAAGTTGGAGGTCGCTGAAGTCAGCATCCACTTTGACAAGGGAAAATCTTTATCACAAAGTCTAAGTTTAAACCAGTTGCAAATATTTCACAGAGAATGAAGAGTCCATCAAATAAGGTTGCCAGCCTGCTGCAGACGTCTCTGAACTGAGGAAACTTGTAAAAGGGATATTTAGGAATTTGTCCTACACAAAGGCTGAATTAAGTCGGAACTCTCCAGTTTTGAAATGCAAACCTGATAGACTGGAAAATTTTAAACATTTGTACAAATGTACATTCTTCAGGGGAGGTGTTTGATTTGTGGAAGAAGCCAACGAGGGCTCGTGGATCCTTTCATCTAGTTTCCTTGGTAATGTCAACAGTTGTCCCGGTAGTGTTCCTTTTGCATATGTGTGTGTCGCACAATTCCATGTGTTTTATGTAATGCTGTCAAAAAGTTTTTCATTTGTACTAAATTCATTTAAAGTGAGAGTTGGATAGTAATCATATGCAGATGTGCTGCCAATCCTCTGCAACTAAAAAATATATTACACTGAATATATTTAGAAATAATTTTTATTCCGGACCTTAACTACGATAATTTTTTTAAAATTGCCATATTGTTTTTTTTTTAAATCTCAGTTGAAGACCCCAGCTTTAAGTGAGAAGTGAGAGAATTCGGATAAAGTTGTTTTTATCTTTAACACACTTTATGACACACTTGCTAAACACTGAGTTTAATAACAAACAATGATGTAGACACAGATATAGGAGTTTGGGAATAAATATTTATCCTGCTTTATGTCATTGGGCCTCTCTTTACTAAAGTCTCCATATATTGTTATTTAATCTACATCTGTAAATCGTGGATTTCATGACACGTACCAATTCTTATCTCTATTTCTATTTGATGCACCACAGAACACTGCTGTGTTTATTATGAAAAAACAGCTGTGGTACATAAATCTGCAGGGCTGTGTGCAACGGTATGTGTAATAAAAGTGTCTTTGAGGCATTTTGGTGGAGAAAAACATGTTGATCTGAATGTGTTGACAGCAGAAACGGGTAGGAAGTGGTAGAAAAAGCTTTAAGGGATATTTTTACAGCGGTACAGAGAGACGAAAAGAGCATAACAAATTTCCTTTTTTTGAAAAAACTGCTCTTGTATCGATGGGCATACCTGGTACATGTTTTCACGCAGAGTGGTTTTGAAAAAGGATCTGATCTTTTGTCCAAATAAGAAAGACGATTTTTTTTCTCAAGAATGAATGTTGCGTCTTTTTCTGCGGAGAAAGCTTAGTTTGAAAAAGCTCCAGTAATTTAGCTAGAAGTCAGTGTTCAGGAGGTGAATCTGAATTTCGTAGCTAAATAAAAGCGATTTGAGGTTCACATAGAAAAGTACTTGATGAGATGTTCAGCACCGACAGGGCCTTTTTGTGACACTTTTAGTTGTAAATCCCGCTTGAGAGGCAGCCAGCGAGTTGTCATGGCACCAGGTATTTGGTTGCATGAGAGTAGGAGGTGTGATCGCTGCAAATCTAGGGGAAAGTTGTGTGTTTGTGCGCTCGTGTCGAGTGATGCGTTCTAATTAGCACCTTCTGACGCGTGTCTGTTAACGAATGGCTGCAAAACACAGTGTTTTTTTCTGGATATACGGTTTTGATCTTCTTTGTTAGACAACCGGTACAACCTTTGTGTCACAGAATGGAATTTATTCCACCTGTTCTCTCGTTCTGACTCATCTCCCTGTGGGAGAAAGAATAGCAAGTATGAGTCATTTGCCAACACACACATACACACACACACACACACACACACTGTATAAATAAAAGATGTGCATAAATATTCACTTATTGAAATGGATCTAAAACACACGACTTTTTAGGGCTTTTTGGGTCATTGGTAACTTGATAAATCTTAAGAATTTCTTTAAATTAATTGAGTGCAATAATGCAGAGATGATCAAAGATAATCTTTCCTAATACAGGATTATTTTAGGACCTACTTATTAACATTAAACTTGACTTTATAACTTGTAGTAAGAATAAATTTGAAACCCAATGCAAAGGAAGTTGTAAAAGCTTATCTAGACTTTAACCCTTTATCACAGAAAGTTTGAGATCCAGTGTTGAGATTCTATCAACTGCGGAAACTCAATTTCAATTTCAACAATTTCAGCGGATTCTGAAGCGGAGGAAAGCTTTTTTATAGCGGCTTTGCAGTGATGCAAACCCAATATGAAGAGCCATTCATCTCCATGTCTAAATCAGCCAATAGACAGTCAAAGAGCGTCTGTTATTGCGACATCTCCGATGTTAAAGGGTTAAACCAAGGGTCAATCCAAACCC
This sequence comes from Oryzias sinensis, assembly GCA_037389245.1. Classification (NCBI taxonomy): domain Eukaryota; kingdom Metazoa; phylum Chordata; class Actinopteri; order Beloniformes; family Adrianichthyidae; genus Oryzias; species Oryzias sinensis. The sequence goes on from CM074502.1 coordinate 2,632,772, forward strand.
AACAAATGAATGTTCCAGTTCATTCAAAGCCTCTGGAGGCAGGTTGCAAAAAGGAGCAATTCCTCATTGACTCCCATATTACAAAGTCCAACTTTACGCGTTAAAGTGGTCTCACCCTTTAACGTGGTTCACTTTTGCAGTTTCAACAATTTGTTTTTGTGCAGTTTTGTATGCTTTTATTTTATTTTTTAACAGTGCATTGTGTTCTGCACCTTCATTGGCTGTAGAACATTGCCAATCAATCTCCTCCCTGTCGCGTCTCCTGTAGAGATCCTGGATTGTATAGATCTCTATCTATAGAATGATATCATTCTATAATCCTGTACTTATTTTTCCATAGAGATTAATACTTTGAGAGTTAAGCAAGAGAGAAAATTGGGGGGAAAATTCACATCTGTCTGAGAAACGTGTATGAAATGTGTGGTGAGGAAAGACATCTGTGATTATATTTTTAGAACGTCACTTCCATGATAAAGGACATCTCACTGTAAGTCTGTATGTATTCTGTTTTGTGAAATGTTTTTAATGTTTACATATTTAATTGTGTAGCCGGTCCCGGTTTGCCCATTTTTCACCTCCCGTCATCCCGTATCCACCATCAGGTCAGTTGTAACTAAAACTTTAGATACTGCCGGCCTGAGTAGCTCTGAATCTTTTGTTGGAAACGGCTCTGAAAGGTGCTGGACCCCTGTCACATTTAAAAGTCGACGGGAACGTGGGTCAGGCTTTTTTATTTTTGTTTGTCCGATTTTTCCATTTGGGGCTTTTTACTGGGTTTGATCCCCCTCGTTCTCCTCTGTCTTCTCTTGGACTGGTAGTGTTGTAATCCCTTTATTACACTCTCTTCAAACGGTTCTGTGTCTAATAGCCTTGCGGGTTATCAGAAGACATAGGCTAGACTTAATCTCTGCAGCATTGTGCTGCGCTGCAGTTTAGCCACGGTAGACTGGCTCACATACCTCCCAAGAGGAATGGGGGGGGGGAGGGATAAAGAGCATTCCCTTTTAATGTGCGACCAATTCCCTCCTCTTCTTTTCCTCCGCCTGCCCATCTGGTTCAGATTTGTCAGTGGGTATCTTTCTGCAGATGTTTTTTTAAGTCAAACTGTTTTGGGCTGCTGTTCTTTGGTAGTCGCCATCACCCCTGATGGCTGAGGTTAACCAACACGATGCAGACATAAACGGCTGCAGCGTTTCGCGAAGCTAACTCATAGATTCAAACCAACAGTCGGATGTGTTCACCTCTCCCTCCCTGGTCCGCACCTGAACGGACTTGTTTCTTTCCTTTAAAGGAAAACCCATTAAAAGTTGGGCCGTGGAAGGACTTTCAACATTTAGAAGGACATTTTCTAAAGGGTAAAATGTTCATTTCAAGTCTCTCCAGCATGAAATGGGTCTGCAGCAGGTTCCAGACCAATGCCAAACATCTCTCCTAGGAGCTCTGCTCCAGAATTGTCCAGAACCACCCGGTGGACCCCTTTAGGTTTGAAACCAGTAGCTTTTCCATCACTAAGCTCACGGGAAAGTTCATTTTCTTCTTTTTTGCATTGTTAAACCATCAAGGAAGCTCAAAGTAAAAATGTTGTTAAAGCCCCTCTCTGATGAAAATGGTGTTTTGAACATATTCTTGTGGCATTTTTCTGATGATGAAGGACATACAGCATATAAGATGGAACTCCTGCCGCTCTGCAGAAACTACATCCTAAAAAAAAAAACCTCCACAGGTTTTCTAGGGTTTAGGCCAAATACGGCATAATTCAAACTAATGGACAACTGGGAAAATAGATCAAAAGATGATTGGAATGGGACTTTATGTCTTTTTATGTCTTGTATTGTTTACTTTACATTTATAGAGTATTTTAGAGAAGGTTTCAAAACACAGAGATAGAATGAGGATCTAGACAATGTGTTAATATATTGAGAAATGGGGCTCATTGCTTTTCTTTCAAACTCTACATTGACTGAAGTACTTCTGTGTTCAAAACATTTAAACCCTTAATGTTTGTAGCTTATTAATATTTTAAAGATGACTTCTAATCATCATTTTTTTAACAATCAACACTTTTTGATTTCTTTGTGTATCTCTGTTTGTACTGTTTATAAAATCAAAAGATATTCAAAGAATTATTTGTTTAAATTTAGTAAACACTGTAAGAGAAATAATGTTAAAACATTTCATTTTTGAGTGTTTGTGATCGTAGTTTTCTGTAGGTTTAATGTAAATACGTAGATTTTTTTTTCATTCAATAAACAGTATATTAAAACAGTCCATACTTAGAGATAATATGAATAAAAAATACAATCAAACCTCTTTGAAGCACCGATTTACATTTTTGTAACGCCTCATGAAGTCAGTTCTGTGAAACAGAAGCTCAATTATGTCTCTGCTTCCCAACATTTTCATTAATAGCCAGTTAAATTATTTCCCTAAAAAGCAGGTCAAATGTTTTATCCTGGATTTAAATCTGGTTTTTGTGGAGCCTCGAATCGTCAAATCTTGAACCGATTGGTTTCAGTTCAAATGAAATGTTTTTGTCAGGAGTATTGGAGGTCTGTGCTGAGATCTTGGGGTGTTTTCCTCCTCCTCTGTCATCCGTCACGTGATCCTCTGGGAATTCCTTCATCTGTTGAATTTCGCTCCCGCAGAGGAAAATCAGCTCTGGATTGAGCGGCGATGACAGCTGTCCGCCTGCACGCCGCTCTCATCCGTGCTGGCGGCTGCCAGAGGAGAAATCAGAGCAGAAACTGAGGCGTCGAGAGAGAATCCCACAGAAGAGCTAATTACTTTGAACCAGGAGACGCAAACGGAGGCTGATGTTTAGGAGTTGGTGAAAATCTTCCCTCTGGGAGCAAATCTGAGGGAACAGTAGACTCTGAAACGCGACACGCTTTTGCTCGAGAATAAGATTACTGTTTTATTTATCATCTTTATGTAAATCCCAACACGAAGCAACGATAAAGAGCATTTTTTTCCTGTTTACTGTGGCTGGGTTTCACTGCCAAACTGGAACAGTTCCATTCCTGATTCACTGAGAATTGCTTAATGTCAATGTTTTCGGTTAATGCTTGGAGGAAAAAAAGGATTGTTATTTAATTCTAAAAAAGCTTTTACATAACGAGAGGTTCAAACTGTGAACAGGTCAAACTATTATAATACATTTCTAGGGGTAAAAAGTTTTTTTTGCCTTAAAAATACAAGAAATGGTTTAAAAAGAAATTCAAAATGTATTTTTTAGTAAAGATTGATTGATATCTTTTTAATAATAGCATTTCTAATCCAGGTCTACTTTTCAACCAAAATATTTTCAAGATATTATCCTGGAGTCACATTTAGTCATCCATCCTAATAAAGATCATCTTTGGACAGCTTTATATCAGTCCAGTTCTGAGAAGGAAACCAAAAAAACATTTCAGTATATTTTTATCCTCAAACAGGCATTTTTCTCACTTATAGTGGTGGAAAAAAATTGTTGGTATCCCTCAGTTAAAGAAAGAAAGTCCACAATGCTCACTCAAATGACTTCAAAAGTTCAAAAGTAACAATAAATTTAAATTTATTGAAAATTAAATAATCAAAATCAGCCATTACCTTTGAGTTGTTGATTAACAGAATTATTTTAAAAAACAAACTAATGAAATAGGACTGGACAAAAATGATGGAACCTCCATAAAAGACAGGGGGTCATGATGAACTCAGGTATGTCCTTTAATTCACATCACAGCTGTTTTCAAACCCATAATTACCCAGTCTGCCTATTTAAAGGGAGACAAATAGTCACGTTGCTGTTTGGTGAAAAGGTGTGAACCACACTGAAGATGGACAACAGAAAGCCAAGGAGAGAACTGTCCCAGAAACACAATTATAGACAAACATGGCAAAGGTAAAGGCTATAAAACCATCTCTAAGCAGCTTGAAGTTCCTGTGACCACAGTGGCACATATTATTCAGAAGTTTAAGACCCACGGGACAGTAGCCAACCTCCCTGGAGGAAAATTGATGACAAATTGAGGAGACGGATAGTTGGAACTGTATCCAAGGAGCCCAGAACAACCTCCAAAGACATTAAAGGTGAACTCCTAGATCAGTGTCAGATCACACCATTCGTCGTCGTTTGAGCCAGAGTGGACTTCATGGGAGACGACCAAGGAGGACACCACTGGAAGACTGGAATTTGCCAAAATGCATGTTGACAAGCCACAAAGCTTCTGAGAAAATGTCCTTTGGACAAAACTGGAGCTTTTTGGTAAGGCACATCAGCTCTATGCTCATAGACTCAAAAATGAAGCATCCAACCAAAAGAAAACTGTCCCTACTGTGAAACATGGAGGAGGCTCAGTTCTGTTTAGGGCTGCTTTGCTGCATCTGCCAAAGGGTGTCTTGAAGTTGTGAAGGTCAAATGAAATCTCCAGATTATCAAGGCATTCTGGGTAGAAATGTGCTGCCTAGTGTCAGAAAGCTTGGTCTCAGTCGCAGGTCATGGGTCTTCCAACAGGACAACCATCCAAAACACACAGCCAAAAAAACCCCAAGAATGGCTAAGAGAAAAGCCTTGGACTATTCTGAAGTGGCCTTCTATGAGCCCAGATCTGAATCCCATTGAACATCAGTGGAAGGAGCTGAAACATGGCATTTGGAGAAGACACACATCAAACCTGAGACAACTGGAGCACTTTGCTCATGAGGAGTGGGCCAAAATACCTGTGGACAGGTGCAGAAGGCTCATTGACAAATACAGAAACTGTTTCATTGCAGTGATTGCCTCAAAAGGTTGTGCAACAAAATATGAAGTTATGGAGGTTCCATCATTTTTGTCCAGTCCTATTTCATTAGTTTGTTTTTTAAAATAATTCTGTTAATCAACAACTCAAAAGTAATGGCTGATTTTTTGTATTTAATTTTCAATTAATTTTAATTTATTGTTACTTTTGAACGTTTCAAGTCATTTCAGTGAGCATTGTGGACTTTCTTTCTTTAACTGAGGGGTACCAACAAGTTTGTCCCCCCTTGTAAATTCACAGAAACGTAGCCAAACTCCCAAGTACTGTAAACATAATGTGATATTCATGACCAGTTTCCATGGCAGCAATGCCATCCTAAAGAGATGTGATTTTTCTTTCAGACTTTAAATGTACGACAAAAACCCATCAAGAGGTAACATTAAAAACAATCTTTGAGTAGCTTGAAACTTTTAAAAGTTCATTGTGATCCTGCAGAAAAACGTGGCAAAAATGTATTTAGAAATGTTTGAACTGAGACTAAATCCTGGCTGAATCGGCAGAGATCTTGCTTTGAAAAAAAAAACTCCTAAAACTTTTAGGAACTTCTTTGATTTTTAAATTGGTGAAGAAGTGAAGGAGAAACGTTCCAGCGTCAGCGTCTGCTCTCAATGACGTTCTGCTGGACTAAAATGGGCGCCGGGTGGATGACCTAACAACAGCGTCAGGAATCTAAAAGGGAGGACTGAATGTATTTGCTCCACCCATCTTAACCTCAGAACAACAATGCAAAATGTGCTTCTTTCCGGTTTGAGTCATAGTCAGAGCTGGGGGGCGGGGGAATCGGTTCTACAGAGTTAAGAGCACTGGCTAACTCAGCAAAATCCACGTTGGAGTGACGGTCAGTTGTTTTCTGGATCAGACTTTTGTCTTGATGGCGTCAACGGACTCCAGCTCGTGTCCGTGAAAGCTCCGAAGGGTCTGACCGGAGTTTGAACCCCCGCAGCAAATCTCAAATCCAATCTCTGAAGCAGCTGAAGTGCCTCCGGTGCCTCATCACCCCTCCCTTTTATTGCACACACAAAACCTGCGTGAGCGGCGCCATAAAACAAACGAGAGCGTTGCTCCCAGATAGTGTCTCCTTCAGTACATGCTCTCAGATGTAGCGACACAAATCAGAAGATGGTACCTTCCTGTGCCGAATGCAGCACTTTTGATACTTGGGGGTGATACTTGGAAACCCTGTTTTCATCTCCCGCTGAGGAAGCCTCCTCTGCGGCAGCGGCAGTGGCTGCGCCTGTCACCTGAAATGAATCACCGGCCCTCGCTGGTGTCTGCGCAGCTTGATAAGAGCCTTTCCTTTCAGCGTATCTGTCCCATCACCAGCGAGGCTAAGGAGAGTCAGCTTCCTTTGCTCGGCCATCTTTCTTCCTGGTGCTGCCTCATCAAACGAGCACATCTCCACACACATTAGCATTTTTATTAGCACAAACAGAGGAAAGTGGACTGTTTGCAGGCCTCCCCACCCACAGCCGCCACTTTCTGTCGATAACTCGCTCGGGATGAACAGCTGTGGACCAAGATGCTCTTTAAAATGTTACATTTCTTTTATTTATTTTTCACAAATAGCATTTTAAGGTTTTTCTTTACTCTTTTAACTGTATGGTACCTTGTTTTTTGTTGTCATTTCTGAGGTAGTTTAATTTTTTTTCATTACTCTCAATAGAAGTTCATCTTATTTTGGCAAGTTTTAAAAAAAAAACTAAACTGACCTATAATCAGAACTGCCAAATACTTCATTGCATTTTTACCTTTCAAATATATATGTTTTTTTATCCAAAAAAATTTTGGTTTACTTAGGACAAACCCTTTTTTCATTTTGTAAACACATGATTGTTTTATTAATACAGTTGGACATCAAATGCTGATTAAAAGCCTTTCTATTTTTTTAGAAATTGATAGATATGATTAAACAATACATAAAAAAAGATTAACTTCATATTTATCCGTTTTCAACACCTTTCCTGTAATATCGATTATGTCCTTCAAAGCAATTTTTTGTGTTTTGCAAGCAAAAAAAACCCAACTTTTGTGTTTGTTATGTAAGAATTCAGGATTTTATTTATAAAAGTTTCACTTTATTCAGTTATGTTTACTGGTTTTGCAAAAAATATTTTAAACCCCAGCTCGTTTTTAATTTTAGCATAGAAATTTGAATGAATTATGTTTTGTTTGAATTCTGTCTGATGTGGTGAAGATGTCATACAAACCAATTTAGTATTCAGGCGGGGGAGCCCAGCCTGAGTTCTGACACACTTTGGTTGGCTGTCATGTTTGTGAGGTAAACTCCGCCTCTTTCTGTGCCGCTGGTTCCTCTGTCAGGTGGAAGCAGCAGAGCAGCTTCATCTGAAACTCTCAACAAAAGACTAAACTTAGAGCAAAAGGCACTCTAAAATAAAAGCATAAATGAAATAAATAGAATTTTTTTAGGGTGCAGTTTTGGATTGTTGGCTGTGGTCCTCATCTGTCCAACAGCTGTAGTTTTAGTGTGGAGTGTAGCAACCGGGACCAGTCCAGTTGGAAATGGTGTGTTTTGATGGTTTTGGCCTCTAATGAGCATCATACGATTATATGTGCTATGTAGCAACACAGAGGTACAGCAGCATGTTCAATGTGTCAAAACGAACTTAAACTCCCACTCCAACTATATTTTTTTCTATTGTAAAATCATTCCCAGCGGTCTTTAAATTATAGTTACGCAGTTATTAGCCAAAATCCCAAAGCCTGTTTCATTTTTTTAAGACATTTTCTGTAGCGCAGCAAGAGTTCATTAGAAATTTGCCTCTGGGTTGTGGGCGGGACTGTTGACGCAGATGTTAGCCCCTGCTAATTTCCCATAAACCCTTTGATTACTCTCTCTCCAGCTAGCTTACAGCACCTCACACGCCCGAGCTAACAGTAGCATAGCAAAAAACAGCAAAGCAATATTTGAGCTATCCAGCCGTACAGTTGTGATCCAGATCACAGCTCAGACGAGGAAAACAAAGACGTTTATGGATCTATTGGTCTACAGATGCATCAGATATATATATTCATTCATTTTCATTCATTCATCTTCTTCCGTTTGTCCCTTTTGGGGTCACGGGGCTGCTGGAGCCCATCCCGGCCACATATGGGCGAAGGCAGGGACACCCTAGACAGGTCGTCAGGCTGTCGCAGGGATCACACATATCACACACCCATGCACACTCACATCCACACCTATGGACAATTTGGAGTGACCAATTAACCCATGAAGCATGTTTTTGGACGGTTGGAGGAAGCCGGAGACCCCAGAGGGAACCCACACATGCACGGGGAGAACATGCAAACTCCACACAGAAAGGTCCCCCATTGATGTTCTGTTTCAGGTCCCCCAGCCGGGACTTGAGCCAGGGTGCTGTGAGGCAAGAGCGCTAACCACTGCCCCACTGTGCAGCCCCATTTCTCTCATTGTGTGTGTGTGTGTGTGTATATATATATATATATATATATATATATATATATATTATATATATATATATACACACACACATAACTGCAGTGATGTAAGATGCTGGCAGGTAAAGCATACATGGAGCGCCACAATCATGGTTGGAATAATATACAGGAACATGTGTGCAGAATATGGACTGGAAACCCCAAGGTCAAATGGGAACACTAAGGTGGTAGAGAATGAGAGGGCAAAGATCCTGTGGGGACTCCAGATCCAGAGACTGATAGGATAGTGGAGAACCAAATCAGACATTGTAGTGGGTGGATAAAGAACAGAGGAAAGTCAGTGGATGTGTGAAAAAGCAAGAGATAGGAACATCAGGAAGAAGGAACATGAGAAACTGGAGAAATACCAGGACTCAGAGAAGAACTGGAGAAAGTCGGAAAGTGAAGGTGACAGTGGTGCTCTGTGGTAATTGGAGCACTCTGGCAGTAACTCTGCTGGAGGAGTACAACAGATACCTGAAAGACCTCACAGACCTCTCAGTCCAGAAGCGCAGTGCTAGGAACAGCTAAGATACTGCAGGACCCTCAAGCTCCCAGGCCTCTGGTAGAGGACCCGAGCTTGGAGGAGAAACCACCCGCGGAGGGTGAGAGGGGCGTTTTTTTTTTTTTTTTTGAGAGAAATGCTACAAGATGTTAAAACACACAACAATTTTCATTTGACTGGATCTTTAAAGACATCAGTGTATATAAACGATATATAGCTCAACGAAATAATTGTGCAGAAAAAACATGTTTTTTTTTTTGTTTGTTAAATGTGAACAAATGTCCAATGTCCAAAAATCCATGTAACGTAAAGGAAATGTTCATTCCTGTGACACATGATTTTTTTAAAATGTAAATCCGACAGATTTTCGTTTTAAGTCTAACTACGGATAATTCCGCCTCATTTCGACAGAAACTAGTTATTTCCATTGGTTTAATTAACCAAGAATGTAAGAGACTTGTCTAAAATGAAAGAAGGGGGTCTAATTCCCTTACCTAGAAGTACAGTAATTCCACAAAATTCAGTTCTTTTCTTAACTACAGTGCTCTTTTACTGTTTAGGATGACCAGTGTTTGCAGAGTAAAAGCAGCACCATCACCTGTTTGTTAGTCTCCTGTAACTAATCCAGTCTGTCTCAGAGTCTGAATCAGAGACTTGAGTGTCTTTAAGTGAAGCTGAGGAACACTAAACCCTCAACCACAGCAAAGGTGATTTCATATCCTCTGAAGACGATTCATCTTCAGCTCTTAGTCCAGCTCTAAAGAGGGATCCCTGATGTGCTATTTATGTATATTTGCATTTTATGAAACCTCTCAGAGTTTGTTTTTTTTCCAAAACAACAACTCCACTCAGTTCCCTCCCCTCCACAGATGTGCTCAAGGATCCTCATTTAATGGTTGAGAAAAGCCCAACATGAGGCCACCAATATCTGTCAGAAAGTTGGTCCATCAAGCAGCTGTGCAGCGTTTTTCTTTCAGTCTTTCCTCCTTCGTGAACCATAAAACTATTGAACCATCATATTTAAGCTTTTGAACACATTGCAGAGCCAGACTTGCATTTCTTTTGAAATACAGACAGTTCTAATAGGAGATGCTGACCTACAGGAGTAAATCCATAGACATGGAGACAATGGATTGAAAATCTCTCCTGTCACCTAAAAGAAAACGAAGCCCACTTTGCTCTGGCAACTTCCACTTTGGTTTCTGCTTCTATGTATGCTTTGAGTTTTATTCAAGAGTCATTTTAAGTTGGGTGTGGGGTGCAGGGGTCAGGAGGGTTAATTCTGCATGTTTTATCATTTTGTTTTTAAATGGTTTAGTCCTGTAAAGCTATTGCAGTACTTTTGTATAAAAAGTTTTCATATAAAGTTGAATTAAATTTGATTAACATGTCAAAAATTGAGGATTCCAATTAAAAAATTGTCAATAATTAGGCACAGATTCTTGCTGAAGAAATTGAATACAGTTGATGTAAAAATAATAGCTAGACTGTTTTTCTTAAAAGAAAGGGTTTTAATGGTAGAGTTTGAAACCAGCCTCCAGTGGCCATTTGAGGAACTGCAAGATTTTCTCTTTCTGGGTTTGCTTCAAATTTAAAAGGTGGGGCTTTTGGAGAACAATTTATGATGAAAAAAATAAACATAAAATCAATGAAAAAAAGGAAAAATGCACAAACAAAAGAGACAAATCGATCAAATTTAGATGAAAGACAAAAGGAAAAAAAGCAGAAAGATTGAGGAAGACTGATAATGCTACTTGGATGAGTGTTAAAACGTTTCAAAGATAAAGGACCTTGAGTCCAGAGACTTAAGGTCAGTTGCACTATACGCCAATCATGCATGAACCGTGCGTGATTATTGCGCAGTGTATTTGCAATTTATAGGGGTTCGTGCATCAATTGTGGACGTTTAATGTGATATGTGTTACAATATAATATAAGGTATATATACATCGGTGGCAGGTGTGTGAAAAGTCAGTTAGACATACGTGGAACTGTCGTGGAAAGCCAAAATAATTTGAGTATACATCCTGCAAAAATAACGCACAACTTACTTACGTCAAAAAAAACTACGTAAAATATGCATAAACTGTGTAATTCTCAACCAACCAACAGCTCTAATCCAAACTCACATATAGACCCGTTGGCTTTAACCCTCGACAGACATCTGCATAATGAATGACAAATGTAAGAAACACTTATGGATTATGTAAATCACCCATGTATGTATCATGAAAGACTGAAATCTCATGCATGGAGAATGGGCAAATTGTACGTAGTGGCTGTGTGACGTGGTCTTCAAACCAGCCCATTTACTGAGTGGAGCTCTGGGGTGATCCACCTCAACAGCTGAGAAGGCGGAGTCTATCCATGTGGAGCCACACAAAAAAAACGAGAGAGAAGGAAAACATTTGCTAACTGAGTTACCTTTACGTCATACATGTGGGTTTTTTCTCTCTCAAAAATGTGACCAATTGAGAAATCATCAGCTGTTTCTGGAGTTTTTCGAGGGCACTTTGATCTGAGGCACATGTCTGTTAAACTCAACAGATCAACCAGAACTGGGTGCTGCAGTCGGTGACTCGGCCCCTCCCAGACTGGATTTCTAAAGCCTCGAACTAGTTCAGTTAATTAATCCGAAGTATTTTCTCTGGAGTACATGACCTACATTTATCTGCAAATGTCATTACAAATCAAAACCCCAAGCTTAATCTTAATTTCTTTTGTTGGAGGCATTAATGACATTCAACAGCTGCAGTGAGTGTTTCATCAATCCACAGGGACGGTCCAGTCTGTCTGTGGTTCTCCTAACGGCCATGTTCCCCCCTCCTCAGGAAGCATCGTGTACCTGGGGATGATGTTCGGAGCCTTCTTCTGGGGCGGCCTTTCGGACAAAGTGGGCCGTAAACAGTGTCTGCTCATTTCCATGTCCGTCAACGGCTTCTTCGCCTTCCTGTCCTCCTTCGTCCAAGGCTACAGCACCTTCCTCTTCTGTCGCATGGTGTCTGGCTTTGGGTGAGTTGCTTTCCCTTTTAGTTCGTGTTCTGGAGGCTCTGAAAGGACTTTTCTCTGCTTTTATGCCCCCATGTCCTCTAAAGTACACAAGGAGGTGAACTGCCACACATCAACCCCTCCTCATCCCTTGATCTAGGGAGGGAAGTAAAGCAAAACAAAGCAGAAAGTCGAAATATTTGCAGAAATAAGCCATCCACGATAAATGAACATCTGTGCGCATTAAAGCTACTGTCTGCTTCGCTGCTCACATCTTTGATAATAGACATGCCCTCCCTTGTCAATAAACTGGTGACTTCTTTGTACACTTAGTGACTATACTTTACGGCATATAAATCCTCAATGTTTTAAAAAAAAACAAGTGTATTTTCATGAACTTTGTCATTTTAACTTTCTGTCACAAACACAGATGGTTAGTTCTGGGGAAATGTACTGGTTTAAGCACAGATTACAATGAAAAGGTTCCAATAAGGATAATTTTGTTAAAGATTCTAGAAAAGACATGTTTGGGACTGAAGTGGTCAGTAGGGGGCAGTATAAAGGCCAGCATTAACCCTATGAGAGTTAACGTTATTTGAATTAATGCAACTTGTCAACTATATATGGAATAAACGTACCGGTAACTCCGAAGGATTCTGAAGCGGAGAAAAGAAGCTACGCGCTGATATGCAACAGTTTAGCCCTTAAAATGCGTTCACATCAAACGCGATTCACGCCATTAATTTTTTTCGTTACAAGAAATGAAAAGATAAAGAAGCTAAGAATTTTTTCAAATCTAAAGTTTGGACATTTTATGGGACAAAGACGTTTTACAAACTTTTCTGTGTAACTAAAGTCAAATAAAAAGTAAATGTCTAAACAACGGCTTTCTTCTCACTTGAACGCGTGAATCAAAATCTGTTGTGACACAATGTCTCCCCCTGCAGGATTGGTGGGGCGGTGCCCATAGTGTTCTCGTACTTCGCAGAGGTGTTGGCCCGGGAGAAGAGAGGGGAGCACCTGAGCTGGCTCTGCATGTTCTGGATGATCGGGGGAATCTACGCCTCGGCCATGGCCTGGGCCATCATCCCGCATTATGGTCAGTGGTCTTCTCATGAACGTTTGAGGCTCAGTGAGGAACACAGCAGACTTTCTGAGCTGCTGGAAGTATTTTCTTCAACTTAAACACGCAACAACTGATCTGAATTGTTTGTCAGTTTGTCAGTTTCCATGTTTGGTCCACACTTTAGATGAACTTGGAAACTCAGAAAACTGTCAAAAGAGAAAAGGAAACTCCCCCAACATTATACAAAGACCCAGAAAAGACTTTACATTTTTTTTATATTTGAAATATCTTCTGTTCTGAACTGGAAATTCATAAAGCGTTGAATTAAAGCAGTTTATAAATTAGTACAGGAGCTATAATATTGCAAAATATGATAAATTAAATTCTACAGTACAGCTACAGAACATGTATTTGTTTTAATTGTTTATTGTTGCTTTGTAGATGAATTGATGATATTCTTTTGGTCAGTTATATTATTACTATGTCATTTTCTTTGATTTGATCGTTTATTTCTACAGGAGACAGGTTTAGACATAAGTTTTAGTTCTGTATAAACCTCTGCCCACTATATAATCTTAGTTTAAAGACTGTAAACATTTTGTTTTTACCATTATTAACAGTCAAAGGACCAAAAAAGTCCATTTAAACAGACATTTGAATTGAAAAAATGGGCACAACCCAATTTAACATTCCTTTTTTTAGCACAATAACCATTCTGGGAATCATAGATATTCTCACTGCAGGAATCTTATTAAAACAGAGTTGGAGGCTCCTTGTTTTCCTTTAAAAAAGTAAGAAGCAATGGAACTACACACTCATAGTTATAAAGAGAGAAAAAATCCTCCTTGACTTCCTTTCCCCCCCAATAATGCATCTGTCTTTGCCTCTAAAACTTTATTTGTAAAGTAGAATTGGTTCTTCTGATGAAGACCAGTTTGAGTCCTGATGACGTTTGCTGTCACCGTGAAGTCCACACACCTCAATGAGAGCAAACGCCAGCATGGAGCTCGGGGAATTCATCCCAACGGGGATTGTTTCGAACATAAAGAGCCTCCAGGTGTGCAAACAAACAGAAGGCCGCTGTGGGTGCAGGAGGCAGCTCTGACAGCTGCTGCGGCAGAACTGCAACGAAGCCAGTGTGTCGCTGGTGGAGCTCCGAGCAGATCAGGAGATCAGATGCATGGGATGAACTCAAAGGGCGTGCAGGAGGCATGAGCGATGTTGAAGCTTCCTGGGATTTTACGAGGCCGCACAAGAAATAAAAAGCTGGTTTGGCGCAGGAAAGAACAGAGGAGCGTCTGAGGATGAGAACACAACCAGCAAAATGAATCCGATCAGCAGTGCAGGGCTGAAAACGAGGAAGGAGGGGCCTAATGTATAAGGCCTGTATCAGGAAAAATCAGAGGAAAGAGTTGATCCTATGAAAATGGGCTTATTTTTCTATGAGGGTTTGAAATTTGAGGTTGCCCTAGTAGTGTTTGATTCCAACAAGGCGACGGCCGTAACATGAAAAAATGGCGACTAAATTGACTTAATTTTGTTGGAAATGGAAAAATGAAATTTTCCATGAGTGCCGTCACTCTCACTCAGTCCAGCTCTCTTGTTCAGTCGGGGGGGGGGAAACCATTCATCCTGTGCAGAGATGCAACGGGAACAGAAACGCTCCCTCAAAGACCCACTTAGATCATATTTTAATCTACTTTCAAAGCGATCCTCGTGGTCTTTTAAAGCGGCTGGATAGCTGGTTAAGGGCAGAACTGGCACATGAGAAATCAGGGTTCGATTCCCAAGGGGTTTAATGAGCTTCATTCAGTGTTGGTCCTTGGGGAAAACCCTTTGCGCTAACTTCCTAAGTCTATGTGTCCCTGTGCTGGTCCCCATTTTCTTAAAATATGTCCTCCGTCATGCAAAAAAAGACCCAAAAACATGTATGAAACACCATTTTTATCTGAGTGGGTCTTTAAAGAAACATTAAAAAGTCTGATAATGCTTTATATTTGTGTGACTGCATTTTACAAAATCTGTTTGTGGGGTCTAAATTTGAAACTACGATGAGGGTAAGAAGAAGAAGAAGCTCAAAAGATTTTTAAAAAGTGTTTTTGTCTTCTGTCATTCATAGCTTTCATGTCTTCCAGTACGTCCTGTCCTGTCAGCTTCTGCTTTAGGATCACAACTTTCTGCGCATAAATCTTGGGGAATTTTCCAGTTATCGGGTGACGGGGTAATAACGGCTTTTTTTCTGCCAGATGCGGTGGTGTCTGAGTAATAGGTTCCGCCGCAGTGCTTCTTCATTGACTGCTGGACAAAGAGCGTGTGTGTTGGAGAGAGAGAGAGCCTCATAGCGCTCTGAGCTTCTCTGCACTAGAAAAGGAACAGATCCCGTTGAGTAAACCCAAAGCTTGCAGCCCTCTGCAACCAGCTTTGCAGGAGGCGCATGTTGTGCAGAATCAGCAGCGTTGATTGAATCTTATGCACAGCTTGAGGTAAACTTCATGATTTTCAACCTGAAGCATCAAAACCAACATATAGGGGGGATATGGGGAAAAAATAAATAAAAAGGAACAAAAGAGCTGCTACTGATGACAAGATGAAAGGAACATCACTTTTTGGGCGTCAGAGGGTTTCATTCTACTTCAAGCTGCATGCAGCACAAAAGGCTGCAAAGTCACATTTTCCTTATGGCAACCAATGTTGACGCTGCCATGTTTCTGCTGACACCACTGCTCTGCTGGTACAGCAGTCGTTTCCCCCTCGTGTCATTCTTTCAAAAGAAAATAGTTTTCACAAACACTAAAGTCACTTTAGAGATTTCTTTTGGGGGGGGAGAAAAACATTTTTTTATAAGGAAGAAAAATTAGAATTTTACACATTAAGGAACAGCCAATTTTTCCTTTAAAATTAAGGTTTTTCATTAAAGTGAGTTATTTAAAGCAACCGTACTAATTTTCAGTTTAAAAAAAAGATTCACTATGAGGAATACTGTGTTTTTGGTATTTTTAGCTTGTTTATTTTTATCATAATGGAGAACATACATGAATAATTTTAATGGGTCCATCAGGCTGTTCTTAAGCCTTTCAGAGAACTTTATGTCTATATAATTTATTATCTTTGAAATACTAAAGAACTATTTTTTTTAATGTATGAGTTATTTTCACAGCTCATTTTCTTACCCAGAAGTAAAACTATTGGATCTCTGAGGCTCCGCCTTTCGCTCAGTGTGGATGCCGCTCATTTCATGACATCCATCCAGAGTCGGCCTCGCCAGCATGTCTGTGTTTCACCCACGAAAAAAGACATTTGACAGACTTTTGCATAGAAGCGTCTACAGAGAAAGTGGGTGTGTGTTAGCCTGGGGGCGGAGCTGGCAGCGCAGACTCTTCCTGGAAGGGGCGGTTCCTCACTTTCATACATATAAATGTGAGAACCCACTCGTTTTCCTGGATTGGGAGAAATGCGTGAATGGATCAAACAACTGCTTTGGGTTGTTTTGTGTGGAAAATAATCATGATACACTTAAGAGCTCAAAAATTAGATTTTGCATAATATAGATTACAACTGTATTTCTGAGTATTTCTTTATTCAAATTGTTGTGAATCAGGAGCAGATGAAAAAATGCAGTTTAAAAAACATCATATTTGTGACATAGAAAATATGCTGGGTGGGCCACAAGCTCCCTGCTCCGCTCCATTCTGATGCAT
Organism: Oryzias sinensis; assembly: GCA_037389245.1. Lineage (NCBI taxonomy): Eukaryota > Metazoa > Chordata > Actinopteri > Beloniformes > Adrianichthyidae > Oryzias > Oryzias sinensis. The sequence continues at coordinate 2,649,263 of CM074502.1, forward strand.
CTACTTTTGGACAAATAGATCCATGTACGTCTTTCCTTTTTTTCTTCTGATGTTAGGTTGGGGGAGTGAGGGGCTTTAAGCTAGCAGGGGAGCATATAAGAGCTCTCAGCAACAGTGAGGGGATGGGGAAGTGGAGTTGCCCTGCATCAATAGTCTAGCTCACAACTCCAGTGAATTTCTGATAAACTCCTGCCGCTCTGCTGAAACTATGTCGTAGAAATCTACACCGTTTTTTTTTTTTTTTAATTTGGGGCTAAATCATGATTTAAAAACCACTGGGGATGCCTTGAAATAGTTCAAAAGATGATCAGGGAGGGACTATAAAGGATTTTTAGAAATTTTCAAGGTTTATAGGTTTGTTTGTAGTATTTAAGTCTGTGGACAGGCCCCGCCCTTTTGACTAACAACTACATTTGACAGTAATAATGACAAACCTCAAGCAACATGTTTCCTCTTTTTGTAATTCTACCCCTCCTACGTTTTAATCATCGTACAACCTCTTCAAGCCACCTTTTATTCTTTTTCTCTCCTTTCTTACCCTCATCTGCTATCTCTAACAGCCCACTCTATTTTGCACCCTTCTCTTTCCTTTTTCTGTCAGGTCCAACAAGAAATGTATACAGTATGATTAAAATAAGTAAAATTTCGCCTCAAATACAAAAGGGGTTTATACAAATAAACCCCTCATGTTACAAGATTTATAATCCCCTGTTGTAACAGTAACACAAGAGGCCTTCAGCTCATCTGTTTGCTCAGTTCTAAAAAAAAATTTGAAAAAAAGAATGTTTTTTTTTTACTTACAGAAAAATGTTCTCCTTTCCTTATCGACTAGTGATTTGCTCATGTTGTCAAGGTGATTTTGCCAAGTGGCGTGACTGTAACTTGGGGAGGGCTTTTTTATTAGAGAAGCTTTCCTGTATTTATATTTAGTTTTTTTTTTAATATATATAACGTCCAAATTATTGGTATTATCAAATTCATGCTGAAATGTTTACCCTCATTTTAAATGGCTCCTTTCTAGATAAAACAATCTAAACGTTTAATAAAAATGAAATTAACATTTTCAAAGATGCAACTGCAAAAGTACACGAAAGTAAAAATCCAGAAATATCACATGACCTCAGATAATGCTCTGCATTGGTTAACACCCAATCAGGATGCGGAACACGATAAGCTGTAAAAATTAAATAAATAATGCAAACTGCAGAGAAAAACTCCGCCCAACTGAAGTGCAATATAGCTAAGGATTTCTGTGGCTGCTTTTTGAGGCCTCAAAAGGGAAATTTATATTGTTGGTCAAATGAAAAGAAATATTCTTTGCTGTAAAGGGTTTGTCTTTAAGAAGTCTTTCCAGTACATTAGATATGTTCGAACCCATCAGAATTTCTCCCTCAAATTACGTTTTTAAGGACCAACAGATTAGTTTATCCTGGAACAACCAGTTTGGGTTAAAAAAAGACATTTTATGTGGCTTTCACTGTAAAAAAAAACTATTAATATCATGACAGTCAATGTTAATGGCAGCGACACTTTTCATATTTGTAAGAAGTGTATAAAAGTGTGTGTGCATGCATGCTTTCAGAGCTCACGTCTAATAGAACTGGGACATAAATCTTGCAGAGTCTGAATCAGTCAGCCATAACCTGCGGTCCATTATAGCTATAATCCCCGTAATGAGCTTTGTACTCATACAGGAAAGAAAAGCCCTACAGGCCACAAACACACACATAGACACACACACCAACACACTATTCAATAATGCTGATTCTTTGATAAAAATCATATCATTAGCATTCAGACAACTAAGTGCTGCTTCCCAGCCTGTGGGTAACTGTGCAGGTTCATCTGCAGACAGATGCAAGTTCTTTACTGATTTAGACGTAAAATGCAAGTGTCACACTACAATGCAAAATGGCATTATGGGTAACATTGTGCAGCTCTTTAAATGTCTTTATTAGTGTGGTACTTTTGGACCATAAAGAGCATTAAAAATCTTTTAATTTTCTCATCTTATGTCTGAATTCTGGTGTTTACTGACCTGGAGCAGATTCTCTGCGGTACGCGGCGCACATAAATCTGTCCAAATGTTTTAGCATGACTTCGGGAAACTACGAAGCCTTACCGTTGATGGATTGTTGGAGCATTATGGGTACTGTAGTCAGAAGCCTGGTGGAGTGATACGTACTGTGCTTCAACACAATGAAGTGAAAAGTAAGAGTACTGTTTAGAACTCTGTGTGTTAAGAGTGAACAATGTTGAGAGTTATTGCCAATAAAGTTTGATTTATAGGGTTTTCCCAAAGGCTTAAGGGAAATATCCAAGGCTCTGGATTTTGGAATGGTAGATTCGCACTATATAGTCCCTATATAGGCATTCTGGGTAGTCTAGTCCTATCGTACTGCTAGACCGATTTGTTTTTGCTTTAGGCGACCTATAATCCGCCCGGCTTTTTGGTTCTAACTATATGGTACTTCGCCCTCCTCTTTGAGTTTCACACCTGTCTGTAATTTCTGCCTAGATAATTTAATCTGTGTCCACACCATTGTGTTGCTTTGTAAGAGCTATATTGTAAAGTTTCTGGACGTTTACCTACCCACGACTTTTAATCTTCCTAAATAAAATGTCAGAATCTGAAATGCTTTCATGCCCCTTCTCTCTATTCCTACATTTATCCTTCCAAGCGGAGAGATATAAAAAATTCTGTGTTTGCATATCGGGACGTTAATACCGATCAAAGACGTCATAAATAGTCGCCGGCCATCTATAATAGCACGTAGCTGCACTCAGATCACTTTTATTACTTTAAAAAGTCGTGCTAAAACAAAAACCCATTACTTACATTAAAGTGTAAACTTCTGAACTTCAGAGCACACCCACATAAAGAAATACATGTCTCCTGCGACAAAGATCACGCTACCAGCGGAGGGATAGCCATCTCTAAGTCATTACGTCTCCTCCTTAAAAAAAAACCTTTTGGACACCACTACAGCTCCAAAGGCCCCTACAATTGGAGTCATAGGGAGAAGCCAGATGGCAGGGAAACAATTCGGGTTCAGCCTGAAAGTAAAAATAAGCTATAAAGCTTTGTCAGGGATGGAGGTGAAGAATGAAAACTGAACTAAACTGTAATAAAATAAGGAAAAGATGAGAGAAAGAGGGATCCAGTAGGGACAAACACTCGGCAGTCATTGACAAAACCTGAAGCAGCCGGTTAACAGATAACTTGAAGCTGGTGACTTGGGGGCGTAAAAATATCTAAAAGTCAGAGCATACAAATGTCACTGACTCTAACGTTAAAGACAGTTATTCATAACTGTAATATGCATGTACAAACCGGTTTTCATACATCCATAGCTCATCTGTATATTCTGTGTCTTTACTTTATTTATTTAATTTGATTATTAGGCATAACATGTGTTATGTTGTAATAGTGTACATAATTTATTACTTACTTACTTTTTACATTTTTTTCTATTTTTGCAAAAAAAAAATTGTATTTGTTACTTGCACATTTGGGAACACCCCTCACTTTTGCACATTTCTGTCACTTTTTCTTTTCTCTGCTCTTTGGAATTGCTGTGACAATTGAATTTCCCCAATGTGGGATCAATAAAGAATATCTATCTATCTATCTATCTAACCTGGATTTATACTGAAAAACAGGAAGCCTGAATTTCTATCTTTTAAAACCATTGAGATGAAATGAAAGTTTTAGGAAATCCCGAAGAGTCCGAAAAGCCTCCATCCTGACATGCAGAGTGTGATTCATGACCGACGGGGGCTGAAGACTGTTTGTTTGTTCCTATGTTCAGGCTGGAGTTTCAGCATGGGATCGGCCTACCAGTTCCACAGCTGGCGAGTGTTCGTGGTGGTGTGTGCGCTGCCGTGTGTCTCAGCGGTCGTAGCTCTGACTTTTATGCCTGAGAGCCCCCGCTTTTTCCTGGAGGTAAACAGGAGATTTGCTGTTTTATTTACAAACCTGTATTTTTTTTATTTTTTGTCTTTGAGAAGTTCTAACTAAACAGTCAACCAAATGGGGCCAAGATCAGTCCAGACAACTGCTCCAATTTTTATTTAAACAAAAACAAGTTATAACTAAAAATTGATCTTTTTTTAATCTCAAATTATCTTTTTTTTTATTTAAAGTAAGCTATAAAAATTTTTCACAATTAATGTATCTGTTTAAGTTTTTAACTACATTTTTCTAAATAACTTTTTCAGTGATGTATTAAGAGGGTTTTTTTGCAACTTATTTTTTAACAAATATTAGAAAAGGTTTTCAGAGCTAATCTGAGTTCTTTAAAAAGTGAGCAATTTTAAAAGAAACACTTTAATCTTCCTGCTACGTCTTTTTATGATTCATTTACAAAATTCTGCAACTTCTATGTCATTAAAGGAACGTTTTCTGGGGTGGTTATGTTCTACGGTGTGTGGGGGGGGGGCATGCTTTGTGAAGCTGGTGTTAAATAGTAGCACTTCGGTGTTTGGTTTCCTTTGATGTGCTGTCACCCTCTGACTCCACCCTCTCTATTGGTCAGACGGGCAAACACGACGAGGCCTGGATGGTGCTCAAACACATCCATGACACAAACATGCGAGCCAGAGGGGAACCCGAGAGAGTGTTCACTGTGAGTACCGTACCTGTTCCACCTTCACCGCTGCTGCAGTGGGCCACAGATCGGTGTCTCCCCCTGCAGGTGAACAGGATAAAAGTCCCCAGGCAGCTGGACGAGCTGGTGGAGATGCAGAGCGAGTCAGCCAACCCGGTGCTCAAGGTCTTCTGCAAGATCAAAGCGGAGCTCAGAGGAGTAAGACCCACTGAAAACAGTTTGTTTTCCTATAACACTGAAATCCACTCAGCGTGGTTTGTTCTTTTGTTGACTATGTATGAATTGTTGTTCTTTTGTTCTCAGATTTGGTTGACTTTTCTGAGATGCTTCATCCACCCAGTAAAAGACAACACCATAAAACTTGCTACAGTCTGGTTTACTCTGTCTTTTGGGTAAGAAATAAACACACACGTTCTCCAGCTGTGCCTTTGGTCTTACTGCAGGTTCAGGATGGAATGTGTTGCTTAAATCAGCTGGGTCATCCCTCTTCCTTCAGAATAATAACATTTTACTTGAAGACTTCAGCTGTAAGGCTGATGTTGGATCAATAATATATTTCTGTTATGAACGAAAGAGAGAAATCAACTCTCATATTTCTTGGAAAGTTTTATTGCTTTCATTTACTACCAAGAAGGCAACTTATCCTGCATGTTAGAATCTCAAATAATCACAAGATGTATTACTCAAGCAAGTCATCTACCTTAAATCTTAGTCACAACTTCTCTTACAGGTGGATTCAGGCTGTTTGGGGGCAAAAAACTAAGCAAACTTCAGGCAGGTGGCCTGCACAAAATTTTAAAGTAATAGAGAAAATATGAATGCATTTTAATTGTCACAATATAAAAAGTTCAGGAGAGCAATCAGATTTTCCGCTAAGTTGGTTTTGGAGCTCCTAATTGGTTTGACTCGATGTAAATTCTTCTTCGCCAAAGTTCATATAGTTGAAGTCGTGCGGCCGAATATTTGCCACGTGTTACATTTTTTGCTGAATCGCGTTGTTGCGCCGCCAAACGATGTCGTCAGACCATCGCACTGTACCCGATGTTCAAAACGCGCCTCAGGATCTCTGATTGCGTATGTACATTGACTTAACATTAGAACAGGCCACCCCTGACATCTGGATTGGTTTTGGTGTGATGGCAGCTAAAAACAAGAAGCAAAACCTGAGAACATGTAAAAACATTTGGTTAAAAGGTTGAAAAAAAAAAGACGCCACAAGTAGACCAAAAATCTACAGAAAAACGCAAGAAAATACAAGAACTTCCGTGTGAGAACATCAGTTTCACCAAACAGGAGATGATCAACTACATGTAAAATACTATTAAACTGCTAGTAAACAGCTGTCTGTCTGCAGGTTCTATGGGCTGTCAGTGTGGTTCCCTGATGTCATCAAGCACCTTCAGGCAGACGACTACGCCTCCAGAGTGAAGATTCACAACAACGAACGCATCGAAGACTTCACCTTCAACTTCACTCTGGAGAACCAGATCCACAGAAACGGCGCCTTCATAAACGACAGGTACGCAAAGCAGCGTCTGACCGTAAACAGGCCAACACTCAGACCATCGATTTCACGATAAAAGAAATAAACGTTTAAAAAGATAAAGCTGGGGGGAAAAAGAGAAGAAAGATGACGGTTTTTTTTTACTGTTTAATGTCAGATTTTTTGTTTTCTGAAAAAGTGAAGCAGCAGAGATTTTTTGAAGAAACATTATGCTACCATGTACAGAAATTCAACAACAAAAGAGTCTGGTGAGACTAAGTCATTTTCCGTTGTTCATAAGCGAAGAAAACTTGGAAAAATGGAAAACCTTCCTGGAAATAATCAATCAAATTTAAAGAACACGACAAGGTCTCATCCTGGAGGCCATGAAAAAAGGAGGAGATCATGGAAAGACCTGCAGGTGTCACTTGGCTCAGTTTAGGTAAGACATGCCTAAACATGGATCCATGAAGAGTAGAAAGAGACGGACACTCACGACACTCTGGACAAAGAATCTGATGAGACAGAAAAGGAACTTTCTAGAAAGAGAGCATCCTCACTCAACACTCAAATTTGCATTTATATTTTCAGAAAAGGAACATCAGAGCTGCAGTCAAACACCAGGGTGGTAGTGAAATAATGTGGGGTTTCTTTGATGGAACCATCAACTCCTTTACCAAACCTTTCATATTTGAAATATTTTGTATTTCGTTTACTTGAGGTAAACTACCAATTAAAATCCAATAGATGTTATTGTCGCCCAGATGACCACAGCGCCGCTGTTAATCCAGACTCTTATCTCCCTCATGGGTGGAAATTAAAAGCCGTATCTCTCTTTCCTTCCCTCAATTTTCCTCCTTCACACATGATCTGTTCTCTCACCTTAAGAATCAAAGAGCAGATGCATTAAGAGTCCATCTCCTGTCATTTCTGAGTCTTTTTCAGGTTTATGTGGATAAAATCAAAGCCATATTTTGTGCAGCAACATGAATCAGATCATAAAGACAAATACCAGATACGACAATCTGGTTTTTGTTTTTTGGTTCCACCAAGACCAATCCTGGTGACAAACGTTTGGCCATCAAAATGCATGAAAGTCTGATGCTACATACACACCAGCCAGGTAGATGCAGGTTTCAAGCATAGCGTGTTCACACTGGACCGTCACTACCTAATACTAGTGCATGGACTCAATTCAATTCAATTTTAATTTATTTGTATAGCACAAATTCACAACAACAGTCGTCTCAATGGGCTTTTGTATAGGTAATTGAAAAAGTGAAACATAAAATCAGAAGGATCATAAATACATAGAGTTCAATTGGAAAATACTAAATTAAACTGACAAACTGACTAAGCTATACTGGCATCCCTGCCCTTAGACCTCCCTTCGCGTTAAGGAAAAACTCCTAAAAAAACCACGAAGAAACCTCAGGGGTGTCCACAAGAAGGAGGGATCCACCCCCATGACGGACAGGCTATTTACCAGAACTCATAGAGAAGAATTAACTTATCTAACTCTACAACTACATGTTTAAAGTCCAGCAGACACGCTTCATCTAGCCGGAGTTGGGGGGACTGTCAGGGGCGCGAGTCGAGCCGGAGACAGGATCCACAGCCAGGTGTAGGAGCAGGAGCAGAGACCGGGCACACAGCCAGGTACAGAGCAGAGACGAGTTGGGAAAGGCTTGGTGTGAAATGTCCAAGTGGTACAAAACTCGGGAGTCTTGCTCCAGGCTTTTTCTTTCCAACATATGAAAGATTTGACGTCATAGAATTTGGACAGGGCCCAAACCGCAATTATACATTTTTGCTCCATGATCACTTTTCTAACGGTTGGCACTTCCATGAACTAAAACATTACTTCCAAATCCAAATCCTTAATTGGTCGAAGTTAAACTGGTTTAAGTATTACAGCACTTACAAAGGGAGCCCGTTTTGAACATAGAGTCCGAAAACAGACTTAATAACCTGCTAAGCGTAGCGTAAACGTGTATTGTACGCAGAAGCCTGCGTTTTTTATAGACTTTTCTTTAAAAGTGGTCGCTTGCATGCTCATTGCTGAGGCCAATGTAAATGTGGCATGGCACGATCTCCTCAAGATGACACTTAGGCTCACAACCACTTCTGAAAGCTGTCATGATCGCATTCAAGTCTTCGTTCAAGCTCAAGCTTGAGCTTGAGAGAGCTGATCAGGGGTCCATCCATCCATCTTCTTCCGCTCGTCCAGGACCGGGCTGCGGGGGCAACAGTCAAACCAAAGATGACCAGATTTCCATATCCCCAGCCTTTTCCTCCAGCTCTTTCAGGGGGGACCCCCGATTGGTTCCCAGGCCAGTCGAGAGACGTAGTTTCTCCAGCGTGTCCTGGGTCTTCCCCAGGTTCTCCACCCAGTGGGACATGCCTGGAAGACATCCCTAGGGAGGTGTCCAGGAGACATACAGGCTAGAGGCCTCAAGCAACCTCAATTGGCTCCTCTGAATGTGGAAGGGAAGCGGCTACTCCGAGCTTCTCACCCTATCCTATATCTCTAAAGGAGGAGTCACAGTCATCAGAAAATATTTTTTCTAACAGAAACACACCTGTCTGCTCTTACACATTGGACTTATGGCCAGGAAACAAAAAAACAGACATTTAATTTAACTTCTTCAACATACATTATGTGTATTTTGTGTATAAAACAACAACCGTGTCCTTCCAGGTTCATCAGCATGAAGTTCAAGGCCGTCACCTTCATTGACTCGTCTTTCTTTAACTGTTACTTCGAGGACGTCTCCTCGGTGAGATCATTCTTCAAAAACTGCTCCTTTGTGGACTCTTTCTTCTACAACACAGGTGAGTGCATCTGCAAAACACACACTCAGCGTGTTCATCCAGCACTGCACTGAGGCCAGTTTCCTCTCCTCGTCCTCTCGCGTTTTACAGTGGGCCCCTTTTCATGCGTCTTTTGTTTGCCTGACAGCTCATTCAGGGTTTAATGTCACAGCTTCAGGCATAAAGGATGCATTAGGCTGCTAAATGGATGCTTAACCTCTTCGTTCTTCACTTAGATTGCAACCACTGCTGACTATTTAACAAGATTGGGCTGCAGAGATGGTTCTGTTTAGATGGGAACGCTCAGATGACTGTGATTTTTATTTCTTGCTGCAATAGGTAGCTTTAAAAAAAAGAATCTGCGAAACAACTCGTGTGTCATGGAGGCTTTTTTTCTTTGCCAAACTGTAAGAAAAATTTGGAGCGTCAGGAAATGATCTAACAGAAGTGGAGCTGATTCAGACTTTGTGGGAGTGGAGGCTGGAAAAACAGTCGCTGAACACAGAAACAGCGAAAGCTCACCAGGTTTACTGGTGGGAAACAAAGTCTTTTTGCCCCCAGCGATGAGCCCTGAAAGCTGAGGATGAAAAGAAATGAGCAGAGACAGAACAGATGAAGGAGGTGCTGCTGTTGAGGTTACTCAAACACACTTCATGTTGAGGGAAAAGCCTTTAGACATTCAAGCTAACCTGAAACTACAGCAGGGCATTTCCGGCATTTCTAATAATCTAAGCAAAAATTTGAGTAGAGTAAATGAGTTATCTTTGTTGTTTGTTTCCCTGTAAGTGGAGCAGCATCTGGAAGGGACATGCCGCTGTAGGATGAGCAGTTCTAGTTCTGATGAACGATCCAAACCTTCCCGATTTGTTTTTTTAGAACCCATTAGAACTCAATGGGGTGCCTGCTCCATTGATCAAGTAAAACCTTTGGGTGGTGGCGGTTCGATGATGTGGGAAACATTTCCCTCCTGGAAACTCCGTCATAAACTCAGGAGACTACAGTTTGCTCTTGTAGACATTTCACATCTTTGGCCGATTCCCATCATGCAACACGGCGTGATAAACCTGTTTTGTGGCGTTGGATTAAATCGTCTTTTTGTCACTGACCTGGATTAATCTCATACTTTGTTGCTGATCTTCCCTGCAGTCCTCCTGAGCAAAGGTTCAGCTTGGTTGCTGAGCCAGAGCCCCCGCAGCTCGGCAGCAGATGCTTCGCTGTGCGGCGCCGGCGCGTTGCTCTGTGCTTGCTGTTTTAAAGCTGAGCTCAACAGAACAAACAGACGGAACCTCAAACCTTTCTGGGTTTCTTAGAAAGTTTTACAAACAGATGAAACCAATCGGAACGTTTGGTATCGTAGTTCAGGTGTCCTTAGACACTTACTTATTTTTTAATCACCAAGTGAAAGCCTTTATTACATTTGCTGTTGTGTTTTCTTACTTTTATGAAACACGGTCAAAGCTATAAAAATAAATCAGAGTGAGTTGTTTTTATTAAGGGTTTACCTTTAGAAAAGGACGATCCATGTTTATAGAAAGGCAGGGTTTGGATAATTTACTTTAAGGAAAAAAGGTGTTTGTTGGAAAGGATTTAGGCATTTATTCTAGTTCCTTATGAATTGATTAGAAAAAGGAAAATGTTTAGGTTGCTATAAAAAAAAATTCACATGTGAGTCTGCAGAAATTATTGCATTTTTGACTAAAAAAAACTTCCGTTTTGTGCTAACTATACAATGAATATTTGAAAATGATGAATGGTACTCTAGGAAAAATTCTACTTTTTTATTTAGATAAAGATGTGCTTTACAGACAGATTTTCACTAAAAAATAATATCTGCAATCCTCCAAGTTTACTTTTGGCAAAAAAGAAAAACAAAGGTTTATGCTGGTGTCTCATCATTTTATCAACAATTCATTTTATGGTAAAACAAATATATTGATCAATTTTTTTCTGTAAAGTTCTGGCACAGTTTAGTTTTGAATGCATCGTTTAAACTGAAGAAAACTTGTTTCAGGCTCAATTTCACAGCGTCCATGTTTTTGTTTTTCCTGTTCCCAGATATCGATGACACCAAGCTAACCAACTCCAGAATAATTAACAGCTCCTTCCATCACAACAAGACGGGCTGTCAGATGACGTTCGATAACGACTACAGCGCCTACTGGGTCTACTTTGTCAACTTCTTGGGAACGCTGGCCGTGCTGCCGGGAAACATTGTGTCTGCTCTGCTCATGGACAAGATAGGACGCCTCAGCATGCTGGGTACTGTGCTGGCTCAGACCCAGCTCTCACCGTGAAATGTCTGGACATGTTGTGGTGTTGACCTCTCTGCCTGCAGGCCGTTTGCAGTGTTTTTGTGATGGATGGGTTCCAACTGTTTGTCCTGCAGGAGGCTCCATGGTTCTGTCAGGCATCAGCTGCTTCTTCCTCTGGTTCGGCACCAGCGAGTCGATGATGATCTTCATGCTCTGTCTCTACAATGGCCTCAGCATTTCTGCGTGGAACTCTCTGGACGTCGTCACAGCAGAACTTTACCCCACAGATAGAAGGTGAGGACTGTGAAGAGCATCTGATTGCTTTGGAACTGTCAGAAAGTATCCACCTACCTCGTGGCATCTTCATACTTCATGATTCATCCAACTAATCTGTTCACAGATTTTCTAGAGATTTTTTCTGCTGCGGAAAAAACACTTCATGTTTCCATCAGTTTTGATGGCAATCTGGTCAATACCACCATTACTGTCCTGATGTAATGACACAATCATTCCAGAAAGTTCCTCTTGTGTCTCATCAGACCATTTGTCCAAACGTTTTGTGGCTCATCCAGATGTTTCTTTGTGTTCTTGTTGTTCAGCTGAGTCTTTCTCCCAGAACTTTTCATAGATCCGAGTTTATCATCAAGTCTCTTTCTGACTGTTGGATCATGAACTCTGACCTGTACCGAGTCATGGGAGGCTTGTATTTCTTTCCATGATCTTTGGTGTCTTTCATGACTTCCTACACAAGTCCTTGTTGTTTTCTATGGCATTTTATGGCTGCCATTAATTGAACGAGCGCAAGATAACTGAGCGACTGTGTTCACTGAGTGAACTGAGTGAATAAACCCTACCACTGCGCAAGTGCAATGCTAACCGAGCGGCTCCGCATTTTACAACTGCACGGTTGCAATCCTAACTGAACAGCACTCCTACCAGTAAAGACACATGTTTAACCTATAGCTGAATATGCAGCTATTTTACATTAAAGCCTCAAAAAAATTAAACTTCCACCCAGCTGCCTTGCTGGATTTGACCTGCAAGTTTCGGCCAATCAGATCAAAAACACCCCCTGAACATTGCTCACAAACCGAAGGAGCGCGCAGGATCGCCGCTCAGTTAAGATTGCAACCGTGCAGTTGTAAAATAAGGGGTCGCTCGGTTAGCATTGCACTTGCGCAGTTGTAAGGTCCGCTCACTCAGTTCCTGAATGCACTCGCTCAGTTATCTTTGCGCTTGTTCAATAAATGGCTTAAATGTGTTTTCTTGGACTCACTTTGATTGCTTACTCCTGAGAAGGTTCTCTTGTTTTCAAGTTCTCTATATTTTCAGATGTACGCCATCAGTGTGGTTCTCATGCAGAGAAAAATTGAAATCTTGTTGTGACCTTTTCATTCTGAAAAATATCTGATTTACTTTTTTCTCTTTTAATTGGGTACGTTTTCTTTTATTTACATTTTTGATGTGGTTAAAAATAAATCGAGCGATTTTCTATTTTGTCATTTTTCACATCCGGAACAGGAGGGAATTTAAAATGTTTGCATTCATTCCATCTGAAACAGTTTAGCCGCCCCGAGCATCAACAGACAAAACACCCCTTCGCACCTCAAAGCTGTCTGAGGAATCTGCAGAATCTATTTTCAATACAACCTTTTAGCTTCTTAAGACACTAAGTTGGCAGTCCTGTACATTTCTGACTCTTTCTTCTGGTTTTGTTTTCCTCCTCAGGGGAACGGGCTTTGGCTTCTGTAATGCCATGTGTAAGCTGGCAGCAGTGCTGGGAAACCTGATCTTCGGCTCACTGGTTGGCATCACCAAGGCTATTCCCATCCTGCTGGCGTCCTCCGTGCTTGTTGGCGGGGGGCTAGTGGGACTCCGGCTGCCCGACACACGAGCCAACGTCCTCATGTAGACCTTGTCCCAGAAGCACCTTATTTACCAGGTTTTTACTCAATGCACTGAAAAATGACTCACCTCTGAATTCTAACTAAAGCAACAGTTCCAGTCCTCATTAATTCAAAATACATTTATGTATCATAAAGGCACCTCATGTCACTTTAAACCCAAAAGCGCAAGAGGTGAAAGTTATTCTGTTGTGAGTAAATGCCCGGTAAAGCTCGAAGGAGGTTCATCTAAGGGTACAAACACTCTACTGGTGTTTTGTTATAAAACCTGATTTAAAGGTTCAAAGCTTCCTTACATCAAAAAAGAAAATATCTCAGTGGGCTGTTTGACACTTTCAACCCACAACTGTGTGTGCCAAAGCGGCAAAAGGCTTAGACTTCCATGTTTTTATCCCCTTTTAAATATAGATAGTAGTAGATTGCAGCTGGAAAAAAATATCCCTCACTTTAAGGTACCTGCTGCAGACGGTTAGCTTAGCTTAAATGAAAAGAAAAAAAAACATTTAAAACAGCAAGCAACCACTGGTTATGCAAGCATTCAACACAGTGGTGTGTTAATGTTTTTAAGGGTTTGGCGTTTTTCCTGCTGCCTGCTTGATTTATTTGTGTTTGAGCAGTTGTTTTATTGGTCGGCCACAGGTTTCTATCAGAGCGAGCAAATGTAGCACAACTCTGACAGAAGATAAGATCTGTTTGTGTTGATCTGCTATCTGGTTGTCCCTTTTCTTTGAACTGTGCTAGAGTATAACTATTTGCCTGACCTCTTGGTCTGCGCTCTGCTTTAACAGTCGGACTCGATGATCTCAACCCGAGTGCAGATGCCACTATTTTAAAACAGTCCAGGACAGTACATGGCAGTACGCACTTTTTGTAGGTTTACCATTTGCTAATAAAGAACGTGTTATGTTTAATCTCATTGCACCGTCTCATACCTGAAAAGTAAGAGGAGAGGTTAATTAATTAATATCACAGATTTGGAGAACCAGGCTCGGGCATCTTTAGTGAGAACAGCAGAGTCCAAAGAACCGTGCTCCAGCCCAAGCCATCCACAGCTTGACTATAGGTACCCAAACAGGAGCGGTCCCGTTAGCCAAACCAAGCCGACTTTGGGGATAAAACTGGCTTGGACACAATATGAATAGTCTCTAGCAAGAGTACTCTCTTAGGTCCTGTTTCTATTCTTAATCGTTCGTAGCCTGAAAGAACCTTAAATGCAGAGATACTAATCAAAATATCTTATTTAGTTGGGTCCAGTACAGTAGTTGGGTCCAGTACAGAACAGAACACTTTTAGTTGACACCTTTTGGAAAAGCCACAGAGAATCAACCACCTCTGCATAACCTTCTCTTCTGCATCCTTCTCGCTCACACCAACCACCCTCATGTCCTCCTCAACTACATCAGTGAACCTCTTCTTTGGTATCTCCAACCTCCTGTCTTCTATACATCACAACTGAAACCTTCCTCTTCACCTCTTTTCCTTGTTTTTGGTCTGACCCTAAAGTCATCCTCCTTCTTCACCTCTTTTCCTTGTGACCTCACCGTTCCTCTTGGGTTCCTCTCTTTTACTGACTTGCTTCAACTGGTTCGCCAGAGGCGCTCAGCCAGACATTTTAATTTTAAAAAGCTTTACTCGAAACATTTGTGAGCTCGGAAGATCTGCCTTCAAATGGAAAACAGGTGGAGATTTACAAAAACAAATAAAGGTTAATACAAGTCACTAAAATCAACCAAATCAACCAAAAAAAAATATTTATGAAACAAAAGATCATGATTCACCCAAACACTACAACACTCACAGCGAGCTACATCAACTTATCACCAACTAACAATGAGGATGCACCTATAAAGGAGTTGGCAAGTAAAGTAAAGTAAAGTAAAGTAAAGTAAAGTAAAGAAGGTGCAGTTAAAAAAAAAAATCACAAATGGCTCCAATTGTTAGCATTAGCATGCCACATCACCATTAGCCTGCTGCTATTGCTAGCAATGGATGGTCTGATTACAGAAAAACAAAGGGAAAACACACATATAAATGTAGTTTGGCTTAATGCAGAGTTCAAACCCTCAACTGGGACAACCAGATATTTTTCTGAGTGAAAACAGAAGAATCAAATGCAACCTCTAGTGTAGATTTCTCTAAAAAAAAAAACACTTCGGCAAATTCTTATGTTTGTTTCCCTGAAGCTCACAAATTAATAGTCATGTTAGAATCAAAACAATTTATATGTGGAGACTCTTTCACCCATCTGAAAACTATTATCTCAAACTTTAATGGTGGGGATTTATCTGCATACCTTTAGTAGGGATTGGAGATCAGTAGATCTTGAGGACCTTAAACCAAACCCCTTGTGAGCTTTAGAGGTTCGGGTCCATAGACAGGTTGCCGTTTTCCATCTGCTCTCGGCTAACAAGCTGGTACCAGATTTCATGTTGGTGTTTGAATAGCTGCTTTCTTTGGCATTTGCCTCTACATTTTGGATTGATATTTTATGGGAGGTATTTAAGCCTTTAGCTGCAATTTGCAATAAAAACAAGGCCATGATAAAACAACAACTGCAAAGCAGTAGTTTAGCCAAAACTGACAGCTTCAGCAGCTATATTTCTGAACTAAAAATGAAAAAAAGTTTACATTTTCTGCTTTTTAACTGTAAAAATTTTTGCATCTGGATCCTTTTGTCCGAATGTTTTCTCTCTCGTGTCTTTACTCCTCTAGTGGTATCAAGCTCATAATCAAGAGCTGTGTAGAAGAACATTTTGTTTATGAAAATGTGATTTTCTCTGTAATTTCTTTGAATTTTGTGCTGTTTTGTTTGTTAGCTCATTTATTGTTGATCTTCTCCTTCCTTGCTGCTGCTTCCTCTAAGACTCAAAGGCCTTTTTTTTTCAAATGCTGTGCCTCTTCCTCCATCAACTCTTGTCACTTCTTCCAAACCTTGCTGGAAGCTTTGCTGCTCTTTCTGCGCTTTGGATCCTTTATCACTTAACTTTAAGTGTATGGTCATCTATTTTTTTGTTTTTTTTGCTTCATCCTGAAATTAAACTAAAAAAAACAAAAACAAATATTAGGTTCATGCCATTTGGCAAAAATTCAAGCCATGAGGGTTACCTCATCCAGAAATGTACTTGTGGTGCAAATAGATTTGGTTTATGGGCTGGGTTGCTCAAACTAAATGCATTGGAGGTGAATAAAATGTGTTTGTACATAAAGCTGTGTAGTCTGAGTCTAAAACATAGTAAAGGTTTTACCTTAATTTGTGGATTTGCTTCTTAAATTTGGTGTTTCTTTCAGGAACTAAAAGCTTTTAAAAACAGCACCTACCCACAGTTCACTTGACCACATTTCGAAGTAATGCTAAGAGTTTTTACTAAATTGATCAAATGAACTTCAGTGTGCTGCAGTTTCACCCCTCTCATTTAGGTGGATCAATGTTTGATTGTTTGAATTATGGTGGCTTGGAGTAAAAGAATCAATTATCTTAGCCTCAGATTTGGTCCAGTTCTGTTTTCTAATCTAAAGTAGCGGTAGTCAGTTTCTGGGGGGCTTTTATTGTTTACAAAAGGATGAATAAAGTCAAATAATATTGTTTAAATCAGTGAAATTGTTTTTTTACTTTACTTTTTGAGGGGTTGAAAGAACTCTTCCATCTTGCTGTGGAAAAACTTCCTTTGGAAAGAACAAGCAGCAGTCTTAAGGTGATAAAATTGATGAAGTACTGTTATGGAAAAGCCTTGGCTCTTGTTGGTCTAAATAGTTCAATTTAAAGTAGTTGAGAACCATGGAAACCAAATGAATAATTAGTTTTGTTTGGGCTTATTGGTTTTGTCATCAGCAAAACAGAAAACCTTCACAGATTTTCCTCACAGGAAGCAAATACATTGTGGAAAAAAAAGTCTTATTCTAGAACCTAGTAGGACTCCAAAACTAACCTATTTCAGCTTAACCCTTTTACTCAAGAGCGTTACCTCCAGTGTTGACGTTCTTTGAATCACTGTAACTTTTCAACCGTATACGCAATTAACCTAATTCCAGCGGATTCTGAAGCGGAGAAAAGCATCTTTGCGCTGATATTTCACGCTTTACAGAAGCGAAGTGTTTACACAAATAACGTGAACCAGCTGATTCTGACATGGAGAAAAAACGCTTTGTGCTGATATGCAACACTTTCCATTAGACTTTCCATTAGAATCTGTAGGAATTACATTAATTGCGTAAATTATCAGAGTCATGGTAGTTCATTGGGAATGTATTACTTTGCTGTTGCTTGTAACAAAGGGGTTAAGGATGTTAAACTATTAATTTACAGGTTAGCTACACGAAAAATGAGGTTGTTATTAGGGCTGCACGATATGAGCAAAACTTGCGATTTTGCGATATTAGTGACCAATATTGCGATAACGATATAATTTGCGGTATATGAACAAATAGCAAAACAATCAAAAACATCATTACTATTTCATTGCAACGGTTTAAAAAAATTATACTCCAAATGACCCTCGTTGACGTAGGAGGCAAAAATCTAACAAAAAAGGGCTCATCTGATTGGTCAACATCGGAAAGGGTCCATCCAATTGGTCAAAGCATAAATGGATTTATTTGATTCGTTAAATGCTTCAAGCTGCCATAGGATTGTTTTAGCACATTTAAGGTAACCATTTATTGTGATTTTTGCGTTATGGATATTGCACTGCTTGATATTGCGATAACGATAAATTTGCGGTAAATTGTGCAGGCCTAGTTGTTACTGAAAAAAAGTTGAACACGACAGTTGTTTTAGACAGAAACGGCCTCCTCCATCAGGATCTAAATGCCTCTGGATGGAGATATGTTGTGTGCAGTGGATGTTAAGTTATTTGTCGTGTTTCTATTGAGCAGGTCACCTATGAAAGGAAAGAATTATATTGTATCTCTGATGAACACTAAATACCTTTATCCGCAATAGTCATTTAATACAATCATTGTTCTAGTAGTTTCAGCCATCCTTTTTTGTTAGGACTTTGAAGAGTTTCACAAAATCAAAAGGCACTAAAGTGAACTGAACCTACTGTGGATGCAGTTGTTTGTTAGATATTTGAACTTATGCAAAACTATCGCTGCAAAGTCCACAAGATTTTCATTTGTTAAAAGAGTGTCTCTTGTTGGACATGTTCCCTTGTCAGACATTTAAGATGTTAGATTCACCTCCAATGGATTGACCACATCTGACTAAATGAAAGTGACTCCCTTAACACTGTTGGATTTTCTTGCGTTGGTGCTTAGGTTGAAAAACCTTTTTTGTGACTAGAAGCCTCGCTGCTAAGCTATTTGATGCTTAACATTGGAATGGACATTAGAGCTTCTAAACTTCTGCTCTCAAAAACTTCTGTGCTGTTTAAGTTGGTGTTTACTGATCTGCTCATTGCTTATGTGTGAAACTCTTTTTTTTTCCCTTTCAAGAATATTTTTGCAAGACTGTAAGCTCTGTGTCGGATGCTTTTCCTCTGATGTCTGCATCGCTCCGTTCACGACGTGCTGAACAAACTCTCTGGAAGCAAAATCCTGCATGTTTGTTACTGAAGTGTCCCTGTTGTGTGTGCTTCTTCCTCCTCAGTGTCTTCACTGTTCCTCTGTGAGGGTTAACAGCTGTGGTTCCTGGGTTAAAGGTGAATGTATCACTCTTGTGTGTCGTCAGATTTGCTGTCCGTTGTACAAAGTTCTGGAGTTTTGTGAAAGAGCATGTGTTGAGGTGACTGTCCACGATGTTTTCCAGCAGGAGTCTTCAGATTTTCCTTTAGCGGTGTTTCCATTAGGAATAATTAGCACAAAGTGACTCCAACAGGAATCTACATCTGAGAAGCTCTGCAGTGGAACAGTGTGTGGAAGTGTGTGTTAAACTGTTATCTGTCCTTGATATGATTTATTTTGATAAGAAAAGGCTCGAGTGGATGCCGTGTAAAGGTGGATTCCTCATTCAGAATAAAGACTTTTATTTGAACAACTGCAAACTTGGAGATTATTTCATTCTAACCATGTCGTGTCAACGCTAACCAGCAGATGGCACCGTTTGTACTCAAATAAAGACAACAGTCTGTTTTTAAGCCATGACAAAGTTACCTGTCACATTATTTAACAAACATTAAAAAATGAACAACTGTGTTGGGTTTTCTGCTACTTTGCAGAGCACCCTCATTTTAAATAGTCTTAGCCTTTCTCAGATCTATGGGCAGGAATATTTAGTTCAAATGAAGGATAACTTAATCATTTTGAATGTACAGCTCCACTGGCAAAACGTTTGCTCAGCAGCTGGGGGGAGAAATCCATGAATTATTGACCTTTTGCGCATCATTATGGGTTTCAACGTTTTCAAAGCCCTGAACACAAGACTAGTGTGATCCATGTTTCTGGTGTTGGCCAGAACTTGAGCAATCCCGTTTTGGAGAAACGTTGGGGTGACTGTTGAAAGACATCTGTAAGAAATGTGTTCAACAACACTGCAGTCGCCTAAGAAAGAAAAAAAAGGAAACCAGAATATTTCGTTTCTGTTTAATATTTTGAGGTCGTTTTTGTCAACTTTACTATTCAAAACTGAGCATTGATTTGCCATCACTGTTCTATATTTGCTTTTGTTTTTAGAACATGTATTCATCTGATTATTGATCATCTGGAGATTTTAATCGTTTCTGTGTCAATTCTCGCTCCTCCAGGTTGATTCCATCCAAGAACGTAAATAAATGTTGAAACTTAGCCAGAAACTTCAGTTAAATTGTCAGGAACTCCATATGTAATCTATAGTCTTATAGTTCTAACAATTTCCCACTCATCCCCAATAACACACTCTCTGAATTACACACTCAAGCTGTTTAATTCATTTGCTGAGACAGGGAAAAATGTGGCATGCTAATGTAGCAGCAGAAAAACAAATGATGATAATTATTTATGAAAATGTAAAAAAAGGCAAACATTAACATATTGACAGAAAGAGAAAAAAAATCTAAGAATTGGATTTTCAATTAAAAGAACTATAATATACAATAATAAAAATCAATTTTCATTTATTATATTCTCATAAATTGACTTTCCTAGGCTAAACAACACTGAATAAAAGAATTAACTGATTATCATGAATTTTATTATATAATTTTGTCAATGAAAGTTTAGCCTTGACTATCTTTGTAACCTGCGATGTAAAAAGTGTTTTCATGACAAAATAAAATAGGTTTTAAATCAAAAATAAATGAAAAGTAAGTGTAAAACACCTGATAATGTAAACAACTTCTCATAGCAAAAACTTTAGGATTTAGAAATTCACAGAAGAAAACAGTCCAAGTATTCATATCTTGTGATGTGAAAAGTGTTTTTATAACAAACTGAAATAGGTTATAAAAGAAACGTTTACAATAAACGAGGAGTTATTTGAAAAACATGTTCCGGAAATAACATTGACTCATCGTTTTAGTCTATTTAATTTCAGTGAACAAAAACCACTGAGGTGTGAGAATGCTTTCAGAATTAACCAACATGAGATGCAGTTAAAAACAGACGTGACTGCACCACTGAGAGCATTCGAGGCTTTTATTGTGCCACCCAAAAGATCCCCTTTACAAAGAGTTATCAATTCTTTTTTTATCTATTTAATGATCCCAATTCTTTCTTGTCTTTCATTTTCTTGGTTCAGCGTCACACACAAGACTCGTCTCACAGAATTAAAGTGGAAAGGACCAAAAGTTAAGATGAAATCCAGGTCCTAAGTCACAAACTCTTAAAACTGCTCTGTTGTTGGACACAAAGACAAACTTCTACAGTCATGAGGGGAAAAAAAGAAGAAAAACTTTCAGTTTTCTTTTCAACAGCTCAGTTTAGTTTGCAGAGGCACTTTTGCTGATGTCAATCTCACAGTTTGGTTTCCTGCTCAAAAATAATTAAAAAAAAAAGATCAAACCAAACTGTTAAAGAAACATGTAGATTTAGGTTTTCACACGTCGGATCAAATCTTTGTTTGAATGGCTTCATTTATGCTTTTATACAAGCATTTACTCTAATTTATATGCTTTGTAACAATGATTATTGCAACTGGATTCATTTTATGCTTGAGTTCAAATAGTTGCGTTCATGCCAACTGTTTGTTAGACGTCTTTGGAGATGGTGTTATGGTGTATGCAAAAATCCATCTGCAACAGTCAAAAAGAATCAAAAGCAGCTTTTATTAAGCAGCATCACAGCTTGATGAATCATTGCAGAAATGCAGTCAGTGTGAAACTCAGTAAATACAAAAAAAAAAAAACATTCATTTTAAAATATTATCTGGTGCAAAGTCCGACATTCATCCATAGTTACATTCACTTTTTTAGCATAAACAAATCATAATTACAAAAGTTGAAGAAAATCTCTATCATTTAACAACAAGCACAACATTGTAGCTGTTCTGGTTGTTTTTCTGTTTTTTTAAAAATGAAAAACTTTTCCTTCTGTTTAGGCAAAAAAAGCCTGAGATTGTAAGGATCTACAGAAACATCAGTTCTGTTCTAATTGTTACGAGCATAAGAGTTATCAGTCATGTCAACCCCGCCCCAGAGAAAAACATTAGGCCGGCGTAGAAGTCCGTCTATAGAACCTTTTATTTGCTGGAACTTTGATCTGGTTATTGTTGTCTGGAATAATGCTTTCACATCGTAGCTGTCGCCGGCGACAGCAAAATTACACACGCTGTTCCAACTACAGTAACTCTTCAACTCTATTCTGATCTTAATGAAAAGAAAACTTGGAATTTGTAGACAATTTTCACTATTTAATCGTAACTGACAACTGCCTTGAACATAAAAAACCATAGTCACAAATACCAGTAATGGGTGATTGACCCGTACAGGTGTATGCTGCAGGTTTTTTGCTTGCCCAGGTCTACGGACAGTTGTAGCGAGCAGGACTTACATTTTAAGAGGAGCGCAGGTGTGTCTTGCCGTTCCCTCGAAACTCGTACGACCATCTCAAGGCAGGTCATGAAAATGATACGTACCATTGTTGTGCATGTGGTAAGTGTATCGTGAACTATTTTGACGCTTAATGGAAGTTGCACGCAGTTACAGGTGATGTGCGGTGCCCTCATTCTAGTCATAAGAAAGGTCCGAGTACTGGCCCATACTGACTCTGTACGAACAAGGTGTGCACATGATACACAAGTACCCAGTAGGGTACCTGTAGGGTGTCCACACAAACTAAACTCTAATTGAATAATTTTCTTCTCTCTAACAGTCAGGCTGCACATCAGGAGTTCAGACTTATCACGTGAACAGCACTTTAGGGAAACGACGTGCCAGCGTCTCACCTACTTCCCCCCTTGCGTGTCATACAAGTAATTGTTCGCTACAACCTGTCAACTGGACCATGCGGGCGTGAACATTTTCTCTACGGGTTCACCAAGCGGTCTACAATCCTGATATTACCTGCGGGCCACCTTCAAGCCCTGTACAGGTTTGCCTACTTTTTGCCCACAGAGAGTCCATATCCACCTTATAAGAGCCGTTGCGCCTTAACTGGTTTACATTTTCCTAGGCATTTAAAATAGCACAGTTTCATTTAAAGGGCATGTTGTTGTTTCATACTATTTAATTCTTTGAATTTGTGACATGAAAATTAGAATTCTGTCATCTAACCTTTTTGCTCTGTTACCTTAAACCAGTTTAAGCTTTTTCTCTGTAAGATTGGGTCTTCACTTCTCAGTTGTTTGGTACGTTTTTTGCATCCAATTACATCCGTGAACTTTGTACCATTTCAACCCTAGTCCCAGTCTTTGAAAGAAGCGACTTAGGCAGCCCCCTAGTGTGGCATCTGCTGAGGGGCGCTACACCAGCAGCTGAACAGTGTAATTGTGTAAATCTGTTACTTGGGAAGAAGCCGAATGACATTTTCAGCTCATTTGAGTTTTTCTGAGAGGCAGGGCTGAATATTTCAAGCATAATACTTCTTTTTCCTTTGTCAAAACAGTTACAGTAACAGAATATGTGCATTTTCTATTTTCTCTGAAACATATTAACATAGGAGAAAACATAAAAGCTTAAACAACTTCTGCGAATCATCCAGGAACAATAGACTTCCTCTATCTTTGGATTCCATCCCCCTCCACAATAAAGCAACTCCTCTCAGACAGTAATGCTCATGGACTTGCCTTTGAAAGTCATTATGAAAAGCCGGGAGCCAGTGGAGGTGGACATGAGGACAAAGAGGAAGGGGTCCAGACAAGCGTGGAGACAGCACAAGCACACTGCCACGCTAAAGTACCCGTACAAACCTTCTGATCCATTCAGCTCCAGCTGCAGATAATGGATAAAGTGCAAGATTCCAGTGGGAAGGAAACACACCAGGAAGATGCCAAACACCAGCGAGCTGGCCTTGATGTACTTTCCCCAGTCTTGGAGGGAGTTTTTGAGCTCAACGATGATCCGAATGTAGCAGAAAATTGAGACCACCAGTGGAGCCAGAAGACCGATGACTGTAAGAACCAGGTTGTAGGAGAGCAGAAAGACGAAGCTGAAGGAGCTGTCATCGCGAGCGAGCACATCGTGGCAGGAAGTACGGTTCAGCTGCGGGAGCCAGAAGCTCTGCCGAATCAGGAACTCTGGGAGGATGGCTGTTCCAAACACCCCCCACACCCCCAAGCTGACCCAGGTTGTGCACATCCTCTTGGGCAGGCCTTTGTACATGAAGGGGTGCACCACAGCTATGTAGCGCTTGATGCTAATGCAGGCCAACGTCGCGGCTGAACAGTAGAGGTTGCCATAGAAACAGGCAGTGACCACCCGACAGGCTGCCTCTCCCAGAACCCAGTTGTTTCCATGGAGATGGTAGTGAACCTTAAAGGTGAGGGAGAGGAGGAGGAAGAGGTCGGAGACCGCCAGGCTGTAGTAGAGGATGGCGGAGGAGACCTTTCGGATTTTAGTAGCCAGGAAACACAGGATGGCGACATTGGCCGGGACGCCGAAAACAATCACAAATATATAAATGAAGGGGACGACCCGGGTGCTGAGCGGGCCGCTGAGGTACTCCACGGTGCTGTTACTGAGGGACTGCAGAGCTGGAGAGGGGGGGCTTGAAACCACCTGGCTGCTGTTCTTCTCAACGTCTGTCTGAGGGACCAGGTTTCCAAAAAAGGTTCTGGGATTAGGAAATGCCTTACCGCTCTTCTCATCTGTAAAAAAAAGAATAAGATACAAATCTGTACTTCCACACAATGTTTCTGACATGCTACATTCACACCAGGCTCAGAAACGCACGTTCAAGCGACCACTTTCACTGAAAAGTCTGTGTAAACGCATGTATATTCGCGTTTTAGGCTTCTGCGTACAATACTTTCGTGTTCACGTGCTGTGACGCAAGTTTTTAAGTCTGTTTTCAGGCTCTACGTAAACAACAAGTGGCCATTGAACGTGGGTCAAAAGTTAAGTGAATTGAACTTTGACCAATGAGGAACTCCGATTTGGTAGTGACGTACGGGTAGCATCCTTTCCAAAACATGGAGGTGCCAACCGTTTCTGTCAGCAAATGGTGGTGCAGGATCCGACAACCCGACCAAGTCCAAGAACACAATCCTCACACTTTGGAAAGTGATCTTGAAGGAGAAAAGAAATGGGGATGTGCCCAGCGAGAGTTTTGACACAAAGTCTTTCATATATCGGAATAGAGCTGTGAAAAGAAAATCCTGAAACAAGATTTGCACCATTTCAACACGTCACACCAAGCCGCTTCCTACTGAGTACATGCGCTAGTATTGGGTAGCGACAGCCCAGTGTGAACACCGTATGCTAAAAGCGTATTCAAGAATCTCCACTTAACACGTTCTTGAACACGCATCACATGCCCGGTGTGAATGTAGTGTGAACATGAACATTTAGTTTGTGTTTCTAAAGCATCCCTGTAGCCGACTGCTTTGCTGCGTCTATGACCAACTACTAGGATATGATATTCTGCAGTAAATTCCATTTGAAAAACTTGTAAATCCGAATGCTTGTAACAGAAGCACGTTGAAGCAGAATGACGGTTGGAATTACTGTAAGATGAAAATCCAGAAGTTCTGTTTGAACTAAATAAATCACATGTCCTGCCTGTTAAAAGAGAAGCACGAGAAGTGGAACTGTGTTTACATTTGAAAGGAATCATGTAAGCATTTCCATGACGACATGTTTTAACATTCTATTTATCTGTGTGGGGAATTTCATGCAAACTCTTCTACTTCTTGAAAATGTTAATTTGTTCTTGTATAAGTGAATAAAAGCAGCAATCAAAGTAAGTGATCAAAGAAAGCTGTATTTAAGAGGAAAAAAATTGTCAAAAGTTTGTGATTTTCAATAAACTTACTAAACTTGACCTTTTCTTCCAAATCCATCAGCAAACACGCAGGTAAATTTGTTTGAAGATTAAAATGAAGTCATGCTACTTGTGTTTGTTTTTATGTTAGTCAGTTTGTTCAATTTAAGGCTACATTTAAAGTATGCAACAGGATCCCTCATCAAACTAAAAAATAACACCATCAGTGCCTTTTTCTTTAATAGTTCATGCTAATACTTAAATTTTTAAATAAAATCAAAGTTTAAACTCAATCAAAACAGTGCAGACGTTTCATATTCTGCAAAAGTTAATTTCCTTTGTTTATTATTGATTAGTGACAAAAATATGTTTATTTTAAGGTAAATACAGGCTGATAAGGTTTAGCTAACACATGATTCACTTTGTATTAACGTTTATTTGTTCTCTTTATTTTTTCAAATGAAAGCTACATTTAAAATATGCGACAGAATCTCTCAAAAAAATAAATAATCATAATAAATAATAAAAAATATAATTAATAGAAAATACCATTAGCGCCTTGTTGTTTAACATTTTCATGCTACGAATTTGCAGTTTAAATGATAAACTTTAGGTCATAAAGAATTTAAACACTGACCTTTTGGTGGAAGGGAGTCAACCTTCATTTAAATCAGAATTTTGGATCTTAAATCTACCTTTCATAAATCCTTTTATTCCAGAAAACACTTGAAAATAACACATTTTTAAAAAAGAGAACGAAAGTTTATACATATATATATATATTTATTTATAGGCTAATCAGGTAGTTAACTTCATGATACAAGTAATTTAGTTTGAAGTTTTGACAGTGTAATGTAATCTGTAGGTCTTCCTGTTAGTATATTTTTCACACAAACTTTATATTCCAATAAATCTAAAGCTGATACACAGACAAACCACACACAGAAATGACTGTCATAAAAATGATGCTATCAGTGTGACCATCGGTTCTGCTACTTTTAATTTAGCTTTTGTTTAATCTTCATCACTTGTCGTCTCAAAGCTTCACTGAACAATAAATAACTGAAAGGTTTCTTACCACTGTTGCTCGGAGAAACACTTGAAACGAGAGCAACAAGGAGCAAGGCGGCGGATATCTTCATCTTCTTGGTGCAAAAACAGGCCGAGGCTGACGGGAGAAGCTCGCTCGTCGCTCCTTCGGATTGCACTGACGGTTCAGTCAAGTCAGAACACCTCCTCAAATGCTCGGGGTAAATAAAGGACAACCGAGGTGTCTGCAGAAAGCTCAGCAAGAATGCGCCCCCCCGTTGGTTTCTGTTTTAACATGCAGCGGCCGTCTTCAGCCCACATGCTAACACGCCGCTGTTTTCTGCCAGAACTGTTTTTAACTCTCATTAGAGTGAAAGATTCGAGCCCTGGATGGAAATGTAGAAAAAGGGCTGGCATGCAGAAACTGAGGAAGTATGAGGTGATGCCCTGGAGAGAAGAGGAAATGCCTGAATGCAGATGATAAGCCAACAGTTTACTTTTCACTTCCTCTGCTGTGACTTTTTCCACATAAAAAAACAAAAAAACACCAAAAAAGTTATATATATATATGTAAAGAAAAAAAGCCAATGTCAGTGAGGGGTGATGAAATTCCCAGCAAGCTTTTATTTTTCTGGGGTCCAGCCTCCAGCTGATCACAGATGTGGCCTGGACGATGTTAGTGACGTCTTTTTTTCCAACATCAAAAGCGCCGCAAACTGAGAACAGAGTCGTCTCTGAGCGGCGGGGATCTCTGCCACTTCCATATTTGGAAAAGGTCGACAAATAAAAAAAGGGTGATGTGTTTTCCTCTTGAAAACGTGTCCTGCATTAATTTGATGTTTAACTGAAAAGATGAAAACCGTTTCATCTAGAACAAAATTAACAATCACCAGGAGAGAAAGACAAATCATATGAGTGCAGGTTCTTTTCTATAGACAGCAAATGCTCACTATGTGTTTCCCGCATGTATTTATAGTGTAAAAAGTAAAGAATTTATATTTATTTTCATAAAAAGTTTTATTTTTGTCACAAGCAGAAACAAACATTCTTGCAAACGACTATTTAAACCATGTTCCCACAAGAGGGCAGCATTGACTTTCATTTTTTTAGTTGGCATTCAAAAAGAAAAATGTTTTGACATCTTTGTTGCCTAATAAGTTTTTTGTTTTATTCCCTGGTCATGTTCTGCCAGCAACATTTTCTTAGGCTAAGGAGTCGAGATACTTTTCTCTAAGTTCCTGCAGGCAATAGATCTCATCAGAGATTAAGGTTTTAATGGTTTCCTGTGAATATTTCCGAGAAAGTCTCTGTCGTCACGACTGTTTTATTATTTTTAGGTTATCTCTGTCTCTCTACAGTCCAACGAGAAGCATCTGTTCTTTTGGAATGGATGATCTACAGACACAGTGGCTAACAAAAAAGAAAAACAGCGAAGACGTTTCTGCTCTAAGATTTTCCTGGAGACAAATAACGAGAAGGTCTTATGTAGAGATAGACAACAAACAACTGAGAAGGATTCATCAACACCTCTGCTTGTATTTGGGATTTTTAAACTTTTATCCTGAAGTGTGACCCAAAAGCAACAAATGAGAAAGAACAATTTATTGGGAAAATTCAATGACACAATTTGTATTGCAATGAATTAAAAAAGTGTGTTTAAAAAAAACAAACTAAAAAAAAAAAACAGGTGATATTTGTTCTAAAAAGCCACAATGTGTCCATGGAATAGACTGTGGGATTATTTAAATTGATCTATGTCTCGTTTGATTTGTATTCAATAATTAAATCGATTCATTTTATGGTTTACCAAAGTAAAACCGTGTGGGGGGGAAAATATGATGATGTCAAAGGCATTTATTTTCACTCAGAACAGGTAAACCAGGGTCGTCATGCTTCACACAAACTAGAATTCCAAAAATATGTATAAGGCCTTTAGATAAATAAAATGATAAATAAAAAGAAGCACACTTAAAATAAAAGTTTCAAATTAAATAAACTGTGAATGACATTTAAATAAAGTGATAATTAAAATACTACCTTATAACCTGTTGATATACTTGAAAAATTAGTCTTCTTAGTTTTTGTACTAGATGATAACTCTCCAAATCTGTAACAAATTAACAACAACAGTCCGTTTTATTTAACATCCCATCTCATGTTCACCTCTTCCTGAGACACTTGGGTCCGTCTCCTCAAAATTATCAAATCCAGCCCGGGTGAAATGGGGGAAAGGCTCGCTCTTAATTAACGTTAACATTATTAACACAGAGCACCTTTTAGTACGTCTTACCATTAATCAGATCACCTAACGTTTGACCAGGAAATTGCAGCAGCGCGAGACGTGGTGCGTCAGCAAAACGAGGCGCGTGCCCCCCTTCCCCCCCTATACTGGCTTGATAGGAACTAAGACGTCAAACTTATGAGAGCAGGCAAACTGGCATTAAAAAAGCCTTATAAAAAACAAGTGGAGAAGGTTTTGAGAATGTTCACTTCAATGCATTTCCTAGAGCTGTCCGTAAGCTGTGCGTAAAACTAGTGTGCATCGATGGCGAATGTAGACTACAATGCACTGTGTATGAACAATTTTCGCAAAAAAAAGTTTTTAAATGTATCTTTTAATAATCCATCAACTTCTTTAACTTCAGAACACAGTGGATTCATAAATGATCGTCACAAAACGCTCACATCAATGAGATTTTGACTTCTTGAAATCGATGACGTCATAAAAGCCATAGATTTAGCTCTCCTACTGCCCAGGTTCACCCTACCCCCCCTCCGGCATCTTTACAACCACCCACCCCTCATTATGCAACCCCCCATCAACCCCCCTCTCCCTCATCTTCCTTTTGCCTACCTGACCAGACTGAAACCACCCCCGACCTTGCACCAACCCAGCCCCCCCCAGTGACTGTGACGACCGACCAGGTGAGGAGACAGCTGGAAAAAAAAATCAACCAACGAAAGGCTCCTGGCCCAGACGGCATCAGCCCCAGGATACTGAAGTCCTGTGCCGCCCAGCTATCCACTGTTTTCCAGCGCCTCTCTAACCTGAGCCTCAGTCTGATGAAGGTGCCGGCCACCTAGAAAACTGCATGTCTGGTTCCTGTTCCCAAGAAAACTGCACCCTCTGGACCCAGTGATAACCGTCCTGTTGCCCTCACGTCCCATGCAGCTAAAGTGCTGGAAAGGATTTTGTTGTCCCACCTGAGACCTCTGGTGAAACCATCTCTGGACCCTCTTCAGTTTGCCTACCAGCCACGCTTGGGGGCGGAGGATGCTGTTATTTATCTGCTGCAACGTGCTCACTCTCACCTGGATGGAGGGGGGGACACTATGAGGGTCACATTCTTTGATTTCTCCAGTGCGTTCAACACCATCCAGCCCTGGTTACTGGGTGAGAAGCTGCAGCGGATGGGTGTGGACAGCGCCTTGGTCTACTGGATCATTGATTACTTGTCAGACAGGCCGCAGTTTGTCCGGCTAGGCAGTGTCCTGTCTGACGTGGTAGCAAGCAGTGTGGGGGCCCCACAGGGAACTGTGCTCTCTCCCTTCCTGTTCACTTTGTACACCAGTGACTTCCAGTATAACTCAGAGTCTTGCCATCTTCAGAAGTTCTCTGATGACTCTGCTGTTGTTGGCTGCATTAATGGTGGGCGGGAGGAGGAGTACAGGGAACTTGTGGATAAATTTGTGAGATGGTCTGGAGCAAACCACCTGCTGCTGAATGTGGAAAAGACCAGAGAGATGGTGATGGACTTCAGGAAGAAACCACCAGCTTCCCAGCTTCTCAGCATCTTTGGCAGAGATGTGGCAGAGGTAGAGGAGTACAAGTACTTGGGAGTAACCATCGACAACAGACTGAGCTGGAAGAGCAATAGCACTGCTGTGTATAAGAAGGCCAGCAGCAGACTCCATTTCCTGAGGAGGCTAAGGTCCTTCAACGTGTGCAGCAAGATGCTTGAGATCTTTTACCAGTCTGTTGTGGCCAGCACTCTGTTCTTCTCGGTGGTCTGCTGGGGGGGCAGCATATCTGCTAGGAACAGTAATAGACTGAACAAACTGATCCGTAGAGCTGGCTCTGTAATTGGTTGTAAAATGGACACATTTGAATATCTGATGGAGAGGAGGACTTTAAATAAGCTCGTATCCATCTTGGATAATCCTGAGCATCCTCTCCATCCTGTATTGGATGGTCAGCAGAGCTCCTTCTCCAACAGGCTAAGGCAGCTTCGCTGTCACACAAACCGCTTCAGGAGATCATCTTGATACCTCACTCCATTGGACTCTAT
The DNA here is from genome assembly GCA_037389245.1 of Oryzias sinensis. Classification (NCBI taxonomy): domain Eukaryota; kingdom Metazoa; phylum Chordata; class Actinopteri; order Beloniformes; family Adrianichthyidae; genus Oryzias; species Oryzias sinensis. The sequence continues at coordinate 2,679,914 of CM074502.1, forward strand.
AACTTGTCATCCATGTGCAATAGATAAAGTCATTTATGGTCTGTCTTTCTCTCCTGATGTGGCACACAATACAACTGTTCTTTATCACTGATGTTTCTTTCTGATTGATTGTTCTGGTTCTCTGTTGTCGACTATTGTGTGTATGTTTGTATCTTGAGCCTAACGCCAACGCTGCAACAACAGAATTTCCCAAGCTGGGATCAATAAAGTATCTTTATCTTATCTTATCTTATCATAAAAAAAGTAGTGAGCATGGTGTCCGCATTGCTTTTAAAACCCAGGGCACTACATAGTAGTAGGCTTAGGGGTTGGAATTCGGACACAGATGATATTTTTTTTGACTCAGCTACACTGCGTACTGGCGCATGCTACACCTAAGTGACGCATCACTGCCACCAAGTGGTGGGAGGCTGCATTCAGGTCCTGCGGTCCTCGCGGCCGACAGATTCAGAACAGATTTCTTTTGCGGCCCACAAGTTGGCGCTCACGATTGGGCCGCAGCCCCATGGTTAAGAATCACTGGCATAGGCGGTTAGTTTAAGTGCTGTGAACTGTTTTTTTGTTTTTGTTTGTGGGGATGCAGATAATTAGTAACAACCAGAGTTTTGCGATAAATAGGATCCGCCTGTTCCGAGCTTTGTGGTTTGCCTTGACGTTGATGATTTTGAAGCTGCAGAGGCAGGCGCGACCGTCAATAAAACACATGAAAACTCGGCATAAAACCAATAGCAATTTCTCAATAACTCATCATAAATAATCCCCAAAAACATCACAAGTACTCAATAACGTTCAAACAAACTGTACAGAAATAATATCAATACCCTAATATAATTTCTCTCTCTTAGAGGGAACCAGCATGTTTGAGGAATTCAAGTCCTGTCCTTATCTTATCGCTTTATGACTACAACTGTTGTAGCGTCAGAACCTCCTTTGCTCTGACCGTAACTCCGTACGCAATCATGTAACTGCTGATCGGCAGAGAAAAGCGGCTTTGCGCCGGTACGCAACATTTTATAGCGGCTTTTTACCAATATGCATATAAAGAATTACATACCGACGCAAAGCCGCAAGTCTCTGTAACAGAATACGCCGAATCACGTTGATCGCGTTAAGGGTTGAAGGAATGTAAACACTAAAGCTAAAGCTGCAGTGTAACACTTTTAAAAATCGGAACACTTTTGTTTACTTCCACTTTTGTTTTATTTACATGAAAACGATTTTGGAAGAATTACAATTAGGAAATCTTGTAGAAAAACTGTTTCCAGCTAATGATGTCTGGGCGCCATCTTGTCTGCAACCGGTCCCCCTCAATGTTTCAAAAATATTTGATTAATCCTTCAGACAATTCACAGGCAATTATTCCCAGGTTTAACATGGCCAATCCTGACACTGTCGTAAAAAAACGACTTTGTTTAATCCATAATAGTCATGAGAAGAGCTGGAAACCCCGCTAGCATTGAGCTAGCTAGCTAGCTAACACAGGAGAACAATGGTGATAGTTTTTCATACATCTTACTTTCTAACATATTTTTTCACTAGCAGCTACTGGGTGGAGCTCCTCATCTGACTGTGTTGGTGTCACCTTCGGTTACATAAAGTTCATGTCTGATCATTTAACATTGTAAAATATTTGAAAAACATGAAGGACTCACCCTTTGAAACTGGCCTGTTGACGTAAGACTCAGTGTTATTTGGTAGCCAATGAGCTTCTGGATGTCAGGGATGTTCCACCTCCCCTCCCTTGACTGACGTGTCGATGTTTTTACGTGTCGACAAGTTTTAGAATCAAAAGTGAAAAAATAAGCGCCGCTCAAAAAGAGCGATTTTAAAAATAAACTGCAACTCAATAACAAGTTTCAGAATGGTTAAAAAACAAATCGACAGCAGAGACATATGATTGTGCTTTGGGTTATAGCTTTTGGTTGCAAATTATAGGTTTGCTATTGCTCAATTAGGGGCATTTGAGCGTAGTGGTATCCCAACTTGTTTTTTTAAGGGGAGAACCGTGGTGATTCAGGGGCTCGGAATTCCCTCTCTGTCAGTGAAGATTTGATCCGCATTCGCCCTTATGACGGAGGAGAAACACATTTCTTCACGTGACCGAGCTCTGAAGCCAGAGACGTCTACATTTAAATGTAAGTAATGACTTGTTATATCTTAGCATGACTTTTTAAAATTATAAAACCAATGTTGCTGTATTTTTTGAGCGCTGGCAGCTATGCAGTAATGTAGATGACTGACGACTATTCATGATGTCATCAAGTGTTAATGCGTCTGAATTCAAAGACACTATTTTTTCCATATATTACGGCTTGGAGGCTAAATGTAGGGTGAGAGAATGCCCTCAATATTTGAAAAAAGCCAGCCCTAGCACCAGCTTTTTGATTTTACCAAATTATAGGTTTTGGTTCTCAATTTATGCATTTTGATTCCGGATTTGGGGTTTTGATTTACTGTTTTGATGCTTAATACTTTAGGCGCTGAATTGACACCATAGTCAGGGGACACAAAAACCTCCAAGTTGCATCTGCTTTCTAAATGTTTCAATAAAATATTTCCTTCTAACCCCTCGTCTACTATGAGGATGCATGAAATCTTGAAAAACATGGTCTTTTTTGGTTATGAACCTTTTAACACAGCAGTCATAGGTGACACAAAATGATACGCTTATTTAAACTACCTCAACTCTTTAACCGTTTACCCAATTTCCCTAATTAAAAGAAATTCTGCGGCAGAGAAAACCAGCTTTGCTGTGACATGCAAGACTATACTACTTAACTACTGTAACGTAGTTCAAAAAGTTATTTTGTTGTAGCCAGCAACAGCTGATCTATGAAAGGGTTAACCACCCTAGAATGTTTCCCTTCATACATTTAATGAAGGATCGAGTCAATAAACAGAACAAACTGTCGCATTCCTGTCATTTCCCACTTTAACAGTTAAACTGAATTGTAGGAGAAAGGCTTTTCAACACATAAAAACAAGCAGCGAACAACGAAATTGCCCTTTTTTTGTCTCTTTACTCAGGCAAAAACAACAGGAATTGAACTTGGTGGTGACGTGAATCTCCACCTTATCTCCCACATTCTGCATCCTGCCTCCTCCGCTGTGCAGCAGGAGGCAGATGTTATTTTAGGAACAGACAGGCCTGAAAGCAACAGGAGCACATACCAAGTCCAGCTGCATATTTTCTCACAAACTTCAATAAACTACAAGTATTTCGAAGCGGGAGGACAAATTCAAGTGTTGTAAGTGGTCCCCATAAAATCCGCCAGAGCCTGCCAGATATGAAGTTTACTCTCTGATTCCCACATGGAAACTCATCAGGTTTTAGCGTCTTCCTGTTCTCCGTTAGGTTTCACACAGACAAAATGTATTGTCTTTAGCTGTGGCAGACAGTGTTTTCAGCAGAAAAGCACTTCCTTCAAAAGACGGAAGTCACCATGATGATTTTGCAGGGAAGAACAACACGACCATCAGTATCAAAGCCAAAACCTCCTTTCCACACAACAGTTCTTCTCCAGTCTTCAGACTTTAGAGGCACACAAACAAATAAAAAAGTAGCATTAAAAGATTTCAATATAAAAAAGCGATGCTTATAGACAAGACGTGTAGAAGTAAATGCTTGCTTTGCGGTAAAAGGACAAAGATAAAAAGAATGTGAACCAGATCCTAAATGTGGTAACTACGGGAGACATGGATCATTAGCTAAACACGACCGCTGAAAGAGAACAGTACAGCTGAGCAATTTGGAACTGAGGAATCCACAGGTCAAACTGCAAAAGCATCATGTGCCCCAAGCAACTGAAAAACCTAATACTAAACTACTCCAGTAAGTTCAGTTTGAGAGTCTCATCTAGCCAACTGGCATCTACCTGGCACCGACTAGAAGGGAACATGCTGGCTAAAAGAGCTGAAACAGGATGCAAAGGTAAGTAAGGTAAGTCTGGAATAAAGTAACCAGCTGTCAGAGCCTTCAAGGGTGACCTAAAGAAAGAACAGCTTCTGCAGGACAGGTGGATTCAAGGCTGAATCCAAATTCATCCCTTGCCCCTCCGGCTCCGCCCTATTGCTCCAATTGTAGGGGCATTTGGAGCTTTGGTGGCTGTCGAACTTGTTTTTTTTTTAAGGGGGAGCTGTAGTGACTTAGGGCTGGAAGTCCCTCCGTCAGTAGGGTGATCCACGTCGCCCTTATGGCCTTGGAGAAAACACATTTCTTCGCGTGGAAGTGAGCTCCTAGTAGGCATCTCCTTTTTGCGTGAAAGTAATGACTTGCGTTATATCTTAGCATGACTTTTTAAAATTATAAAACCAATGTTGATATGTATTATAGAAGCTCTGGTAGCTACGCTCTAAGACAGATGACCGGCGACTATTCATGACATCATCAAGTGGTAGTAACGTCTGAATTCAAAGACACTATTTTTCCATATTTCCACTTGGAGGGCTAAATGTAGGGGTAGGAAGAATCCCCTCAATCTTTGAAAACTGGCGAACTTTATTTAGCATGTCTTAAACTGAAATCTGAACGACCGGAACTCGATCAAGGCAACTAGTTCTGATCTAGAGTTGCTAAGCTGAGAACACAGCTAGCAACTCTAGGCTCTGAAAGATTCAGACATGGGAAAACCTGCATGGAATCCTTCCAGGAATCTTCTGGACTCTGCTAATCTAAGAGGTTCCGCTGACTGTGGTTGAAGGGCTCAAGAAAAGAGTCCATGGCTTTCTTGGTGCTTCCCTGCCTAAGTAGGATCTGCTGTATGGAAGCACAAACAACCTCAGGCTCCCTCTCAACTTGGTTAAGAAGGAGTTTATGGTGTCACAACCAAACGAACACCCGGAGTACCTTAGATCTACCAATGCCAGAATGGAAGGGAGAAGAACTGTGGTGAAGACCGGTAAGAAGTGGAGGGCACCGGATGCACTCCAGCAAGCGGAAACTCAGCGTAAGGCTATCGCCGAGTCGCTCAAGGAGAACCATGACTTGGGAGAAAACCATCAACCTGGTTTATCATATCAAAGATGCAACAACTGATCATAAATATTTAAATGTGTCAAGTTTTTTTTTGTTCATGATAAAATAATTTCATGTTTTAATGTAGTTTTGCAGTAGATTTTTTCCCCCATTTCAAATATTTTTGCTAAAGAGGAGAAAAAAGAACATGTTTGCCTGGGAAGATCAGATCAGTCTGGCAAACTGTGAGCACGGACAAAGAGTCTCGGGGGATAAAGGGCTCATAAATAAACAAGTTAGACTGCCCCCACCCTAAAATGCCTCATCAGGGTGAGAAACATGTGCTTTCCTCTCACAAAGAAAAAGCACATTTCTATTTAGTCATAGCATTTCAGAACTATTTTTTTTTATCTGATCCACTCCTCTTTCTACCAGGAGCTCCACAAGTACTGTACTGTGAAAACACAAATGAAATAAACACAATAAACACAAATAAAAAAATGTTGTTAACATTTGGATAAACCAATTTACCTAGCCCCTATTCAAATACTGGAAAGTAAATATAGACATTCGACATATGGTAGATACATTTGCCAGTGTACTGTACACATCATATGTCTTCAAAGAAGAGAGAGAAATGGGCTTGTTGTTAAAAAAAGTAGCAACAAAGTCAAAACAGGAAACATTAGCGCAAGTGAATCATCAAAAAACAAAAACAAATAAGAAGTATTTATCTCTTCTTGTCTGAACACGAAGCTGTCTGTAGACCAAGAATTATGCATTTAAATGAAAGGTCCAGCAAACTTCTTATGTTATGTTCACACCGGCCTGGGCAATGCACATACAAGCAATCACTTCCAATGTAAAGTCTATGTAAACAGACATATGTGCATGTTTTAGGCTTCAGGGTTCAAAAGTTTCGCGTTTGTGTGACTCTTCTGGCTTGTTCAAAACGTGTGTCAAAAGCTAAACCAGTTGACCTTTGACCAATCAGGCACTTTGATTTGGTAGTGACGTATGGATGGTGTCCCTTTTAATCAATGGAAATACCAACCGTTTGAAAATTGATCATAGAGGAGAAATTAATAATTGCGGTTTGTGTTTCGGCTGCAAATATATGACACCAACTCTTTCATATATTGAAATATAGCAGTGAAAGGAAAAGCCTGGAACAAGATTCACTAGATTTGCACCAATTCAACGTTTCGCATCAAGCCTCTTCCAACTGTGATTACATGCAATAGTATCGAGTAGCAACAGTCCAGCGTGTGGGACCACATATGACCACATGCGACCCAATGTGATTTAAGTGTGTACAGCGCAGGGATATTGAGAATCAGGCAGTTTGGACAGCTAAGGGGTCCTGAAATGAGATGTTTTTGTGTGTGGGCACTAGGGGGAGTTCAGATAAAGGTAAAAGCCAAACGTGTATTGGCGAAAGTCGTAAGGTCTGAGCAAAGATTGTAAACGAAGAAAGGTTAGAAGTTTCACAAACTTGTGTACGCCTGAATTTTCATCATTCAAGAGGGTGCAACACCAGTATGAACACCATATGCTAATAACGTGTTCAAGAACCCACTTTGAGTGCTTTCTTGAACGCACATCACATGCCCGGTGTGTATGTAGCATTAGTTTGCCACAGGAACAGAGCAAGTCGGGGAGCATCTGGAGTGGTTGATTAAAAATCAACTGAGAATCTGTAGTTTGAAGATTGTAAACAAAGACTGCTGTATTAATGCACCGTTTTCTGAGACAAAAACTCATGAGAGCAAAGCCATAAGCATGTGATGCATGCCTATCTAATCTGAAATTTCCTTCCTGTTTTAGCCTTTACTTCATTTAGTGCCTACATAGGCGACAGGACATTCGCCGATGTAACGGCTGGAATGATCTAAAGACGGGGTGCCCAATCCTAGGCCTGGAGGGCAGATGTCCTACATGTTTTCCAACCAACCTGCCATTGAAGCTCCTTATTGGCTAAACACACCAGATCCAGGTAATCAGCAGCAGGTAAGGCAGGATTTCTGGAAAACCAGCAGGAAGCCGGCCCTCGAGGCCTGGATTTGGGGACCCCGAACTAAAGGCTAGACTCATCCAAGTTCACAGCCGTAAAAATCCGGCCTATGCGTTGGACGAAGGACCCAGCCAACGTCGTCCAGGAAGGCTGCGGCCATTGAAGGATGCAGCCCTGGAGTTTGGACACACCCCTAGATTCAGACTGGACTACAACATAGTGCACTATGCAATGAGTAGTGAAGGAATTCAAACATAGCTCTGTTTAATCACATAGAAAAACTTCCATGATTGACTTGTCAGGTAATCTTTAAATTATCAGATGAAATAAATTGTTTACATCTCTCCAACCAATGAAAGAGAATACTTTCAGTCAAAGTAACTTGTTTGTTTCTGTTTAGTCTCATCTGGCTGTTTTACGTGCGGATAATGTCCTGTGACGGGAACACTGACCTCAGAGGAAAGGCATCTGCGGAGGCTGAAGCTGATTGGTGAGGGCGGCCAATCCGGCCGGCGAGGCTTTGGGCGGAACCAAACCCGCGCACATTGAGAGGCTGGCGGCTGTGGAGCAGCGGCAGCAGCGGGGGAAGAAGCCTGGAGAGAAGACACGCAGGGATTCCCGGGTTTCTTTCACACTCCAAGCGGACTTTTTCCACCGGCGGAATGTTCTCGACGTCTTGGAAATGTTTGCTCCTACTGCTGGTTTGCGGCTGCGCAACGTCGCGTGCGCTAAAAAACGGTACGAAAAAGGGTTTTTTTTCTGTCGTAAAATGTGTCGCATTTTTATTTATCTCTAAGCATTGCTAAAAATTAGTAAAAAAAAATAAAACCTAAAATATTGGCCTATAAACATTTCTTTTAGCAATAACATTTGAATCAAATTAAACTTTATTTTTAAAACATTACTGATACAAAGTGATTTACATAATAACAACTTTAACTTTAAGACCTTCACAAAAAAATGAGATCACAATTAGTTATAAATTAGTTTGTTTGTTTTTTACTTTTTGATTTGATTGTTTTTAATGGTTTCTAGCTCAAAGGTTTTTGTTTATTCTTTTCCAGCATGGTAAAATGTTTAGGGTTTTTTTATGATTGTATTATATATTCTGAAAGTTGGAACTATAGAAATGTAAAAATAATTAGTGTGCATACATCCTGAATTAAATTGGAACACATTAATTTATCATCAGTGTCTTGGTTTATGCTGATGCTTTAGTGTTTTCTCTCTTCAGGCTCCAGTCCGAGGACCTTTGTCGTCTTTCGAGATCCCGTCACAGATGAACCCATAGACGTTAACGAAATTATTGGACTAGAAACGAACGAATCCAGTCCCTCCAGCAGGAATCAAACTGTAAGGGCCGCACCATACCGGCTGAGCCTGTCAGAAGACGCTCAGCTGTTCCTCACCGGCTCCGTCTCCACGATCCTCATCCCTTCTTTCTACACGCTGGTGTGCTGCATCAGCGTGCCCATAAACATCTTGGCGGTTCTGGCTTTCGCTCGGGGGATCCGGCCCAAAAAGCCTGCGGCTATCTACATGCTGAACCTGGCCGCCACAGATCTGCTTTTTGCCCTCCTGCTCCCCTTTAAGATCTCCTACCACTTTGAGGGCAACAACTGGAGATTTGGTGAGATCATGTGCCGCGGGGTGACGGCGGCTTTCTACTGGAACATGTACTGCTCCGTCCTGCTCATTGCATGCATCAGCGTGGACCGGCTTCTCGCCGTGGTCTACCCCATCGACTCCCTGAGTTGGAGGAGACCTCAAAACTCTGTCAAAGCCTGCATAAGCATGTGGATCTTATCCTTGGCTGGCTCAATCCCTCTCGTGATCTCCGAGCAGACCTTTGACCTCCCAGACCTGAACATCACCACCTGTCACGATGTCCAGGGTTCAGAAAGCATGGCGTGGCTCAGGCTGTACTTCATCATCCTCTGCTGTGCCCTCTTCTTCCTCCCTCTGCTGGTCACCGTGGTGTCCTACTTTCGGGTGGTTTGGAGCCTGAGCAGCGTTCCCGGGGGCATTCCAGGAAGCTCTCGCAGGAGAAGCCGAGCGGTGGTGATGGTTCTGGTGGTGCTGGTGATCTTCCTGCTGTGCTTCATGCCCACAAACTGCCTGCTGCTGGCTCACTACCTGCTGTTTGACAGGGAACTGGAGAAGGACCGGGACACTCCGGATGGATCCTACGGACTGTACCTGCTCTTTATGTGCTTGGGAAGTCTGAACTGCGTCCTGGATCCACTCGTCTACTACTTTGGATCGTCGCAATGCCAGAGGCAACTCTCCGGCCTGCTGACGTGCGAGAAGATCAAGGATAGGCGCGCCATCTCCCACTCCAGCTCGGATTCGTGTAGATCCAGCAAAAGAGCCATTCTCAAATCTAGCTCCACAGAAAGCTCCAAGCTGAACTCTTCAATTGTGAAAACAGACATTCGGGAGGAAGGTCTCCACAGCCAGTACAGGAAGCTGCTGGTGTGACCAATGAGTTATTTTTTACCCTTTAAAAAAACTGACAAAGATTTTATGAAGCGATTGCATGGGCCCCCTTCAGCGGATGCTTTTATTCCACGACAAGGACAAGCAACTTATTCTGAGCTCATGACACTAACTGAAGTAAAGGCTAAAGCAGGAAGGACATTTAGATTAGAAAGGCGTGCATCACAGGCTTCTGGCTTTGCTCTCCATCTGAGTTTTTGCTAAATAGGATGATAGTTAAAGGAAGGAAACTGCTCCCCTTTGTGCAGATAAGCCGGCCTTCGAATTTAGCACTTATATTACCAAGGGAAGGCTCTCTGTAAATGCCTGTTTCTTATTTTTTTATTTTGTATTTTTGCTGTTTTACCTTTTAATAAATGCTTTCTACTCTCTGTGTGATATATTTTATTGTTTTATTGTCTTCAACTAAAGCATGATTATTCTGCAGCTTCAGCATTTCCACCCATAGTTTGAGTGTAGCTGTGGAACAAATGAACTGCAACAGCTGCACAGTTGGATTTTAAAAAACGTACTTACTGAGGGGGTCGTTCTTGATCAACTCTTCACATTCATTGTATTCTCTAAAGTAGGAGTGCATGGTGGTGCAGTGGTTAGCGCAAAAAAATCTTGAGAAATTCAATTTTAAGCTTTTACTTTTCTTTATATATGACCTCCATTATGAGAGAACCGCCACAGGAAAGTATGAAGAGCACAATTTTCATTGGAGTGCGTCTTAGAGGTGGAGAATTACCTCCTGCTTTTAGGATTCTGTATAGCCACAGTTAGTCCCACAGCCCAAAAAGTGTGACTCACTTATTTCACAGGGAAATAAAGTGTAAATATTCTGTAAAAGCCCCTCCCTCTCTTTCCCCTAAGAGCCCCTGGGGTCTTAATTCTGCCTTGATCTTACAGTGATTATCTAGAGTGTCATTTTGTGTGGTTGAGGCTGACTCATGTCGTTGATTTTATCAGACACTTTCTGTTTAAATGTTTTTCTATCTCAACACATCTGATTGTGGTTTGGCCTGCATGTGTCCTGGGTTATTTAAGTCGGCCTAGTTGGGGTAATTTACAGTTTATCCAATTTTCACAGATGACACAGTAGTTGGGACCTCTTAAAATATTTTTTTAAGGGTTTCCTTGTTACATAAACATGACAAATTTATCAGAAATCAACCAAAAAAAGAGGGAAATTCCTTTTTAGCGGAACTCAAGGTGTGGCGGCTGAAACTGTTGGCCTGTCGTTTGCTTTTCAGCACAGTAGGGGGCGGTAGAATACCGTTAAAGCAAAAACCAGAATCTTTTCTCCTCTGAAAGATAGATGCGCAAAAAAACCTCACACGTTAAGCACAGTAAAAATAACTTTTTTCCTCTTCATTATTTGATTCTGAAGTCTAAACTGCATTAAAGCCTTTTTAAGGCCCACATGTAAAAACTATGTATCAGTAACAAGCTGGAATTTCTGGACAACTTACTGACTACCCTAAAAAACAGAGGTAAACCCTCCAATTTCAGTTATTTTCTCTTTATAACTTGATTTCCAGCAGGCTGACAGCTGAGCAAATGTTTACCCTTCAGTACCTCTATCGGGTCTCAAAGGGAAAAAAGAAGCTACGCTCTTATCAAAACCACAGTCAAAATAGGTCAAATTTAATAATTTACATCTGTCAATACAACTCACACAAAAAAACTGGAAAAAATGAATTGTAATTCACTGTATTTCAGACTCAGACGCGGTCCATAAAAGAAGACAGACAAACAGAACATACAAAAAGAGAACTACAATTTACAGCCACTTAAACAGAGTAGTGCTTCCTCAAGGCGGAGGTGTAGCGGCATGAGCTTCTTCTGGGATCAGTCAGGGACATTACAATTCCATTTTTAGACTTGTCCAGGCGCTCCAAGAGGCTATAGGTAAGCTGACATAGTAGTGCCTAACAGGTGGGGATGTGAGCATCCACAAAAAGGCCGACTGGCTCTGTACCACCTGTAGCAGAAGCCTATAGGCATCGTTATAGGCCACTAAAAATTTACAGAATGTCCATAATTCCATCACAGTGGAGCCGTAAACAGAGGAGAGCAGTAAGCTCTGAACAACACTTCACTTGAAGAGAACACATACTGAATTTTCTTATCAGCATATTTGCCTGAGCATAGAGTGTACAATATTGTCTTTGAATATCTCAGTCATCCCGCCAATCATCTATCTGTAGTAAAATGTCCAAGATATTTACTGTGATAATTGAAGTTTGTACCAAAAGCTGTCCACAAAGCTTAAAAACAGGACACTTTACATTGTTCTCGTCTTTGGTCCTAACAATCCTTATTTCGCTTTTACAAGGATCATAATATCAAAGTCTCTGCTAGTCAGAGCAATTTTTTTTAAGTTTATGCATCCAAGCACTACACGGGCTAAAAATGACAACGTCATCAGCATATGGTTAAAATTTGACACCCAACAACACATTTAGTTTGGCAAAATTTTAACTTTGTAGAAAGATCATGCATATAATTTATAAAACATTGCCCCATTTGAAAACCATTATTTGATTAGCATACCAAAAAAACAGGAATCGTACCAGATATTGCAAAGATGTAAAGTCACATTATTTGTGAGTGTTGGAAGTTTTTCTTTTTTTTTATGCTTTAGCAGCCAAATAAATAATCATTTTTCATTTTTCAGTCTTGCTTTGAGAAGTGAAATGCTGGGTGTTTTTAGGTCATTAGGCTTGCCGTACCTGCAGTCTGCTGTAGCTCAATCTTTTTTTTTTTTTTTTTTTTTTTTGCTGTAGCTCAATCATTCTCAAGAAAACCGACGCGAAAGTCACCACGCCCCCCTCGGGATTTGTGGCTGCAGCCGACTCACGCTCAGCTGACCGCATGACGTCACTCAGGTGCTCTGGGCGCGCGGGGGAAAGCAGCCGTTTTTTTAGGAGGAGCCGCGCCCTCCGTCGCTCAGTTTCCGTCCGCAGCCATGGGTGCCGGGTCGCGGTGGCTTCAGCTGCTTCTGCTGCTGTGCTGGACGCAGACGAGCCTGACGGGGAACAATGCCACCGGTAACGACGGTTTTCCTGCTTGCCGTTACATTCCTGCTTGTTTTGGATAGAGTTCGGAGCCGGTTGTCGCTTTGTTTGACTCCCAAACGCCGAGGCTCGCTTGTGTTTTGAGGCCTTTCTTCCTCTCCTGAATGACATTTCAAGTGACTTCTCTGTGGTAGAGGTGATCAGGGATTCCGTTATATTTACATGCTTTTTATTTATTCATTTACTTGAATCCATGTATTATATGTATGGGGATTGTATTCTGCAAAGTAAAAAGTGAAATCTGGATGTATTGACAGATATCTGGGATTTCTGGTCTCTGTTTTCTCGTCTGTGCTGAGTTGGTTATGGAACAGAGACACCTGTGGCTTACAGACTAGACTTGCACACGTCTGCCGTGGAAATATGTGCTTGCTTGACACAGGATCTATCTACTGACATATTTTACGGGTTTCCATGTTGCTCTTCTGGATAATTTAAAAAAGCTGTCTTCTTTGAAAGCGTGACTTTCTCCCCTTAGCTGCACATTAGATTTTTGCTGGCCTGAACCATCCGAACCTGCGAAGGCCACACGGGGCCGTAACTCTGTCCACAGCAGGCTTTAGGCGAGTCTGCAGTGGACAAACCAGAGCTTCAGGTCTTTCCTAGAGTCAACACGTTGTGTTCCTTTGTTTCTTGTGCTTTGAACAGAAACCAGAGGCCTCCCAGGAGTGGAAACAAATGCAGGTGTGATACTGGGACCCGTAGCCCTGCGGATCCTGAAGAGCCGCCTGACCACAGTCTTCCTCCCGATCATCTACATCATCGTCTTTGCTGTGGCGCTGCCCACCAACGCCTTGGCGCTCTGGGTGTTCCTCTTCAGAATCAAGAACAAGCACCCGTCTACCATCTACATGGCCAACCTGGCCCTTGCCGACCTCATGTTTGTCGTCTGGATCCCGCTAAAAATTGTGTACCACTTCAACGGCAACAACTGGACCTTCGGCGATGGGCTTTGCGAGGTTCTGGTGGGGTTTTTCTACGCCAACATGTACGGCTCCATCGCCTTTATCGCCTGCATCAGTGTCCAGCGCTACTGGGCCGTGGTGGATCCTCTGTCGAAGCGCATGAGGAGCAACCGCCTTGCCATTTTGGTGTCAACCGTCATCTGGGTGACGATCTGGCTCCTCACCATCCCCCTCTACATGTACGACCAGACGGTCTCCGTGATCGGCCTGAACATCCTCACCTGCCACGACGTCACCAAGCTCAGCCAAAGAAGTATAGCTGCGGGCTACTTTGTGACAATGGGATTGGTGGGGTTTGTGCTTCCCACTGTGGTGTGCGTCGTCTCCTACATCTTCATGCTCAAGGCTCTCAGGAACACCATGGCCGATCCGACCATCGCCAAAAAGCGCCAGAAGGCAGTGGTCTTGATCATCACCGTCCTGGTCATGTTCATCGTCTGCTTCACCCCCAGTAACATCATGCTGCTGGTGCACTACACCCTCCTGTTGGGGGACATGGAGAACACGCTGTACGGGTTCTACCTCACCACGCTGTGCCTGGCCAGTATGAACAGCTGCCTGGACCCTTTCATCTACTACTTCATCTCCGAGGACTTCAGGGAGCACGTGAAGAACACGTTCCTGTGCAGGAGCGAGAGGACAGTGGGCAGGATGAAAGTCTCCTTCAGTGCCATGAAGTACTCCAAGAGGAACAACACGTACACATCTTCGGTCACTAAGAACACGCAGAGCTCTGATATCTAGGAGACCCCCGGGCAGGTGCTTTCCGCTGCTCCACAGAAGACCTACATCTGGGACAAAGACTTTACTGAATTGATACATGTCGGTTTTCAAACTTTCAGCAATATCGTGCTTTCATTTTTATTCTAATGTGTTTTTAAAGTTATTTTTTTAGATGAATGTACTTTTAACCATGACAAGAAGCTGTGATACATACCCTTTTAAACAAATAATGCATAATAAATGTGTTTTTTTTGGAAATAATAGCTTATTTTGTGTATAAGGTCATGAAATATTTTCTATTTCTCATTATATTTATATGCTTTTAAGTAGATGTCTGGACACATTTTAAACACTTCACTATTTTTTTTATTAAAATTTAGGATGAAGGATCAACACGCAATCCTCTTGTAAAAAAAACAAACAAAAAACAAATTTACAGAATATTCAGAAGTTGACTGTTTACAATGCATTAAACCAAACGTTTTCACAAAAATAAATTATTTTGAACCAACATAACATTTTAAATGGAGTAAACACCAAAAATTAATGGCAAATTTGCAACAAAATATTGTTAAAAATATAAGACAACAAAAGAGACCGAAACAAAAAAGAAATCACGCAAGTGGAGAGTAGAATTACCTCATTTCATAATTTTAAAGGGATTTTTGCCACTAAAAATTGTGTGTATAATTCATCTATGTGTAGATATATCATGTTTCAGGTGATCCACGGAGATAAAAGGGGTGTAAATATCACACGATTCTAGTGTTTATAGAGTATTAGGTGCTTTAAAAACAAATTCCATTTAAATCTGTGAGAATCCTCAGTAACCGTTCTGGATTTGGTGTTTTGGTGAGAGTGACTGGTGCTCAAAGAGCAAGTTTTTAAAGAAATACTCAGAGTTGAAAGAATTTGTGTCAAAATGCCGCTTTTGGTGGGATTTTGTGAGGAATTAACATCATTATACACTTAAAAGTTCAAAAAAGTTGATTTTGTTTGATATTGACCTTGTTAATAAAGTTATGCTCATTCAGGGTCTAAATGTCTTCACTATGGACAATTAAGTCTGCCAGTTAGTGAGCCGGATGAACTCATTCAGATAAGCTAAGAAATTATGCTAACACTTGGTGGTTGACATACATGATGACATTGAAAAAAAACAACAGCACAGGAATATATAACGTTACAACTGTACTTACGCAGTGAAGCATTGTACTTATATAACACTAAGGTACTGTAGGAAAATTTACAGTACCTTATTGTAATTCCCTAACAATATGCTGCAGTATGAAAAATACAGTATTTTACTGGTGAAACTGCAATCTGTGAAATACTAAATAATGAAAAGTTTTACAGTGTTTAAATATATTTATCTATGATTACTTTATGTCTTAAATGTTTTTAACCTCTTAAAGTCTCACTTGGATCATCTTTAATCTATTTTCAAAGTGTTCCCAGAGGTCTTTTATTTATGCTCATTTAATCCAAAAATAAATTTAAAAAAATACCTGTCAGTTATGCAGAGCAGTCTGCCCTCACTTCCCATCATCTCTCACCCCTTCTAGCTTACAGTCCCTCACAACCCCAAAGCAGTGCAACAAAAATGAAGAGCAATATTGGAGCCACCCAGCAGTATAGTTTTGAGCCAGATTCCAGATCTACCAAGGAAAACAAAACTATTCATGGATCCATTTGTCTGCAGGTGGATGCATCGGAATGGAGCGGAGCAGGAAGCTTGTGGCCCACCCTCTGAATAATCTACACAACAAACACAATTTTTTCTTCAGCTCCAGCTGTACAACGCTCCAAATAAAGCAAATTCCCCAGTAGGCTGCATGATGGCGCAGTGGTTGCCTCACACTAAGAAGGCTCCCGGTTCAAGTCCCGGACCTGAAACAGAATAGGGACCTTTGTGTGTGGAGTTTGGATGTACTGTACTCCCCATTTCTTCCTCCCACTGTCCAAAAACATGCTTCATAGGCTAATTGGTTAATCTAAATGGTCTCTAGGTGTGAAGGTGAGATTTACTGAGTGTGTGATTGTGTCTCTGCAACAAACTGGCGACCTGTCCAGGACTCTGGGGTGTCCCCTGCCTTCGCCCACAAGTGGCTGGGATAGGCTCCAGCAGCCCTGTAACCCCGAAAGGAACAAAACGAGTTTACAAGATGAACAAAAGAATTTCCCGGTGTCAAATATCCGTAGTCAAACAACAAACGTTTGTGTTAATGCTCTGAGTTAAAATGCACAGAGTAACCATGACTCTGTGGGGGTTATTCAACAATTTTTACTGTTAAAGTTGTACAGATAGTGTCAATTATTAACATCCTAAAGAGCGATGTTAACTCTGAAAATTGAACACTGTGTTCAGTGTCACTTTAACACTGTGTAGATAAGGTCCATTGTGGCTCAGAACTAACATCAGCTCTGTAAGTGTTGCATTAACACATCTGCTTTTAGTGTGTAGATAAAAAAGTCAACACTCCCCACAGTGACAGGGAACCACCTCCTCCTGAAGCAGCTCCAAGAATAATGGAATTTACATCAAAGGGAGGAGATGTCAAGAAATTTGTTTATTTCCTTCATGGAAAGCTTCAGTATTTTCTAGCCTCACCAACGCAGTGTTAACGCCTACATAGATAAGCCGCCACATTCTTGTTCTTCCTGCGGATGCTATTTATCAGAGCATCAGCAGCATACCTTCGGTTTTAATGTGACCTGAAAGCACGTTTCAATTTCAAGTAGACATGAGGTAATGGACATTTTTGGAATTGTTCTGGCATTTGCTGACTCAGAAGCACACTCAGGGTGTGGGTTCATTTAAAAGGCAGGGCTTACAGGAAAAGTTCACTACAAAATGCAAACAAAAAACAAATCATGCTCTTTTCTTTAATTACATTTACTTTGCAAACATAATTGAAATAATTCTCAAGTAAAACATTACAAAAAATCAAAATGATAATAAAAAAAACCTAAATAGCTCAAAAACATATTATGTTCAATATTAACTACATTATAACATGAACATAAAGACATTAGAATTAAACCTGGCCTGTTATTTTATTGACTTTGTGTCTGTCAGGCAGGACATTTCCTGTTAGATTCATAGTAGGGGTGGTTAGACCAGTTTTTAGGACAGTGTTTCTTACAGAACACTTTTTGGAACTTTTGGACAAAAGAAAAAAAAAAGTCAAACTCACAACTGTGCTTGTTTGACTTTATTCACTTCTTTTAAACTTTCAAAAAATCAATTTCTTTTTGAAAATTTTTAACTCTCAAGCTCTCATTTCATTTTATTTGAGTTTTATTTGTTTTGTGCCAATCAATTTTTTAAAAACAAATCTACATTATTTTTCTTTAGCATGTTCTGACCCTAAAATATATCCTAACACCGTTTATAGCCTGAGTAGAAATTAAAATTTTAGTAAATGTATGCAACCCTATTAAGCAACATCTAAAATATCATGATTAGGAGCTATTATAATGTCAGGAAGATCTAATTATTTTTCTTTGTAACAATTTCTAATCAATATATGCAGTACTATTTCATATCATATGATATTTATTAAGTTACATTGCACTATATATATATATATATATATATATATAT